>CM029501.1:14728949-15095555 GCA_017140595.1 Eucalyptus curtisii | reverse complement strand
CCAAAATGATCATGACCTATGGTGCAAAGTCTACGATGGAACCATCACCTATGGTGGCTACTCGAATATCATGGTATCGAACGAGCAGTTTGTAATAAAAATCCCCGATAACTTGCCTCTAGATGCCATTGTGCTCCTATCCTTTGTGCTGATTACCGTTACAGCCCATTGAAGTACTATGGGCTTGATAAGGTCGGAATGCATGTAGGGGTGGTTGGGCTTGGTGGGCTTGGGCACATGGCTATTAAGTTTGCCGGCGCTACTGGCTCCTGGGCGTGACTACATCAATAGTTCCTCCCCTAATAAGAAGGAAGCTATGAACTATTCGTGAGCTGATGATTCTTAGTTAGTCACAATAAAGAAGAAATGCAAGTATGTTACAATCACATTAAATTATTGTCTTTGAAAATGCATTGTGGCAAGGATGACCGAATATAAATTTATGTTACTATTTTGTGTTAACTATAGTCTCGCGATGGGAATAATGGATGGCATCATCGACATTGTCTCAACCGTGCATGTTCTTTTGCCTTGACTATTTCGAAAACTCACTAAAGCTTGTCACGGTTGGTGCACCGCAGAAGCCACTTGAGCCGATATCTTTCCACTTCTCATGGGTAAGCCCAAGTAGGTCTTTGAATTCTATAATACTTCTTGGATAAAAGCGCCATCATATTTAGGTGTATAAGGTGAAATTCTAATTTTTTTAGTTACTAGTAAAAGGTTTATTTGTGTTCCACAAATGGAAAAAAGAGTGACAAATGAGACTTATAATGACAGTAGAAAGATTGTGAGGAGGAAGCTTAGTTGGAGGTTAAAGAGATGCAAGAAATGATTGATTTTGCATCGAAACACAACATAATCGCGGATATTGAGCTTATTCCTATCAATTATGTGAACACTTTGCCATGGAACGTCTGTCAAAAGGAGATGTTAAGTATAGATTTGTCATCGACATCGCCAATTCATTGACGTCCTTTTCATGATCATTCCAATGGATTGCTACGGCTGAGCGTGGATGAAGATGAACTTCCATGACATATTTTTTCGAAGTCATGTTTGACAACTCAGATGATTTTTTCAATTTAATAATTTGCTTTTACATAGTTTGGTGACATCACTTCATTGTCCCCTTTGGAATAACGATATGTACTTCGTGTAGATAGCAACCAAAGCCAATCTCCTTTCTGAACAATCCTTTTGCGACTGTGTTGAAAGACAACTTAGAGAATTGGGTCGCACAGGAAGTTTCAAGATTCAATTCTACATTTGATTGTAAGAGTTATTGTTTCAGACAACTTAGAGAATTGGGTCGCACAGGAAGTTTCCAGATCCAATTCTACATTTGATTGTAAGAGTTATTGTTTCAAAATTGTACTTAACTCAAATAAATATGCCACGCTGTCTAAAGAATACATCATGAAAAATTGAGAAAACTTTGTATGTAGATCTGAAAGTTTGTTATTAAAATTTGAAAATGAAATGCCCACTAACTTTTGTTTCAATATCACTTTGAAAAGAATTGGGGTAATGACTCTTTGAAACTTCTTTTAATGTTCAATGTAGTTCATGAACTTTTGTTTTTGTTCCATCCAATCCCAAAACTTTTATAAATTTGCTCAATCAAATCCTTTCACTAAGTGTATGGCCATATTATGTGCTTTAACCCTAACTCTTTCAATTTCAATTTGGGCTGCTTATTCTTTTCCTCTTTTCTCGCTAAAATAGACAAGTCCTTGATTTAGAAGACTCAAGCGTGACTTTGTTTTTGAGTAACTAGAAATGGCGTCATTTCGCTTTGTAAACATGTTTATTGTACTTGTTAGTGTTATTAGCCACTTCAAATGCTATGATAACCTATATGGACGGAAATTTTAACCACGGTTGTTTTTATCCCTCGTGTAAAAGTTCGTCTACTTTTTTTGGTCAATTAAAAATTACAATTTTTTTTTTATGTTGCTGATAAATTCCTGGGAATATTTGCGGATCGGTCACACAGAATCGTATAAATCACATGCAGTTCTAACGCTTGTCTTATTGTGATGAATTTGATTCTGAAGCATTGCTTGACGTACCGATCTGTCATTCTTTGTAGCAATGGCTTCTCATTGCCATTCAGTGCCATAGCCTTCCTAGGTAAACATAAGTGAAGACAAAAAGCAACGACATCATCCTCGAAACAAGCGTATGGACGACTCACAATACATGTTACCCCAGCTCGTTAATTACTCTGGTATTGCTTATATAAAATCTCTTGGGTTGACCTTCTACAGATGAATGGCCACGGGCGGATCTTCTGCTGTGCGAAGCTCATACGGATAAAACCCATTTTCATTTGACAAATTCACGTTTGTCGTCCCATAAACCTGTCATCGTGCTTTAGTTCTCGAAGTGTATACACCACATGTTTCTACAAAAATGAGAAAAATTTCTATGACGAACACCATTACCTTTTTTAGTAACTCCATGTTCTCCTGGCGAACAAGGTTCACCTTCCTACATAGTTCCACATTTTCTTGATGAATCATGCTTCCCTACGATTTCAAACCAATGTTATGCTTCATCGCGAGAATTTATAAATCACTTGAACGGCTAAATGGGTTCGATCTCAAAAGTACCTTTCGACTCAATTCTCGTATTTCGTCGTTCAAAATCTGCTCCTGCAATTTAAGATGTTCAAAAGTTCTTTGTTAGTGCAAAAAGTTGACCATCAAATTTTAGGGTTAATGGCTACGTAGGCAAGAGTAGCCTTTCTAACCTTCTTAACTCGGACACCACGCAAACTCATCTCCAACTGGTTTTCTAAGTTTTGTAGGTCCTTTACATTTAGTCCGCTGAGTTGCTCTCCCATCAACTTCCTAACTCAACACAACGTACAATATTAGTTAAGATTTTAGAGACGTGTGCAATTTCTAATTGAAAAATGCCTTATATATATGCGCACACCTTTCTTTTACAACAATATATTAGGTAAAGTACAAACCCATGAAATACCCGACTAAGCTCCTGATGATTCCAAAACTGACGAGGGCCATAAATCTGTCTTGCTAAAATTCAGTTAATTAATCAAATGGGGATTTATCTTGGAACTTCTAGCAGCGAGCAAACTTTTCATCACAACTGGCATCAACATCGTTCATCTGTTGCTTGCGCCAACATGCCATTTCACTATCCAAAATCGAGGTAATAATAATCAATTAAGAAGAAAGCTCTCTCCACCAACAATACTTTGAAATAACAATTCATATCATTACATAGGCCGGGAATGTTTTGCTTGATAGAGACTCCCATCGTGGTGACCGATCTCTTTCCCATTTTAGACAGCTCCACCTAGACCAGTCCCCCGCATGATATTATCCGCTTTGTTCACGACTCATTTACGTCTGCACAACTCTAAATGCATAGGGCTTATTCTAGCGCTTGACTCATGGTTTAGTTTAGTAAGTCCTATGTAGGCGACATGGGATCAGGCAATATCTGAAACCCGATATCCCCGTTCCTGATAAACTATTGTGGGCAGCCCATCGCCGGCTCATCTCTTAGTGGGATTACAAACGCTTGTTTTGAAAACATGCCGTACTAATTTGACATTGCATGAGACTTGTCTGCCGACACAACCATGTCTAGATGATGTGAGATAAGAGACTTATATTAAACCCAACACATATGTTAAACGGTAGAGTGCTAGGATGTCATATAGAACAATTTACCGCGGAATCAAGGTCTAAAAGAGGACAGATATATAAGGAGAATCTAGTGAGAGGGACAGTTCTTTATGCATCTATTCCAGGAAAAAACTTGACGAACATCGCATACGAGCGATATGACCTCAAGAACCACAAAGTACTGCATTAGGAGAAAATTGTTACCTGTGGGTTTCACGTAGATTCTTCAATTCTTGCCTTAAGATTGCCGCCTCCTTTGCCAAAACTGCACATAGGAAGAACAAGAGACGGGGTCACCGTCGCTCTCCATTCAAGCTTAACATGCTCCCCTATTTTATTTTCTATTTCCTTTTAACTGACGCTTAAATTCTAAACAGAAAGTCATGCTTAAATATCTTGCTGTCGTGCAATTTTTATGTTAATCAAGATTGATGGATGATAAAACAATGCCAATCTTTGTATTCATATCTTGTCTAGTGTTCGCATCATATGTTTGAGATATCACGTCGATGGAGGACAAAGCATGTTAGTGAAGGAAAAAGACCAACATTCTGATTAAGAAAAAGACCAGGTCAAGAGATAATTTTTGATGAGCGTAGAAACCGTCTAGGGTCTTAAGGAGTAGAGTGCAATACCTTGACATCGGATAACGGATTGACAGGCTGCTGATGTTCTTCTTTTGTTGTCTGATATCTTTCGAAAACTGACTTCATGCTAGTGCAAAACATAGCCATGAAAAAACCGTATTTCACATATAAAAAAAAAGGTACTTAAGCCAAAAGGTTCATTCGCCTCGCATTTTCCTTTTCAAAATTACCCTTGCATCTATAATATCTATTTACTGCGTAACCAACCCACTTTTTTCTTTGCTTAACCCATTATTTTGTCTTACTTTTTGACAAGAGCCAATATTGTCCTAACACTTCCTCAATCCTCACTACAATGGAAAATTATGGACACTATCGTCATTATAGAAGTTTTTGGCCTATAGTTTTGCATACGACGGCTTTCATCTCACCCCTAGAACGATAAAACTGAATAAGTTTAACAAAATATGATCTCTATGTAATTGTGCATGTGCTACTAAAACTATATTACTAATGCGGAATAACTAGTGATACCGCCTATATTGCTTAGGCTTACTGAAATTGGTTTACAAGTGGAACGACCCTTGCAATATTGTGATTTTTACTTATTACTGAATTCGATCTTTTTTTCCACATGATGTAGTGATAACTTCCAGTATAATCAGCCAACTATGACACCACTACATGAGAAATATAACTAATGAGGGACCATAAAATCGTGATCTGAAAGTTGGTTGCACATAAGGGAAGGGTGTAGATTGAAGAGCTAGATCAGGGCAAGGTCATGAAGGTAGCTAATGCTTGAGCTTCGAAGGTCCAAAGACAATAAGATGACGAGTTCAACCCCATTTTTGGCACATTGAATTTTTATTGAACTTGTACTCCTTAGAAAAAGAGAATAATGGGAAAAGGCAATAGATTTTGGCAATCAGTAAGCTCTAGTTCACCTCTGTATGGTCTATT
The DNA here is from genome assembly GCA_017140595.1 of Eucalyptus curtisii. Taxonomy (NCBI): domain Eukaryota; kingdom Viridiplantae; phylum Streptophyta; class Magnoliopsida; order Myrtales; family Myrtaceae; genus Eucalyptus; species Eucalyptus curtisii. The sequence continues at coordinate 15,090,340 of CM029501.1, read as the reverse complement.
ATACCATACTTGGGAATATCGACAGTCATAATCCATTTCAAGAGGCTATTTCTTTTTTTTTTTTCTTTTTTTCTTTTTTCTTTTTTTGCGCAGGTCAAACGGCAGATTGATATTGCGATGTGTATCCAGCAAGAGGTCTAAGCACTTGTACATGAGTTTAATTAGCTTGATAGAACCGCGTTAAACAGAAGAAACTTGTTTGTGGAAGAAGATTGAAGATTATAAGGCCTCGAGGAAGATTGTTTGCTTGTATTCCATGTTCTTTATCGCTTGATACGCTGGGGTTGTTGTTTGCAATTTATTAACTCAAAATTGGTTATTGTGTATGTGACAATCAATTGACTCCTTTTCTTAACTTTAGTAGTTTGGAACTTAATAACAAATAGGGGAAATTACACTTTTGCTCCCTATAACATTGTGAAAATTCAGGTTTGGTTCTTGTACTTCGGTTATAACCCCAACCCTTATACTATCATCCGGTGGCAACTTAAGTCCTATAGGTGAATTCTTTTAAAAAATTTGTGAGAAATCATTTAGTCAGCACCGGTTACACTGACAAGTGAGTCCGACTTGTACATATCCCTGATGGAAATTCCATTTAAGTTCCTATACCTTTCGGAATGTTCAAATTTAGTCCCTATACTTTTTTTTTTTAAATAACAATTTTAATCCTCCTACCATTTATTGATGACATTTTAGCACAATTTTTCACATTCCCATTGCAAAAAAGTTATAAAAGACGCTAGCTTTGACATAATGCACATTTGGATATTAATATTTGTAACTACCATTGATGGCTTTACCAGTAATAACAAAAGTAACTTTTGTTAAGCCACTTAATATTTTAGAGTTAAGATAGGCACTCGATACTAATAACCTCCCAGTACATTGAGAACTACGTACAATCAACATGACATCGACTTGTTGGTGTCACTTGAATGGGAAGAATTTACATAAACTGTGTAAATATTTTGCCTATTAGATAGTGAGTCGAAGTAGTGGCTAGGAGATTTAAAAGTTACGTACGTTTCTGTAAGACTAGTCCTAGGTTTGTCTTTATAAGGATGCCATTATTGCATATAATGTAATTACTTTAATGGGACTGTCAATCTGATAGGCACGCTTGTGAAAGTTGGAAGCACCAATGGTTGAGTTAGGAAAACCAAGGAGGTCAAACTTTGTTTTTTATGACAAAAAACCCACTTTAGATAGCTAAATTCCGAATACATGCGTTACTATACTAACTTCGTTAATTGGGTACGACATAAGCCAAAGGCTATGTGAGTGAGAATCTAAAATAAAATTATTTACTCAATCTAAGTGGCACATGGAATCGAAAATGTATCATACGTCTAATTCACACAACAAATTCATTCTTTAACCACTGATCCAAAACTATGGATTTAGAAAAAGAATCTCTAGCAAGAGAATTACTTTTGACAAGTTTTGAAGGTTGGAAAACAACATGGCGATGCTTCCCTAGAATATTTTACTTTGAGAAACAACCAAATAACTTCAAGCTATTAAAGTATTTTGTATTGCCTATCGCTTGCTAATGGGTAATACTATCCACACAGACAATCCTCCATGTGGTAATTTAAACTTCCTCATCGGCATTTCTTAATGGATCTTTTAAGTGTTTGGGATCATTACTTTGTTCACCAAGAAAGAGTCTTTCCTTTCCTTTCCTTTCCTTTTTATTTTATTTTATTTTATTTTGTTTTTGATGAGGTAATGTGATTTTAATAACCTATCAAGTATTTTCATATTCACATGTAAAAGTACTTAAAAGGTAATGATTTCAATGAAATATGGTTATACTTATCATACAAGTGCAAGTGACAAAATAAGCATGTATCAATGAGATGTATACTAGACAGAGTCACCATCAACCACAACCTGCCCAGTATTGGCCATTTCCACCTTCACTATCGAATTGCATGTTAAGGACATCACCCAAACTTCCCTTTCAGTAGTTGATAACAGAGGTCCAGAAAATGATAGGCATGGAAAGAAGTCAGTTATAAGCGGTAATAAACTAGAAACAAATGAAATAGCAGACCGCAATCGCAAGATACTGTATTCTGTCTAATAAAAGCACATAAAGGGTCTTTCTGTGGTTATCTACTTCCTTCATTTGATAATCTAAAATTTGTTTGATCCTGTTTAATTTTTCTTTCATTTTAGCATAATAACTGCGCTGAGTATGATATTAAGGATAATATAATTGATATATATTGTTCTTAGTTAGGTTTTACGAATTGAGATTCTTTAAATGGCACCACAGCTCTAACGAAGCTTCACTTCCCTTGTTCACTGCAAGATATAATTGACTTGCCAATACCATGTGTGTGGAAAATTATCGTTACCGATGTTGCAAAAAATAAAAATGAAAAAGATTAATTTGGCGGCGGAGATCCAGGAAAGAAACAATTACAGCAGGATCTAAACGGGAAGTATTTAAATTCAATGACCACACAGAAGCTTTGAGACAAAGAAAATCTGGCGCAGAAAATCGATATCCCTCTCTGTCTCTGTCTCTGTCTCTGTCTCTCTGACAAAATGAAAGGAATAAGAAAATGCAAACGTGAACCAGAGTTGGGGCTGACCTGGTGCTAGCATACTCATGCAACTTTCCAGTGCTGGAGAAGATGACGAGCCCAACTTGGGCATCACAGAGAATAGCCAGCTCCTTGGCCTTCTTGATCAAGCCCTTCTTCGCTTAGAGAAGGTGACTTGCCTGCTCGTCGAGTTGTCGATCCTTCGGATCACAATCTTTCCTCTGCCCATTTGCACTCTTCGAGTTCTAGGGTTTTTGGGTGGTGGACTGATGGTGCTTTTTGTATAGGGATATGACTTGAGAGAGAGAGAGAGAGAGAGAGGAGTAGCTTAACTATGACGAAGACGATAAACAAAGCTTTAGTCTCTAAAGCCGAAGAGAAATTTCACTGAACAACCGTTAAGTCGTCTCAGCATCGCGCATTTAAAGTCTTTACCTTTTGTACTGTAGCCGTTATGTGAAGATTCACTTTGTTAAAAAAGTTGAGGATATCTTTTAGCAAGTGCGCATCTCTTGATTTTGAAAAGGACTATATGTTTTTCCTCATTTCTTGGTGGAAATTCACTCCAACCTAATATTGATTAGTTATCTATCATTAATGTTATGAGTAATTATAATATATACCAGTAGTGTAATAGAATATTTAATTTATACACTACTGATTTGTGAGATAGAGTAGTTATAATTCTCAAATCAAAGGTAGGTAAAATTGCTTGCGTAAATTTTTTTTTTTTACTCTGGTGATATAAATTTTATCTTTCCTAATATTTTAGCGTCATCCACATGTTAACTCTGTTTTAAAAGCCACACATCTTAAGAATCACTAACATTATCTATAATTACAAGTTCTTAATAAACTCGGTCTATGTATACTAACATGGTCATTTTTATTGATCTTGTGAAACCCATCATGGGGCCAACGGATTCAATGGTTATCATCATGTTGTCTTGTGAGTTAATATCATATTTTTCCTTCTATCACCATCTCTCACTCCCTCCCTTCTCCCTTGCATCATCTTTCCACTTCACTTGCTCTTTGATAAGCTTTCGCGCTTGTCTACCCGTCGTTATTGTTATCTCTCTTTGATGTTGGTGCCGAGGGAGCTTGAAGGATCTAGATGCTGCACAATTGAGGGGTGGTAGTTGGGCAGCTAAGGCGGTGTTGCTTTTTTTTTTTTTTTTTTTTGTGGGGGGGGGGAGGACGGTTGACGAGGCTGCCATTGGATCAAGCAGTTGAAGACAATGGTGGTGTAGTAGAAAGAATTTATGCTTGAAAGAGAACAATAATATAGATGTAAAAATTTTCACATGAATCTTAGAAGCTGATGAAAGGAGGAGAAGTTTCAATGGAATACTATTGAAAGCTATCTCATCATTCCACATGTTAAAGGATCCACTAGGATCCACCTAACTGTCAAGTTATTATGTTTATAAGACATGTATGCATAATGTGATTTCTTTTTCTTTTAAAGTAGCATATGACATTTTCTAGCCGATCTCTACTCTTAGGACTTAAATTGAAAGCCGTACAATCATTGAAAGTTGCCCGATGCCACACAATTTTTATGGGAATGGAAGGTGGGGAGTTCAATACTTTACTTTCTAAATGAGGGCTAGGGGTGGGATGTTTAGTTTCAAAGTGGGGTTCATCTTCAACGCTTCTCCGGGCATGATGAGCGGCAAAAGTCTCGGTAAGCAAATTCGAAAGCTAGACGAGACAAACAAAAATAAAAATAAAAATCAAAGTTATACATCTCAAATGGACAAATTACCCCTATGAAAAAAAAAACCCTAAAAACTCAAACCTCCAAGTCTATGGTTTTTTGGCCCCAAATCTAGTCCACCCAATGCCATATTCCAATGGGCGGTGTGGCCTCTATCACCTTCGAATCATTGATAATATTACTGTAGATCATCCCTCCCGCACTCGATGTGGATTGTCTTGGGAAATAGCATTGTTAAGGAATTAATGTATAATTTTTTTTCGCCGCAATAGTACCTTGAGCAACTTTCTAGGTCTAATAGGAAATTTTGTTATGTTTTAATTCAGAACCTCTCTCTTTCTCCGAGGGTGGGATGCCATGGGACACCAGTTACTAAGAGATTCCCTCCGTGGTCATGGCTGAGTGGTAAGAAAACTGTGATATCATGCTGTAGTGGTGCTGAGCTAAGGCAAGGTAGGATGCTTTAGGTGTCTGGGTTGAAGAAAACCTGGAAGATATTTCCGGAAAAGAAGATTGCCAACCGTATTAGTGCATGCAGGATATAAATTTGGAGATACACTTCCCTACATGCTTCATCATCCGCAAAATATATCCCAATCCATTGATATGTGACCATCGTGTATGTGTAATTACTTATAAGCGTCTTCCTATTCGTTTGGGATGCGACAACACATCATGAAAAGGAAATTCAATTGGTGCTGAGTTAAATCAAATGAAGGCATATATTAAATAGTTAAAATAGAGCGGACTTGCCAATTTCGGCGGGAGTAGATTCATGCCATGTGTCGAAACTTAATAGGAGGGGCCTTTAACCCCACACTTTATCTCTTCATCGCTTTTTAAGAGATTGTCGGATCGGAACTTGAAGCTATCAAGCAACCCACAAAGCTCACCCTTCGATGCACGATCCGGTCTATCTTCTTGTTAATTTACTATTCCAAGAGATCCATCGTGTCCGCAACGCGGATTGGACGAGAATTGACAGTGAAACAAAAAGCACGGTGGTCGAAGAATACATCACATGACCAGGTCCTTGTAGCTAAGTGAAGAGATTAGAAAATAATTTATGTTGTTTCAACACCATATGTATATCTACGAACACTTGCTTTGAGTTGTCACTATGCGTATAAATGGATAACTTATAGGTTAACCGAGAGTGATTGTGTCGAATAAAATTTCCTATAAACATGTGTTGCTAGTTAAAATGATAGGATATGATCGATTATAATATAAAATATATTGAAATAAAAATTTTTTTGCCTTAATGGTGTTCACACTACTTATGTGTTATCGACCCAATTTGTAAAATAAGTTTAAATTATAATTTAGGTAGACGAGAAGGAAATGTGCTTCGATTCACCATTTTCATTATGAGTTTTCATTTAGTATATCATACATGTAAAAGTTCTTAATTAAATGGAAATTTTAAAATTCTAATGGAATTAAAAAAATAAAAGAGTTGGAGAGAACATATAATTGAATTGCTTGCGAGCTAGATTTCTTTCTCCCTTACCCCAATGGTATTGTTCCAGCGAAAAACTAGTCGTCAGCTTTGTCAGCTTATCGAAACTCTCGCTACAATGGGATCTATTGGTTTATGCTGATTGATCTACATTTGATAGGCTTGATAAAATATCGATACCTATACTTAAGTCATACTTCTATCGATGTTATTTTTTGTAGTCACACTCTTGATTATAATTACAATCATTTTCTTAATAATTCGGAGGTACGCGCGCAAAAATTCAAGTACCTGGATATTTATAAAATGTTCTGTGAGCCCTTATGAACTAAGCATTCTTAATTGAAAATCTCACACCTCAAAGCGCAGATAGCGATACAGCCAGAAACATATGTCAGCGCCCAAGGACTGACACACGTGATGGTCGCGAAAGTGGAATTCACCAATCGAGAAAGAACTTTGCACGCTCTCAGCAAAATCAGCCAATCGCAGACATCCTGTACACCTGATGACCTGGCGTCTTCTTTTCCCTTTTTTTTCCACTTCTCCAGATCACAAGCCAAACACGGGCTGAGCAATCGCCTTGGTTTGGGCGCCTCTTCATTAAACATGATGTTTTGGGGCTACTGTCAAAGGGAAAACACTATCCCCGATGGATTATGATAAAAAAAAAAGATAAATTCACAAGTAACTGTAGATAGCCAACGTGTTTGAGATGTCGTTTCAAATTATTAATGTGTGTAGCAGTTGATTGTGGCAATTACCTTTAAATACATTCATGACAAATCATGTCTTGTTAGTGATAATTTTCTTTTATCATTGTGTATTACATATATGTATAACTTAAGTATTCTTTTAATGGTTTTCCCTTTATCTTATTGAAGAGATGATAACAAAGCACTCATAGCTGTCTCCAATATGAACATTTCCTGTTGGGTAGACCCATGATGATAATTACTTAAACCAATAAGATTCTCACTTTTTGAGAAAACCCTGATGGGACCATGGAGACTCCAATTCCAAGGGGAAGATCTCATGATATTGGAATTCTAATGCCTCTAGGAACGAGCTCAGACAGGTGTCAATCATCAGCAAATCATAGAAACTCAAAGACCAAGGAAAAGTAATCCTATGGATGTTCTTCCATTTAGTTTATAATCCCAACAATGCATGAATGTTGCTTTGCTGAGTCACCGAGCTGTAAAAGGAGTTTACTTTCTAAGCGGTGATGCCAAACATGCTGTAAAATAATGAGAGAAGCACGTGATGTGCTGTTGTGACTGATATGTTTTCCGCCATCCAAGGAAAAGAAGGGGATCGCACTTTCTGGGCAAGTGATGATAGGTCCTCTCTTCGACTTAGCAAACAGAAAGTAAAGGGAAAAAGAAAAAGATGGGTCTTGAGTCTTAAGGCCAAAATCGAGATGCCCAACTGAGTTTTCTGCCCCTAGTTGCTTCATTTCCCTAGGCATGAGTTTTTGTGAAGGTGTAAATGCTTTCGCACAACATTCTTATTCCTTGATCAGATGAAGAGATCACCAAAAACTTCAAACGCAAAATATAGCTCGCCTGAAGCGAGTTACATCATACGCTCATGAGCGAGAAAATGAGACAACCAGTACCTCCCATTTGCGGTATTAAACTTTCTGTAAGAACTTGCTCTTTTGTTTTCATCTCTTCCAATGGCAAGTTCACTACCTCTCATTTGCAGTCATTTCTTAAACTTTATGTGAGAACTTTCTGGTTTATCTATTTCTTCTAATGGTAGCCACTACTTTTCATTTGCATATATCTTTTGAGAAACATCCATCTAATCCCGTCACTCTTCTATAGCCAGCCAAGAAGCATTTTTTACATGCATCAAACTAGAAATATATCCTATCAAATTTAGACCCAGAATTGGGGAGTGGCATCTCAATAACCTCTATATAAACTCTTACTATTGGATTTTGAAGGTATATTCACCAGCATAGTTTTGAAATCTATGCTCATTTTTTCTTCGATCTCCATCAATGTACTCATCACGTTATACTTGGCCTTTTGCACAGAGTTTCAAAACACATTAATCCCTAGTTGCTCCTTTACTAATTATTTCAATTAAGGACTCTTGAGTTTTGACATGATCTTGATGGTATTGAAGAAGTGATTAGTCGACCACACACTAGTTACTCTTTTATTGTCTAATACAATACCATAATTTTGTTCATCCTTGAATCACTTGATGTGGAATGAGCCAAAGAATCTTACTTGGTGCTTCATATACCTTCCATGAGAATTCTCTTGTGCAATACTTTTGCTCGACATATTCCTTGCTTTGTTCAACAATTGAGTGCTTCACAATAGCAATTCTAAATTGTTTTGTTTAATCAATTTTCAATAATATGCAAACCACATGATTTTTTAGCCTTTGGATCTACATAGAACTACTTCATCATCTTAATTCTAATCCTCTCATCTAACACTTCTCATCATCATCATCACTTTAGTGATATTCAAAGGTCATAACCATCTACCACTAAAGCTCCTTGTTCCCTCTTATTCACAACTTGATCTAGTTCCTCAAGTGATGCATTCCTCATTTACTAATATTCCTAACTTGTTCTCTTGTCTGTGCAAGTTCATCATCATCATCATCATCATCATCACTTACACGCACCAAAGGTTCATCATCTTTATAGATGGACAATGCAACTTCCCAACTCTATCATACTCCAATCACTTTTCATCAAGTGTATCTTAGTTGCCAGATCTATTCCTTGTCTTAACTTGCTGAAGTCTCTCTTTAGTACTAGTTTTATGCCTGGCCTTAGTCTTCTCTAGTCTCTATCCAATACTAGTTTAAACTAGGTCCATAACCTACTTGCGCACTTTGTTCAATATTTGCTTCACTCTTTCCTTCTCTAAATCATATCCATGACCTACTTACATCCTCATCTTCATCTTCATCACCATAACACTAAAAAAGAACATAAACATTATAACTATGAAGATAAGGGCAAATGTTCCTGCTGTCTATGGGTGGAAAAGCCAACAATCTTCCCCATAAACATAAGAAATTACTCAACTTTTCTATTCTAAGATTCTTCACTCCTAATTTACCGTATAAGCTGTGGCCTTTTCTCACTTTAAGTTTGTCCGCACGCACACACACACACACACACACACACACACACACACACACACACACAGAGAGAGAGAGAGAGAGAGAGAGAGAGAGAGAGAGAGAGAGAGAGAGAGAGAGATTACTCAACTTTTCTATTCTAAGATTCTTCACTCATAATTTACCGTATAAGCTGTGGCCTTTTCTCACTTTAAGTTTGTCCACACACACACACACACACATAGAGAGAGAGAGAGAGAGAGAGAGAGAGAGAGAGAGAATTTGTCATTGGAGATATATTGCCAAAGTCACTCAATTCAATGTTTTTTTTTTCCAAAAGTTAAGGCACTTCATTGATTGATTGTAAAGTTATAGCAACTAAAGTGCATCCATAGTTGTCATGACCCGATCTCTACCACCGGGTCTTCGCGGAAAAGAAGGCGAGAAAGGTCGGATTTAGAAGTACTTGACCATAAAGAGTTCCCTTTACGGTTCTCATCCACAAAGGCGTCATCACCTTTATTTTTCGGGCGAACCTCTTGTGAGTTCACTTGGTCATGGTCACGAACTCTCCCAAGCTTGTACCCCATGTGACAACGGAAGGTGTCATGATCCTACGTTGACGTCATGGCACGCTCTTGATCAACGGTTTTAAAGTCGTAAAGGAAATGGATGTAAATGTGATTTGAGGATATTATTACAATCATGATAGCCCTCTCAAAATGTATATCCACCAAATATGGCATCACTTCATCTTTTTTAGCTCACCATCTTTAGTATGTTAAATCATAATCATGAACTTTTTCTTAAGGTTCATACACTTCACGACGGGTTTATTAAGCGATCTAGTTATTTAAGACAACCTAAAAATAATACGGGAGTTGCCATTAGTATCATTTTTGGGGGCCGGCTAGAAAAACCAATCAATAGTTGGGAGTAGTCCCTCGATTTCTACACAATTAGACACCTAGGTTTCGGGACTTAGGTTACGCTAATATTTTTATTAACGCCTTTTCGGCACCTAATAGTATGTCGTGTTACATAAGATGTCAATGCATTTCCTTTTAACTTTTCAGAATCGTTTATATTAAACTAAGTGATCATGCGTGAGTGATCATTTTCATGCCATTCTATTCCTAAAAAGATATAAAAAAAAAAAAAAGACACTCAATTGAACTTAAAGTATAAAACGGTAAGTAAGCAACCAAATAACGTGGTAAACCTATCATGTAATTCTTTAAAAAAATAATTAAAAGCAATAAAAGGTAAATAAAGAGAAAGAATCCACAACTTGAGAAAGAATCCACAACTCATTAGGTATTTATACAAATGAGGAAAACCCGAGACATATGTCGGGACAAATGGTATAAAATTATGATCGAATGGATATCGACCTTCCACCATTTTTCATGTCAACTCCGTCTTCGTGGATCATAATCTAATCATAATCTAAGAACTATAGCTAGGTACATACAATAGAAAGAAACACTCATATACATCAAAATAGTTAAAAGCATGACATGAGATGAAAATTAATCAATCAAACAAGGCAAGATTTAAAATCGACAAAATTTGGGCATCAGAGTTGGCCTTTACAATTCTTGCATAGGTCCCTCTAAATTCCTATCCAATTCATTTTATGACTTATAACGAATATTAATCATTTATGCTCTCGCATAGCCAATAACACTTGTAAGTATCTAGAAAGATGTTTTAGGTGATTTGCCAAGATTTTTCCTCAGTATCGTGCATCACACTTAACATACATCTAGAATTCACATGCATTGGCATGAATTAAACACACATGTAGGTTTTTAAAGCTTTATTTCTCAACCAATCAACCAAGTGAGTGAACTTTCAGCGGATTACTAATCATAAACATGAGCGTTTCTAATGAATGGCATGATTTTATGCATAAAGGGTACATATGATGTTTTATAGATGAATTTGAAAGTATTAATAATGAAAAGTAATTTTTTTGAGATAAAGTGATGTTTTAGTTATGGAACACATTTAATTATCAAGACTAGCCGAGGGTTTGCATAAATATACTCATAGGCATCGTAGACATTTTTAATACTGTCCAATCCTCAACTATCATAATGCCAAATCAAAGTTTGAAGAGATTTGAAAAGATATTTAGATAAAGGAATATCTATGCTATAAAATGCATTTAATTACCGAGACTAGTTTGGAGCTCGCATAAATGCACTTATAGACATTGCGGACATTTTAAATATGGTCAAAACCATGACATTTCCAAAATCAAATCAATTATTGAAAAGATTTCTAAACGTTTGCTTTTGGAAACATTGCATGTACCAAAGACATTTCGATGCGTGATTGAAAAACCAATTCATTTGTTGAAAACCATTTGACAATAAAAATGAAAGGATTTTAATAAATTTCATGAATATGATATGGCCTAATTTCATGCACAAAGCTCTAGATAAGCAATCACAACAAAAGCCTATAACAAAATGTTTCAGACAAAACACATCAAATCAGCAAAATTGAGTGGTGCCCATTGATGATTTAACTATGAAAAAATTATCCATCATGCATGACATGATATGGAACAACTTTTGTAATTAAAGTTTTCCTAAAAGAGTTAAGCATGATTTTATAAAAATCTAACAATGGACGTTATTGCATTAGGAATTTGCCAAATCAACGGGACATGAAGTCATTGCAACTGAGATTTACCTTACTAAATGAAGTCTAAAAGTTATAAAATTTCGCCATAACATAGGTAAAAGGGTAACAAACAGACTTTATTAAGAGTCCGACTCAAGAATCTCTATTGAAAAATTGCCACAAAAATAGAAAATGTCTGCCTAAACAAGGGTAAAAATAGGGTTCCGAATTTAATAATAAGTCAGAATTCTAATTTAGTTTAGAAAAAAAAAAGTGGGTCTAATGACGAAAAACTTGCATGAAACCAATAGCAATTGAAAGATTTGAGTGTCCGTTACGACTTACTAGAAGGGTCCGAGTCCTATTGATGTCAATTCAAAAGTACTCTAAAGTTGAGGTTTGTGAAAGTATACACATCGGTCATTAAGAAACCGGAATACAAATATGCATTATGAAGTCTCAAAATCACTCATGCAATGCACAATCGGTATGAAAATCACACCCGACCAAGAATCAGATGCGAGAAGTGATTAGGGTAAACATCTAATCCTAAGTCGGCATGTGAAAATGCCATGTAGGTCAATGTCAATACAAGATGATTTAAGACTATAATGAGATATTTCAGGATTTCTAAGTGCAACTAGTCTAATTATGACATGATTTTTACATACCAAATGACATTCAATCACGATGAACCACGGATGCATAGGAAACTTGTAATGCGCACTTTAATAGTCAAGAAGACATCCACATGAGAGTATGAGAAAACATGCACATGACAAGACCTTAAATTAATCTCAGCATAACAAAAAAGGTTCGATTTAGGTTATCTAAGAAAATGTAAAAAATCTAGTGAATAATTTGGCATATTGAATGCATGTTGGCAAATATTTTTTGTTAAAATATCAAAATCTAATTATGAGCACACAAATCATGACGAAAATGGCAAAATAGGTGTGCATTACTAAGCATCTTAATCACAGCAGAACCTTCATGTGTTTACACATGTTATTGACATACCAAATGGCGATGAAATCATACAAGTCATGTACCGATGGAAAGCACATGATGTGTATTTCAAACTTCATGAAGATCCTAAGGCTAAATGAATTCATCTATATATTCAATTTTGTCAAAATGCATCTCAGATTAGTGTGGGGCAAATTAACCTATACTTAAATTTAAGCAATTTTGACTTACCAAAACTTATCCAAAAAATCTAGAAAAAAAAACTATGTCATACATGAGACGATTTAGAACTAATACCTTGAATACAATTTTCTCAAAAATCAATCATAAGAATCAACACAAAAATAGCAAAGTTCAAAGGCGGACTAATAACAAAAAAATGTATTGAAAAATCTATAGAATCTAGCAAATTGTGAGGCGTTTTTCGAGGTTCAAATGTTGACTATATGGGCTGTGTGACCTATCAAATCGAAGATCTTGGAACATACTTTCTAAGTTTAGAGGTCTCAAGTTGAAATAAGGCCATCTAATACCTCGTTTTAGGCCAAACAGCAACCACGTCATAGATACACGAAAATTACAAATTTGCACTAAAATCACATAATCAACCACAAATTATCTTCAATCTCCATTCAACCTCAGCAAACCAATGAACAAACCTATCAACAATATATTAAGCATTTTGTATAGTTCCTAGTGCGAATCCTAACCCCAGTTAGCTATTCTAACCTCGCTTTATTGGATTTAAGTTCCTAATCGTTATCTTATGCGCGATTCCGTCGATTTTGACATGATTAGACGAATCTATCTCACCGAAACTTAGTCAAATCTCGATCTAAATTCCAATGGACAGATGGTGACACCTCAAACCACCTCAAGGTTGGCTGGGCTGTCAATTCAATGCCACGATAGAAATTGGTCCAAGATGGATCGGTTTAGGACTACCTGGGAGGAATTGAGGTCATTGGCTGAGTTTTGGTGACCGTCAAGGGTTCCTTGACCATGACAAGGTTGAGAATTGACTAGAGTAGAGATTGGCAGCAAGCAAAACTAGCAAGAACTGTCGATGGCCACTAATTTACAAGATTAGGATCGTCGATTCAATCACTAAATTTGAACTTCAATTGAGTGGAATGGGAGGACGTGAGGCTTGCCGGAGAGGGAACGCTGGCCTTAAACATGTCGAAGAGTAGCTAAGGGAGGATTAGCGTCGATTAGCCACCGATCAAAGACCACCAGACCGGTAATCAAGCCAATTAACTTAAAAACTGGCATGGTCGCCAGTTCCTTCAAATGGAAGAAAATCCGTTAGTTCAAGCGAAACAAACAGCCGTTAGAGGGAACTTTGACTACGAGAGAATCGAGGGGAGAGCAGGGTCACGGGGGGGGGCTAATCGGTAATGGCAAGCTCGCCATCATGCGGTGGTGGCTCGCGAAGAAGAACAATAAGAGAATAGAGTCGATGAGAGAGGGCGAGAAGGAGAGAGAAGAGAGAGAGATAGAGCTGTGTTTAGAGAGAGAGTTAGTTGCGTAAAATGAGATTCCCCTTCCAATTTGAAGGGAAAAAACCTATTTATGCTAACTCCAAATCGGTCGACTATGGCTCAGCCGTCGATTCGATCTCGACGGTTGAAAAATTGATCGAATGGCCAAATTAGGTCTTTAAAGGGTTAATCATCATTAATAGGTGTCACGCAACCAATCGATGAGTCCGATTTGCAAAAATTCAAGTTTAAAAGGAGAATTGCGCTTAAGGGCCTAATTGGGGTCAAATTGCAAATTCATGAAATTTGAGAATCAATCTACAAAATCTTGAGAAAGTGAGGGCGTATGAGTAAAATTGACATAGAGAGGATCTTGAAACTAGTTGCCGAAGGTCCAAAACGGCCGACACAAGGGGCCGACCGACCTACCCCGCTAGCGGTCAATTGGATTGGTTAGACCGGTTCACGCGATTTGACCGGTTCTTGATTGATTTTGGCTGATTCTTGCTGGTTCATGATTTTGTGGCCCTTTTGGGTTCACAATTTATGCAATTTCATCCTTTAAGGACCAAATTGAAAAGAAACTTGCATGATTTGAGGAAAAAGTGTCCGATTTTGATTCAATTAGGCTCGATTAAACTCTGTAAATATAATTTATGGACTCTCTATCAACCTAATTGAGTGCTTATTGTGAAAAACAATGGGCCAAAACCATGGGTACATGAGATCAAGCCTTGAAGGCCAAAATGAATAATTTTGCAATTCCTTGGCTAAAATTATAAATTAATTAAAATTGAATTCAAATAATGTTACAATAAACCTATTCAACTAATTATCCATCTGTAGGATCACCTAATGTATCCAAATTGACGTTGAATTGAAGTAATAAAACTTAGGCAAAAAATGAATCAAGATCTAATATTAAAATTGCATCTAAATTCATGCAATTGAATCCTAGTTTTGAATGGTCAACCTAAATTTTTCTATTGAAGCTTGATGGCCCTGTTTTCTTATCTTCAAGAGAGTAAAGTCCCTTGAATTGGAATCAACTTAGGATTCGGACTTCTTAAGAAAACAAGTGGAAAATAATTATCCATTCGTAAATTATGAAGAATTGATTTTGACCCCTAATTAGGACTTAAAATAGCAATTCACCTTTCAATGTGTAATTCACAAAATTGAATGCACAAGTGGATTCATAATAGTCCCGAGACCAAATGTCTAAAATAAACTACATCTAATTATGACTAAAATAAAAGTAATTGTTTTTAATCGATTTAGAACATAAAATCAAAAAATTCGGAAAACAAGATTCTTAATCGAATTTTATGAAATTTTCAACACCCAAATCAAATTGACACTAAAAAAAAAGTATTTCATGAATTTTTTATTTTTCTAATATTTCTGTCAAAGGTATGACCTTCAAAAGCTTGATTTTTGAGCCAAATTTTTAGATTTTTGAAAAATTGATATGAGAAAAATGAAATTAAAACTAAATGACATCTTTTTGGACGAAAAGCCAATTTATGACCCGAGGTTGATTTTTGGTTAAAGGGTTAACAAAAAGTTAACTTGAAAGAATCGTTTGACTTTTTGGGTTTTTCTTGAAAATGAATTGAAAATTACTTAAAAGCCAACAATACTTTTTGGTCGAAAATGATCTCCATCGCGATCGGAAACCTAAGTCTTGATTTTTTATTTTTTTGACGCGTCGACTAAAAATCAGGTGTTAATAGTAATGTCATTTTTCATTTTCCCTATAAAAGTACATGTTTCTCATGGTACATTATTCCACAATTCCACTGAACAAAAATTTTAAATTGGATTGGTTTTCCATTAAGAAAATTTGCTTGATCGTCACTTATTAATTAGATGAGGAGGATCAGTCTTGTTTCTTAAGGAGATTCTCTATATGCAAGATTGAAGATTTCTTGAAGAAAAAAACCCACAAATTTCAACAATGTCGACTAGAGAGAAAGCCCCCGGCCCGTTCACTTAGGTGAAATGTGGATTTGGCCCGCTCACTGTTGGACCCTCCTCCACATTTAAGGCTTTTATGACAAAACATAAAAATAAATACTAACAAATTAAGCATCGCCAAACCCAAACCCAAAAACATTAATTATTGAATTTTAAGTACCGAAAATAGAAATAAAAGGTTCTTCGATAACAAAGTCAATTGACTTTTTGGGTTTTTATTTAAAATGGCTAGAAAATTATGTACAAATGAAAGACCAATGAAAAATAAATGGAAAGTGACACTTTTTTTGCTTAAGAAATGAGTTCCGTTGCAATCAGCAATCCTAACCTTGAGATTTTACTTTTTGCGACGTTGACTAAAAATCAAATGTCAATAGCTACCCATTTTTGAAAGGGAGTTCGAGAAGTTCCACTCAAAGACTAAATGAAATCTGCAATTTTTAGTTGGCTCTACTAGAGATTAAAAATTAAAAGGAAAAAAATCTGATTAGAAACTTACCTTGAATGCTTACCATCGAACCTTAGTATTGCTTGCTTATCCACATACTCCGTTTTCTCCTCTCTCATGGAATGGAATGAAAGAAATTAACTAAACGAAATTAAAGAATTAAAGATATAGTCTTACCATGTAAAAATGGATTTCAACTCGTTGGGAAAAGCAAAAGTCTCACCGTAGCTTGGAGGAGAAAATGAAGTTTTACTGTGTAAAATGGATTTCAACTCCATAGGGAAAGTGATAAAAGTCTTTACATGGATTCCGAGGCAAAACAAGTTTCGACTGGAAGGAAATTTCACTGGGTAAAAATGGACTTTGATTTCACTGGGGAAAAGAAGGCTTACCTCTTTTCCTCTTTGCTCTTTGACTTCTTTTTTCCCTTTTATTTTATGTTAGCTGGTCCCCGAAAAGAGGCAGACTTTTCGGACCCAGCCAACCGTATGTCGCGTGATGACGAAGGCACAAAAGTCCTTACGAGAAACAAGAAAGAAAGGCATTTTGCACTTTCCCAAAAGAGTACTTAAGGGGATGGACATAAAGAGCAGTTGCTCTTATGAATTATGTCAGAAGATTTCTCTCATTCGATTTGGGGTCTGGACTGTTACGTTCTCCATTCAGTTAAGTTGTGCTGAACTTCGGACTTCAGTATCAGATGCCCAACTTCGACATATTTCGTGAAGTCAAGACATCGGCCCAAAACAAATTATAGTTTAGTGACCTAGATTGGAATAAGTGTGAACTCAAGTGGCCAATTTTGCTATTAATTTGTATGACAACATTAGCTTTCATTGAATAATTGAAGACTTGATGCAATCATTTTTTGTGGAAAGCAATTGATCAAACAATAAAATAGATAGAATAAGAAAATAAATTGGACACAAATTTACGTGATTTGATCGTAGCAACCTATGTCCATGAGAGAGCAGCGATGAATTTTATTATAGATCAAACGATATAAGAAGATTATACACTCGAGTCACTCACCTAAACCCTAATTATATTCAATAATGCAGAAGTATTTAGCTCCGAAATTCCTGGCGAAATAATCTCACAATCTCACAAAGGAATTACACTTAAATCTTACCACAAGATTTCATAGCTACAATCATTAATCTTTCTTGGATGTAATGGCATGAACAAAATCAACGGAAATAGCCCACTCTGCCCAAGCACTGGTTTGGGCGCTTCAAGTCTTTTCTCGCATCAAACACGGCTTCCTTTCCAAGCACTCGCGTAAAAGGCGGTGCTTCAAGATCTCACGAAAAAAGACGTTTCTTCGAAGCTTCAGAAATCTAGCTGTCCAATATTTACATGTATATACCCAAGAAAAAGGACAGTGCGCGATGACCGACTAATTTGAAAGGAAACCATGCAAGACCGGTCAACCGGTCAACGAGTCCAACTCTTGCACATTCCTTTTCTTGAACGTGACTTCAACGAGAATTAGGGAAAAAAATATTTCTAAATCTTTTTCTTTTATTCTTTCTCTGACCCAATCTTTCCTATTGTTTTATTTGTGATCCTTATCCAACAGAGCTCAAACGAGATCTAAATTTCCACAGCAAATATTTGGGCATCCGGAAATAATAATAATTTATTTCAAATTTGTTTCGTTCGTGGCCTAGATTCGAGACATATTATAATATCACATATATCTCAAAGTTGCATCTGGAATTTTAGAGCAGATCATATCATATGAACAAGTTTTCTATTGAAGTCTCCCCAATCCCCCACGTCACTTGAACAGTTGACCATTTTGAATTAAATTTGTTTCGGACGAGGAAAGATCCGAGCTCCCCGTTTGAGCTCGTCTTAGGTTTGGACAAATCGAGCTCTGCCCTCGTTGACTACATTGTATTAATCCTATAATGTCGTTATTTCGCCGTTTATCTTGGGGATGATGATCGGTCTGGAAAGATCGGCGTGTTCTTTACATTATGGTCTTGACTCTGTTCAGACCATGGACAACATAAAATCGTCACTGGATGTCTCAAAATTCAATTTTCACGTTCTCTCTCTCTCCATGGCCATCTACTCGGAATCGAAGCTCTCGTTGCGCCATTTGCTTCTCTTCTTGTCCTTCTTCGTGCCGCTTCGATCGGGGTATTCTCTTTCCTTCAACATATCTCGATTCGACCCCAAGGCCACAGATATGGTCTATGAAGGTGACGCGAGGCCGAATGTCGGGGTCGGGACCGTCGACTTCACTAGTGCCACTTACTACTGCCATGTTGGCCGGGCATTTTACGCAGAGAAGCTGCGGCTCTGGGACTCCGCCACCAGGAGACTCACCGACTTCTCCACTCGTTTCTCCTTCACCATCGACACGTGGAACCGGTCGTTGGAGTATGGGGCCGGCTTGGCCTTCTTCCTTGCCCCGGTCGGGTTCCAAATCCCGGTCAATTCGGTCGGTGGCTTCTTAGGCCTGTTCAACACCACGTACAGCGACTCGTCTTCGAACCGAATTGTCGCGGTCGAGTTCGACCCCTGCGTCAATTCCGATTGGGATCCTCCATATGAGCACGTTGGGATCAACATAAACTCGATCACCTCGGTCGTGACCACCCCTTGGAACGCCAGCTTCCACAGCGCCGACACCGCTGACGCATGGGTTGTGTACAACTCCGAGACCAAGAACTTGAGCGTTTCTTGGAGCTACCAGACCACGCCAAACCCAAATGAGAGCACAAGTATTTCGTATCAGATTGATCTCACCACTGTCTTGCCCGAGGAGGTGATGATCGGATTCTCAGCCGCGACTGGCTATTACATGGAACGTCACCAACTTGAGTCTTGGTCCTTCAGTTCAAATCTCGAATATGAGGAACAGCAAGGAAATGCAAAAAGGACCAAGTTGGTTGTCGGCCTAGCAGTTCCGCTTGGGGTCCTACTCTGCGGCATCGTGGTGATATCGGCAATCCTCAGGAGGAGGATGAGGAGGAGCGAGGGATCGGAGACGGCAAACTTGATGTCCATAAACGGCGAGCTTGAGAGAGGCGCAGGGCCACGGAGATTTACGTATGCGGACCTCGTTTCTGCTACCAACAACTTTGACGAGGAGAGGAAGCTGGGCCAGGGCGGGTTCGGGGCGGTCTACAGGGGATATCTGGTTGGACTGGATGCGGCAGTCGCGGTGAAGCGGATATCGAGAGGTTCAAAACAAGGGAAGAAGGAATTCATCACAGAGGTGAAGGTGATCAGCAGCTTGAGGCACAGAAATTTGGTGCAGCTTATAGGTTGGTGCCACGAGGCTAACGACTTCATGCTCGTCTATGAGTTCATGCCGAACGGTAGCCTCGACAGGCACCTCTTCGGCAAGAAGCGCAATCTAGGTTGGGCTGCCCGGCACAAGATTTCGGTTGGGCTCGCCTCCTCGCTCCTCTATCTCCATGAGGAGTGGGAGCAGTGCGTGGTGCACCGGGACATCAAGTCGAGCAACGTGATGCTAGACTCGGGGTTCAACGTCAAGCTCGGAGACTTTGGGCTGGCCCGCCTCATGGACCACGAGCTCGGGCCACAGACTACCGGGCTGGCCGGCACATTCGGGTACTTGGCTCCGGAGTACGTGAGCACAGGGCGGGCAAGCAAGGAGTCTGATGTGTACAGCTTCGGGGTGGTCGCCATCGAGATTGCTACAGGACGGAGAGCCGTTGATCCGATGGAGCAATCCTCGCATGTGAGTTTGGTGGGGTGGGTGTGGGACCTTTACGGGAGAGGTCAGGTTATTGAGGCCATGGATGATAAGCTCCAAGTGGATTTCGACCAAAATCAAGTGGAGCGCTTGTTGGCTGTGGGTTTGTGGTGTGCTCATCCCGACCGGAGCCTGAGGCCCACCGTAAGGCAGGCGCTTCAAGTCCTCAATTTCGAGGCTGCGGTCCCGGTTCTTCCTAATAAGTTGCCGGTCGCAGTGTACAACACGCCGTTGCCACCGTCCGTTTGTTCCGGCGAGCCTTTCATCACTAATAGCATCGAAGAGGGTCGTTGAGCGGGGGTGATTAACTATTGGAAAGGAGGGAACGAGATTATGTAGCATGTGTTCTTGATTGTTCAAGCAACGCAACAGTGAAATTTGTGTTGGTGGTTTTTTTCTTTTTTTTTCCAAGTTTTGAATCTGTGTAAATTCTTGTTTGATAACTCAAGTGAATTTTTGTTCTGAATTCCAGATGTTTGGTTTGTTTTGAAAGATGTGGAATTGATGCCAAAACTAGCGGCGACTGCGTAGAAGCGTCCCTTCCTCCGTGGGAAACCGTCATTGCATTTCATAATTAAGAAAATTAATGCAGCTTCCTTTTTGGAACTACCGCTAGAAATATAATTTTGACATTGACATTGACATCAACCTGCCATATAAAGAGCCGATAGGTGCAAAGATGAAGGATAATGAGTTCTTAAAGGCACATCTCACGTCAAGGAGGAGTCCGACCACCCAGTTTGACCCATAGCCAACGGCAAAGGATCAATGAGAGAAAATATCGATGCAGCCTTGCATGATGAAGGGATCACCGAGCAGTAACCCAATACTAAGAAGCTTTCAAATAAGAAAGGCAAGGAATCCACAGACGATGTTAACACTATAAAGCCTATTCACAATCAAAGCATGATAGCATAGCTTCCCAAGCTTACCGCAAGAGCCAAGGTTCAAAGAGTGCCAACCCCTATCAACCTAGTATCAACCTAGGAAGTGAAACTTCACCATCTTCCAGTGCCCTTGACAAGTTCAAGCTGCCAAAACGGAGGGCTTTACTCAAAAGGTCAAGATCGGGTGTCAAGAAAAGAAAGTTTAAGCAATTCAAACCAATGCCTACCATTGAATATAGGCAAAGTTTGACAGCCAATGAGCCACCACGCCAAGGCTTCGAACATTGCCCATGGTACAGTCCCGAGAGCTACCGGTGTTATATAGATGAGGTCAACCATTCATCGTATAATTGCCTCCCACCCACGCATAGGGTCCAAAGCTAGTTAGAATGAGGAACATCTGCTTTTCGAGCTTATCTCCCAATGGGTTGCTAAATTTGTCATCCAACCATGAGGATGACATAGACACCTCATCCTTGATTGGAAATTTCGACCGGGAAAAAAAGAAATGATCTTAGAAGAATCCAGCTTTCTTGAAGTAGTAGAATTCATCACCACAATAAATGGAATGTCAATGCAATGAGAGGACTAGTTGCCTAACCAAGACACGCTGGACCCATCTTGCCTCCACAGGATTACGATTCTCGGAGAAATGAGAGTAGCTAATCTCTGTAAATATAATAGCACGACTTGCCCCATGATCCACTTGCAATATTTCTAGCCTGAAATAAGTCAATATCGCAACCAAGTGCCATTCATAACTCAGGCCTTCCAAGAGAGTCTCGAGGGCCCCCATTACAATGGTTCTTTATGGCAAGGATCTACCTCATGAGGAATTGGAATGAGCTATCTTCCGTGTTCTTGCATCAATACCAAGCCAAGATAGAAGCCGTATTGTCCAACTAGGATTTGGTTCGCATCGAGAGAAGACCAATGAAGGATTTCCGAGCATATGCAGAAAAGTGAAAGTCTTTCGTGATGCAAGCTAGCCCTCAATTGGCTAAGGAAGAAATAATAAAACTATTCATAAAATTTTTACCCCGCAAGCATCCTCTTGGTTAAATGGAATGTGCTTTTGTAACTTTGACGAAGTAGTCCTCTCATGCAAATACTTCAAGTTTACTAGGGGCGAAGAACTCAAATGTGCTTGATTCTGGGACCACACCATCAACTATCAAATAAAAAGAAAATTTCAGGAAGGCCACCTTTCCCAAAGTGGTAATTATCGCAAAAAGAAAATTATGAATTATTTAATTTGTCTCCGTCGATCCTCTAGCTGAGAAAATATTAGGTGCATTAGATATGCTAGACCAAAAAGAAAATTGTTGAATTTTAAGTACCAAAAATAAAAATAAAAGGTTCCTTCATAATATGTAAAAACCTCAAATAGATGAAGATGCAAGGAGTAAAGAGAAAATCTTTTGAATAACCAACTTGACATAAGAATTGTAGCTCTCACTTAATTTTATTAAGGGTTAATACCTTAAAAAACCCCAAACTGGTACATTTGTGACAAATTTACCCCAAACTATTTTTTTGACCATGAAAAACCCTAAATTGGTACACTTGTGATAAATTTACCCCGACTGACCATAAAAAACCTTAAACTGGTATATTTATGACAAATTTACCCCAAATTAATTTATTTGACAGCAAAAACCCCCGAACTGGTAAATTTGTGACAAATATACCTTTTGCTAAATTGAATTAATACCACAAAAAAAAATCACAAAAATTGTAAATTGTGACAAACGGAGTATAAAATCCCAAATTGGTATACCAGTTAACTGTCACGTGTCATTTAAATTAATAATTTGACAGTAAAAATTAACAAAAATTAACTGAGGGTAAATTTGTTACAAGTGTACTAGTTTGGGGTAAATTTGTCAAAGATATACCAGTTTGGGGTTTTTGGTGGTAAAAAAAATAGTTTGGGGTAAATTTGTCACAGGTGTACCCGTTGGAGTTTTTCGTAGAGTATTAACCCTTTTATTAATTCCTTACCATACACATGGAACTAAGGTTATTATTGACAGGTAGATGATTCGCAAGGTTTTAATTACCATAATTATTTTTTGTAATCGAATGAATTTAAAAACCCCTTCCTTACTTAAGGGTGGCGCTATTTCCGCCCTTATTTTAGCTAGGATGCTCCTTTTTTCGATTAACTAACCGAATACTTACCTCTCTCTTCAAATTGTCGTTTTTTTTTTATTAGGCTAAGGAAAAAACTGTATTTATTTTTATCACATATTTTATTAGTATTACCATACAATGATTCATCACACTCGACAAAATATCATCTTATCTCTTTTTTTGCATCATGTTATCACTTTGCCTAGAGAAATTTATCAATTTTAATCTATGGTCACATATTTTTAAGGGAAAAAACCACGAAAGACCCCAAACTTTGTCCGAAGTAACAGATTTGCCCCAAACTTTCTTTTTCTGTGACGTAAAAAACCCTGAACTTTGCCAACCGTGACACATTTACCCTAAACTTTTTTTTGTGAAACAAAAAACCCTGAACTTCTGTCGTGTGACACATTTACCCCAAAAATTATAGGGCATTTTGGTCTTTTTACTTTTTAATTTTTTTTTTTTTTTTTTGTTTTTTTGTTTTTTTTTTTCTTCTTCTTCCCTTCGTCGGCGTACGGCGAGGGCTACCCTCGCTGCGTCGGGCGAGGGCGCCCTCGCTGGGCTGGTTAAGGCCGCCCTCGCCGGTGTCGGGCGAGGGTGGCCCTCGGGCTGGGTCGGGCGAGGGCATCCTCGCCAGCCCTCATCGGCGTTGGGAGAGGGGTGCCCTCGCCAAATCTGACGAGAGCCATCCTCGCCCGACACTGGAGAGGGCCGTCCTCACCGGCGTCGGGCGAGGGCCCGAGGGAGGCCCTCACCCGACCTAGTTGCTCGCCCGACCCGCCCGATGGTCGCCCTCGCCCAACGCCGGCGAGGGCGGCCCTAGCCGGCCCGGGCGGGCGACCCTCGCCGACGTCGGCGAGGGCAGCCCTTGTCGAACGTTGGCTTCCCTCCGACGGCCAGCCATGGTCGACGGAGGGAAGAAGAAAAAAAAAAATAAAAAATAAGACAAAAATGCCCTTGATGGGGTAAATGTGTCATAGTTTGAAAAGTTTGGGGTTTTTCACGTCACAAAAAAAGTTTGGGGTAAATGTGTCACTTTGGGCAAAGTTTGGGGTTTTTGGTGGTCTTTTCCCTATTTTTAATGACGAATGCTAATAAAAGATTAAAAATTTATATTTATGATGGCATATGAACACAAACTTAATTGTCTATTTTTCTCTAATAGTTTTAGTGAAACTATATGACTATCAAGCCAATCTTGATAAAAAAAAATGGGAAAAAAATCATCAAAATATGGAAAAGGTTAATTCGTTAGAAGCATGATCAAATGCTAAATATATTTATATTTAGATCATATTTAAATATTAACAAAAGACAAGCACAGAAAGATAAATAAATAAATAAAGGAACTTCATGTTGTTATAAAGAAAAAAATAGATATCTATTGTAAATTCAATCTCATAGCTAAGTGGATCAAAATTTTAAAATATATTTAAAACTTTCAACTGTAATAATCTGATGTGGGTTTGAAAGTAAAGAAGATATAACTCGATTTTCAACTCCCATTTTGCAATTCAAATAAAAGTGCAAAAAACTCAAACCAAAGCTGTTAAAATTAATCAATCTTGCAATTCAACTTTCAAATAAAGTTTTGTTCAAACTATTTGATAAAAAAATATGCAATTAATTGTGTGTTTATAAGCCGTCATAGCAATTAAAACTAGAAATTTCTAATATTTTATATAACTTTTTGTTTAAATTTATGAGATCGTACGTTAAAATTAACAACCTCCTCTAAGCAAAGTAATAAAAAGATGTAGAATAAGATGATATCTTGTTGAGTGTAATTAGACATTTATACGACGATAGAGATGGTAAAAATAAAGATAGTTTCGTTGGTTGGCCTGTTAAAAAGAAAAGAAACAATAAATTGAAGAGATAGAGGAGAGGGTATTTCGATCAATTAACCGAAAAGGGATTGTCTTAGCCAAAACAGGGGTGGAAATAGCGCCACCCTTACTTAACTCATTAAATGACTTTCTGGTTTAATCGAAACTTTTAAGTCAATCTTAGTAAGAGTTATCAAACAAAATTATTCTCATCAAGTGCAAAATGGCTATTCTCGAGCACTTATTTAGATTTGTTAGACAGGAGTCATGACCACTAAAGAGAAAATGGTTTTATCGTCGAAAAATAACATTATTGTTATTATATTTGTGACGATAATTACAAAATTATTCAGATTTTTTTGTTCCAATAAATTTTAGTTAGGTAAATTTCTAATTAATATTTATCATTTACTTATAGGGATGTGAAATAAGTAGAAGTTAGTCATTATGATTCCAATCTTAATTCCGATTCCTATTTTAGTACAAATTCTAATTCTAATTCTAATTTCAATTGCAGATTCTTTACAGAAATCTAACATTTATCATGGAATTAAATATAAGCCATGTTTATTTATGCATATATTAAACAGAAGCTAAATTTTCTTCCTTACCTGCCAAAATCTGATATATTATTCAAATTTTTAAAATAATTATGAAAGAATTATGTAAACCTTTGCGTCAACTTTTATATGTTGCGAAAGTCTTAGTTGCTTGAGGATATACAATTTGAAATGCCAACACCCCAAGATTTGAAAAAAAGAAAAGATAAAAGCACTCCAAATCGACAGCAAGAACCTTAAATTCAGAATTTAACCACCGCCGAGCTCGAAACTCAATTGTGACTTTTTAAAACCTTAAGTTCTCCATTGATAAAAAAAAAAGAAACCTTAAATCCTCGATCTTTCAACACCCATATAAAATATGGACATTCGAATGCACCTACAACCGACCGCCGCTTTGCAGAGGAGATAATGACAAAAGTACAGGGCCGCATCAAAGGCCTGAGACATATTTCGCGTATATTCAGTACGTCTTGACTCCATTTGTTTCCATTTCGAGTCCAGATATGAGTTAAGTGGCATGTCGATGCTAACGATAAGTCTGAGAAATTTATCATGAGCCGGTTATCATGTTAGCAGTAGAGCAATTAGTATCTAATAGGATCCCCATCCATTTGAAGTCCCGTGACAAGAAAATTACTATCACATAAATCTAGGAAACTTGATTGAAATCTCTCTCCTTGATTCAAAGCATATAGCACAAACAAACATAGATTATCATGCTCGTTCTTTAAGCGCTTGACGACCGATGATACTTAGAGATTTAAATTCATAAGAGATGCGCAATTTGGATTGCACAGACAACAAAAGGACCGTGAATTGCAAATTGGGTTTCCCACGAATGTAAAGCACGAATCGCTTGCATTGGATGGGAACGCCCCTCCGCCATTGCCCTGAGTTTGGTATGGCCACTGCTTGACCTCGTCTTTCGGTGCCGCCATACTTCTAGGCATCACAGAGTTGGATGGTCTAATGATCAGCTCAAGAATATGCGGTGCGTGATTAGGATTTTATTTATTGAGACTCCACTGCGTGATGCATTCTAAAGATATCCCAAAACCAGCTTCCATTTCGCATGGAATCGCTTCTTGACGATTCACTGATACAAACAAGGATGCTCCAACAAATAAGGAGGACATTGAAAGAGATAGCTTTGAGATCACTTAATTGAATTACCAAACATGTCTTTCTAATAATAATTTCATTAGTCGACTCTCCTACTCTTAATTCAAATTCAAATTCAATATCGTCCATCCCTTTTGCCAGCCAAACGTGGACGAGATCTTGTCACCATGGAGTTGATTAAGATTAAAGATGTAAATTGATCGAACATTATGATTACTCAGGCTATTGTGCCTTGGAGAACCGCGACGCGCACTTTTTACCTGTTAGATCATCGATAATAGAAAGAGGAAAAAAATGGGAACGTCGGTTCAAATTTGATATCCGTGATCCAATAATGCCTATAAAACGCTGGGGCCCGAAATGCCATGAGGGCACTTAGATATTGACCGAATGAGCTCCATACTTCACTTATTTATGCCTCTAATCCTCAGAAGAGTTCGCTAGTTTTCTGCACAATAAGCATGCGTCAGGAACAGTAGGAACACCTTCAAATTTCTCTCAGTTTCTGGCAATCTTTGCTCCGCACGCCAGCTGATTTGAACACGTTGGTTATCCACGATTCTGCTAATTCTAAGTTTCAAGTATCGTTGGTCCCGTGATGGTGAGTACAAGATTGTAAAGCATGAAAGAATCTAAAAGACCGCCATAATAATTAAAGCAGAACAATAGAAAACATCTTTTCACATTTCGTCCACTTTCTGCCAAACTTTGCTAAGCACGACAGCTGATTCGAACATGTTTGTTTATCGACAATTCTGCTAATTCTAAGGCTCTGGTCTTGCTAATTATGTGATGGCGAGTACAAAGATTGTAATGCGGAGCACGAATGGAGAAGACCGACGTAACTTAAAGCATAAGTTGCTTCCCGCCATATATAGAAGGGATACAATAGATGCAGCATATCATCACCGCATCAATTATCCAACAGGAGTACACATGCACATACCCTCTCGAGTTCCTGCAATTCCAACAGTAGATTACACATCCAGAATATGCCTTCTCAAGTACCATATCATCACGAGATCAACCTGGAGTGAGGCCTCTTTGTGTCAAGTGAGTATTTGGGTCAATTGCTAGTTTGTTCTCAAGTGGAGTTAGAGGGGGATGGTTCAAGCATTGGATGCACTTGGTGTTGGGAAAATTTGGCTTCGAATAGGGTAAAACAATGAAATCGGATCAAGTAAACAAATCGGACTTTGAGGTGTGATATCACTTTCTTTAAGGATTTATTTGCCCCACAAAGTTGCTAATGGTCACCGGCAAAAATCCTCCAGGATACAACAAAGTCTCGGATGAGAATACTAGATAGCAATTCTAGTATTTCTCCAAGATCTCTCTAGGAAACAATAAAAAAATTGGCTGCAGTTTTTCAGAAAGAAGACTCGAAAATGACGACACTTTTTCTTCCGAAAATTGACAAGCATATATATGAAAACAGTCATGCAACTCTTCGTGAAAATTGCCAAAGAATGAACAAATGCATCCTTTAGAAAATTGTTCGGATAAACAAATGCGACTTTTCGAAAAGGTCGAAAACCAAATAATAGCAACCCATTCGGGAAAAGTTGCAAACCGAATAAGTAATTTTCCAAAGGTTATCTTGAAAAGACACAAACAAAATTCGGAATAATAATTTTTAAATTTTTTTTTTAATAAATAAAATTTCGAGTTTTCATTTCCGAAAATTCTCAAAATAAAAGGCAACCTTTGAATTGATTAAAAATTAATAACATAAAAAAAATAAATAACAAAGGGATTAGTGCTAATTAAACTGCGGGCGCGCAGGGGTGCTAAGTGCGCCAAATAATGGCGCCCCCGCACGCGGGTATGGTGGGGTCGCTAGACCCCACCCAATTATTCCTTTAAATATACAAAATAAATCCCACATTTATAAATTAATTTACTTTTTCTCATATTTCCCATGTGGGACAAGGTAAAAAAGCACTTTCTTTTTGTTTTAACAAACAAAACTCCAACACTTGGCCAGTCTTGACCACGCAAGATGGTAGCGTAGCTGGTTGTTCCAGCTAGGAAGCTTGTTTGCCAGCCCCGTCCCCTCTTTTTCCCATGTAACAGGGGCGCCAGTTATATCCTGCATCTTTAGGAAAAAAAGTTAGGACTTATTCTGAAAGGTTATGAGAGCAATCAGAGCAGAAATCAAGTAAAAGGATAACTAAACACCAAAGTGCTGTTGAATTGGAGTCATCCTTTTGAGTCATTCTGTCCAGCAGAACCAGACAATCATCCACTTGTTATGTTCCTCATAAATCAGCTCTAAATATATTGGCCTACTTGACAAATATAAC
The DNA here is from genome assembly GCA_017140595.1 of Eucalyptus curtisii. NCBI lineage: Eukaryota > Viridiplantae > Streptophyta > Magnoliopsida > Myrtales > Myrtaceae > Eucalyptus > Eucalyptus curtisii. Next base: position 15,061,392 of record CM029501.1, on the reverse strand, counting down.
AAACAAATTTTCATAAAACCAGAAGCATGTAGACAAGACTGTATGACATACCCCAGCACAGGGAAAGTGAAAAGCCTGATTGTCTACTCCAAAAGAGATCTCTATGGGCTTCGGGCTTCGGGCTTCGGCTCACCTCTGTGCTCACCTTCCAAGCGGGGGCCTGGTGCAACGAAGCATGTGAAGCGGCACCACAAAACAGCTGTGTCGGCTGATGCCCTGACTCAAAACTCATCGTGCTCCACCCGACATTCTAGAAGAAACCGGAATTTTCGTCTCCGGCTAGATTCCCGGCTCTTGGAGTTAAAAGCAGTTTGGAGCAACATTTGCAACTCCTATAAAAAAAGTCGGGCGGGAAACTAGCAAACCCATTCTTCAGGAAAAAGAACTGATAAAGAAACGATAACCAACCATCTCCGACGTCTTACCATTATAGTCGTGGGTACATTTCTTTCCACGTAACGATTACGTGAAGTCATACACAATAAAACCATCGTCTGCTCAAGCTTTTGCTTGCATATATTAATTCCACTAGCAATCACGAATCAACTACTGTATGAAAAAATCAGACCTCTATCCAAGTTCACTCAGGTGCTGCTAATCAAAGGTAGAAGTTTTCCAGGGTGCTTCTACCGAAATAGGCAGGTAAGATCAAGCTTTCGACAAACAACATTGATCAAACAGAATGCATAAAATTGACTACTGAGATTCTACGATTTTCGGATATCCAATGTAAGAAGCAGAGATATCCACTGGACTGATGTATTAATGACATATAAAGAAAATTAGCATCAGGTGCATGAATGTAACGCACTAATTTCCAGCTTTCTGTTCAAAATTCCTTCTAATTCAAAAGTCAAGTCAGAACTAAAGCCAAGTCAGAACTATAATCCTAATCACTCAGTCTTATAAACTCAAGGCAGGCATTTCATATACTATGAGGTGAGACATAATCTGAAAGAGAGTCGAATTCTCCTCGATCATCCGCAAGCCTTTGTCCCACATAAGCAATATCAGGCAATTTGACCGGCACAAGAAAGCTTGTTCTTCGCTTCCTTGACCGTGCGATACACCAATTGTAAGATAGAGCCATCCGCAATGTCGTACGAAACTAAGGTCTTGTGATCCTCAAGCTGCTTCCCCTGATAGACCATATGCCAACTAAAGAGCTGCGCACACATCTTTGCTATGGCCAAAGCTTTGACATAACCCACAGTGTACCAAAATTTAACTTCTAAGGTGATTCTGCGACCGGACATGTCCACAATAATTGACACATCATCTTTGGGACGGACAATTTGAATCAAATCAAATGTGGGCTCTTGGGGCAAATCAAATCAAATGTGGGCTCTTGGGGCAAGTCGAGAGAGGCCAGGTTCCTGTCCTCGGCAAGCATCTTTCCCCCGAACATAAGAACAAACTCATCCGGCAAAATCCCTTCCTTGGCTTGAATCTTCAATTTAACATCCTGGACGGTATGCCGATTCATTGCTTCGACCAGAAAGTTTTTGGAGTCAACAGGATTTGGACATTTACCGTCGTCCTAGCCGAGTCCTGAAAGATGACATGGAGCGTGGGTGGGATTCCAAAGATGACGAAAAACGGCGACTTGAATCCAACATGAATATATATAATGAACAAAAGTCGAGAAGCTGGGGAAAAACATGACAGTGTTCTCGGTTTGTGTTACAAGTAAGAATCTCGAAACCCAAAAGAAAATACTATGAAATCGAGAATCAGAAAGACGACGAAACGAACATGAGACCCAGAAAGATAGGAGAGACGACGACCTCTTCTCCGTCAGAATTTGGAGGCACAGAGCGTGGCAGTTGAGAAGGCGAACCAGCCATTGAAGCAAAACGATGAAAACAGTCACGTCCTCTCCCCTCTCCTCACTTAAAAGGTAACGGCGACGAACAAAAAAGAAGGGTTCTTTTTGTTTATTTTATAGCCGTCCAAACCCTAAAATTTGTGACAAAAGTGCAATCAAATGGTAAAATTTATAAAAAAAACATAGCGAAGCCCTAAAATTTGTTAAATTTATACAATCGACCCTCCATTAATTCCGTCCAACTTAACTAATGAAAAATACCGATTGTAGCTCTCTTTTTTAAAATATCTTCCCTCTCGTACGCAACGTTGACGTGGCTCGCTCATGAAATAGAAGATTAAATCAACGTCACTTTAGTATAAATATGATTTTTATATAATTTTGCTTAAATTAACATAAAAAATAAGGTAATTTTTTTATTAAAAAGAAAAAGGGGAAACTATGCAAGGAGGGTGGAGCCCTCACCTGGAAGACTACGGTAGGTGGGGGAGGGTCGACGGGGTCGCCAGGCTTCAACCATGTATCGCTAACCCTCGCTAACGACGGCTCATCACTGGCCAACCCCCACCATTGCCAGCCCTTCCCGACGAGGGTGGGGCGACGGAGGGAGGTCTGAGCCCTTGCCATTTGGACTTCCTTCCTCCGTTTTCAATATGATATTTAAAATTTAAATTATTTTTCAAATTTAATTTTAAAATAATTAGACAAAAAAAATCATATTTGGATCTAAAACAACGTTCTTTTAGCCACGTGTGAGAGAAAATAACAGTAAAAAAGAAGAGATGTTGGCATTCTCCATTAACCAAACTGAATGGAAATAAGGAAACGAGTTTCTTCATCAATTTGATGAGTTTTGAAACTTCACTACACCTTTTGTAAATTTTAGAATTAAGTTGTACTTTCTGACAATTTTCAAAACTTATAGTGCACATGTTCCCTTTTTATGTATTGTGTTTTGCCTTTTGAGTAATCAGTTTCACAGAACTAATAAAATAAAAAGAAAATTTTAGTAGGCCCACTTTTTTTCAAAGTAGGAATTAATGTGAAAAGAAAATCATGAATTATTTAATTCCTCCCAATTGATCCTCTAGCTGCGAAAATATGAGGTGCATTAGAGAGCCGCATCAAACGCGTGAGACATATTTCACATATTTTCAGTACGTCTTGACTCCATTCGTTTCCATTTCGAGACTAAGTATGAGTTAAGTGGCATGTCGACGCTAATGTTAAGTGGCACGTCTTGACTCCATTCCCCTCGCCGGATTTGGCGAGGCTCGAGCCTCGCCGGACGTCGGCAAGGCCTCCGCCTCACCAAATCCGGGCGAGCTCAAGGCTCGCCGGCGTTGAGCTCGCCCCTCACCAGATTTGGCGAGGCTCGAGCCTCGCCCGACGCTAGTGAGCTCAAGCTAGCCCGACGACGGCGAGCTCGAGGCTCGCCTAGCCGGTCACCAGCCATTGCCGTGCCGGTGACTGGAGGAAGAAGAAAGAAAAAAAAAAAAGAAAAGAAAATTAAAAAAAAAGTTATATTTTCGGTTTTTATAAATAAAAAAAAAATTGTAAAGTTAAAGTGAGAAGAGAGAGATGGTGAAGTTTTAAGTGAAAATAAATGGGTTCATTTTTAATGGGTTGATAAATGGGTCTTAAATGGGTCAAAAAGCTGACCCATTTAAGACCCATATATTTTAGTTTTAATCCATTAAAACTCATTATGGGTGCTTTAGGAAATAAAACTTGACCCATTGATGACCCATTTAACCATAAATGGGTTGCACAACCCATTTAACACCTCTACTTTACGGTAATGGCGACAAATGAAAAGGCCCTGTTTTTTGGCAGAGCAATCCTAAAATCAAATTCTAAAGCTTAAAAAAAGATATAACGAAATCCTAAAACTTGTCAAATTTAGTGCAATTAAATTCTAAAGCTTATAGAAGAAAAAATAATGAAGTCTTAACAATTGTCAGATTCTTAAGCTTAAAGGAGAAACTAGGTGGGGAGGGCTGGAGCCCTCGCCTAGAAGGTCGAGGAGGGTGGGGGATGGCCGACAGGGTCGTTGGGCTTCAGCCACGAACCATTGATCCATGCTAACAACGACCCCTAGCCAGCCATCTCCCAGCATGCCCAACGCTCCTCGGCGAGGGTTAGGTGGCGGAGGCACTCCAAGGCCTTATAGATTTACCCCCGATTTCGACTTGCTTCGAATGTTTAATGATGGCAATCACTTGACGGTAATCCATCATTAACCTCAACACACGTTTGTGTTTCCTTTTTGTTGTTTTTGTCGCCATGGCTCAATAGGCTTTCTTCTTTTCTTCTCGAGTCTTGTTCAGTGCTTCTGTGGTGTTGTGTCGGTAAAGGATGGTGAGGGAATGAACCGTAGACTCTTGATGGCGAAGTGTATCATTATTGGACTCGAGATAGAATGGGTTTGGATTGTCGTCGAAGTGCCGGCGCTTTATGGGATGATCTGTGATCTTGAGCATTCTGGACGTGTTCGAAGGAGGCAACAATTCTGGGACTGGAGAATCGGTGAGGAGGGAGCATCCGAGAGAAGTAGACTTTGGGCTCATTTAGGTTTTCGCGAGCCTTGGCCTCGGATTGTTCTTTTCGGTGAATTTGGGCTTAGTTTTTATTACAGGAGTAATCAGTGTTGTCCTTAATTCGGCTTGATTGGGTTTGTTTTCAGCTGAGTAGGCCTGGAGTTGGTCTTGTAGTGGCCGGATTGGGCTTGATTTCATTGAGCCCTTTCCTTTTCTAGGCCTTTGGCGTCCATGGTTCGACCTGAAAGTCCACAACAATTTGAAAAGACAATAAAAATCTAATTTTGAATGGTTCTCAGTTAAAATGTGTCAAAATCTTTGATAAAAAATCGTGTTTGGAATTGAACAAACTCCTAGGATTTTGCGTTAGGGTGTCAATGTTTCCTTTTCAGGCGAATTATCAATTGATTGAGCACTTTCATTATACCGATTGTTGATTAGCGTTGGCCTAGTTAGGAATGGTATTTTTCTTATTTATTAGTATTAGGTGCTCATTTCGTCTTGTAGTTTATTTGATGCTTCCTTGGTTGCCAATTATTATTTTAATGATTGCATGTCCGTACGATCACCTCATAGGTTAATGGATAGACTTAAAATCAGTCCAGACTGCTTGACAATTTTTTTTTTTTGAAATGAACAAGATTAAGTATCAAAATAGTGTTAATTAGTCAATTAGTGTAATCAAATCCCCAACCTTATATTCTCTGATTGCATTGGAAGTAAAGTATGCTTCCATATTTCACTTGGTTTCTAATTGACCCTAACAGATTGGTAGCGACTTATTTTTAGAAAATTTTCATACCATCGATTTGAACATTTAACGTTGCGTGAGGTTTGAGCTTGAGAAAACCTACGTCTAAATCATGGGCCGAAGATTTGTCCTTTAGGCAATACACCTAAACTTTATCATACACATGGAAAATATTATCATTATAGATAGGTTTTAACAAGATGATTGGCAAGGTTTCAATTACCATAAATTATTATTTTTTAATTGAATGAATTTGAAAACCCCTTACTTGACTCATTGAATGACTTTTTTGGTTTAATTGAAACTTTTAAGTCAATCTTAGTAAGAGGTGTCAAACAAAATTATTCCCATCAAGTGTAAAATGATTAATTTTTAGCACTTATTTAGATTGTAGACGGGTGTCATAAGCAGTAAATAAAAATGGTTTTATTAAAAAAAAAATTACATTATTGTTAGTATATATGTGACGATAACTACAAAATTATAATTTTTTCGTTCTAATAAATTTAAGTTATGTAAATACTAATTTATATTTATAATTTACTTATAGGGATATGAAATAAGTAGGAGTTAGTCATTATGATTGTGATTTTAATTCCGATTATGCCTACAAAATGCAGGAGGCCGAAATGCCATGAGGGCATTACGATACTGACCAAGGCGCTCCTTAGTTCACTATTTTATGCCTCTAATCCTCCGAAGAGTTCACTAGTCTTCTGCTTAATAAGCATGCGTGAGAAATAGTAGAAACACCCCCTTCAAATGTCTCCCAGCTTCGGGCAATCTTTGCTCAGCATGGCTGCTGATTCGAACACGTTGGTTATCAACGATTCTCTTAATTCTAAGGCTCAGGTGTCGTTGGGTCCGTGACGGCGAATGCAAGATTGTAAAGCAGGAAAGAATCGAAATGACCGCCACAACAATTAAAGCAGAACAGTAGAAAACGTCGTTTCGAATTTCTCCCACTTTCTGCTAAACTTTGCGAACACGTTTGTTTATCCGCAATTCTGCTAATTCTGAGGGTCCAGTTTTGCTGGTCCTGTGATGGCAACTTGGCAAGTACAAAGATTGTAATGCGGAGCACGAATGGAGAGGACCGACATAACCATTAAAGCATAAGCTGCTTCCTGCCATATATAGAAGGGATACGCAAAATGATGCAGCATATGATCACCACATCAGTAGATTACTCGTCCAGAATACGCCTTCTCTAGCACCATATCATCCTCTGGTACCATATCATCACGAGATCAACCTGGAGTGAGGCATGACCATGGGAGAAGAACCGAGGCGTTGTACTTACTTTGGTGATCCAACACCCCCGCCTCTTTGTGTCAAGAGGGTATTCGGATCAAGTGTTAGTTTGTTCTCAAGTGGAGTTAGAGGGGGATGGTTCAAGCATTGGATGCACTTGGCCAGTCTTGACCACGCAGGATGGTAGCGTAGCTGGTTGTTCCACATAGACAGCTTGTTTGCCAGCAGCGTCCCTTCTTTTTCTACTGGAACTCGGGCGCCAGTTGGATCCTGCATATTTCGGAAAAACAGTTAGGACTTATCCTGAAAAGTTATGAGAGCAATCAGAGCATAAATCAAGTAGAAGGATAACTAAACACCAAAGTGCTGTTGAATTAGAGTTATCCTTTTGAGTCATTCAGTCCAGCAGAATTCGGAGGCACAGAGCGTGGCAATTGAGAAGGCGAACCAGCCATTGGAGCAAAACGATGAAAACAGTCACGTCCTCTCCCCTCTCCTCACTTAAAAGGTAACCGCGACGAATAAAAAGGAAGGGCTCTTTTTGTTTTTGTTTTGTTTTTTTTTTTTTTTTATACCTGTCTCGAAACCCTAAAATCTATGACAAAAGTGCAATTAAACCGTAAACTTTATAAAAGTTATAGCGAAGCCCTAAAATTTGTTAAATTTATGTAATCGACCCTCCATTAATTTCGTCTAACTTGATTAATGAAAAATGCTAATTGTAGCTCTCTTTTTTAAAATATCTTCCCTCTCGTACGCGATGTTGACGTGGCTGACTCATGAAATAGAAGATTAAATCAATGTCACTTTATTATAAATATGACTTTTATATAATTTTACTTAAATTAATATGAAAAAAATAAGGTAAATTTTTTATTAAAAAGAAAAGGGGAAACTATGCGAGGAGGGTGGAGCCATCCCCGGAAGACTGCGTGGGGGTGGGGAAGGGGCTGACGGGGTCGCCGGGCTTCAACCATGTATTGCTAACCCTTGCCGACGACGGCTCTTCACTAGTCAACCCTCACCATTGCCAACCCTTCCCGATGAGGGTGGGGTGACGGAGGGAGGTCTGAGCCCTTGCTGTATGGACTTCCTTCCTCCCTTTTTAATATGATATTTCAATTTTAAATTAATTTTCAAATTTAAATTTAAAATAATTAGATCAAAAAATCATATTTGGATAAAAAAAACAACGTTCTTTTAGCCTAGTTCTTCCTCTTTTAGCCACGTGTGAGAGAAAATAACAATAAAAAAAAAAGGGCTTTTGTCATTCTCCATTAACCAAACTGAACGGAATTAAGGAAATGAGTTTTTTTTACGAATTTGATAAATTTTGAAATATCATTGCACCATTTGTAAATTTTAGAATTAAGTTGCACTTTCTGACAATTTTCAAAACTTATAGTGCACATGTCCCCTTTTTATGTATTATGTTTTGCCTTTTGAGGGAGCAATTTCACAAAACTAATAAAATAAAAAGAAAATATTAGCAGGCCTACTTTTTTCCAAAGTAGGAATTATTGTGAAAACAAAATCACGAATTATTTAATTCCTCTCAAATGATCATCTAGCTGCGAAAATATTAGGTGCATTAGAGAGCCGCATGAAAGGCGTGAGACATATTTCGCATATTTTCAGTACGTCTTGACTCCATTCGTTTCCATTTCGAGTCTAAGTATGAGTTAACTGGCATGTCAATGCTAACGAGAAATTCATCATGAGCCGATTATCATGTTAGCAGTAGAGCAATTAGTATCTAACAGGATCCCCATCCATTTGAAGTCCCGTGACAAGAAAATCACCGTCACATAAATCTAGGAAACTTGACGTAAGTCGCACCACCTTGATTCAAGCATATAGCACAAACAAACATAGGTTATCATGCTCATTCTTAAGCGCTTGAAAACCGATGATACTTAGAGATTTAAATTCATAAGAGTTGCGCATTTTGAATTGCACAAACAACAAAAGGATCATGAATTGCAAATTGCGTTTCCCACGAATGCAAGCGCCCCGAGTTTGGTATGGCCACTGCTTGACCTCCTCTTTCAGTGCCGCCATACTTCTGGGCATCACAGATTTGGATGGTCTAATGATCAGCTCAAGAATATGCGGTGCGTGATTAGGATTTTATTTATTGAGACTCCACTGCATGATGCATTCTAAAGATATCCCAAAACCAGCTTCCATATCGCATGGAATCGCTTCTTGACAATTCACTGATGCAAACAAGGATGCTCCAACTAATAAGGGGGACAATGAAAGAAATAGCTTTGAGATCACTTTCCTGAAGTCTTTGTCCTAATCATCATTTCATTAAGCATGATCGTGAAACTAAGCATAGGGCAGCAGCTCATTCCCTGCATGCTGATGCAGATGAGCAAGTTTCATTCCACTCTACAACTCACGCCGCAGCCTGCGGGAGAGAACACAGACCCTTCCGTACTATTGGTATCCGGAGGTTGGTTCTATATTTCCTCCTAGTGCTTCTAAAAATGACCAGAGGTACGTCGTTCACTAATTTAGCACAAAGAACAATAATCTTGCTCTACGTGCAAACTTGTCATTGCGACAGATATGGAGCAACGTGGGGCAGGAAGCCAGGACACGCTCTTGCGAAACATTAAGGACGCACAGGACTCACTGAGACGCCTACTATCTACTGGCTTTGGCTCAACTCTGAGCTCACCTTCCAAGCAGGTGCCCGGCGCAATGATGCATATGAGGCGGCACAGCAAATCAGCCCCATCTGCTGATGCGCTGACTCAAGAATCACTGCGCCCCACCCGACATTCAAGAAGAAACCAGAATTTGGGTCTCTGGCTAGAGTTGCCCTCACGTGATTCCACCTTAGTGTTGAAGCAATCGGGGACGAGGAAATCAAAGGATTTTTCTGGTGGTGGGTCAACGAGAAATTCTTAGCAATCACAAAACAACTACTAAATGAAAAAAGCAGACCTCCGGCCGAGTCATATGTGGTGCTGCTAATCAAAAGTAAAGTTTTCCAGGGAGCTTCTACCGAAATAGGTAGGTCTAAGATCAAGCTTCCAGCAAAAGACATCGATCAAACAGAACAACCCACCAAGCAATGTACTGCCGAGATTCTACCATGTCCAGATGATATTCAATGTAGGAAGCAGAGATATACACTGCACCTTCATGGCACGTGACGAACTAATGACATACCAAGAAAATTAGCATCAGAATGTCAGATATTCTGTTCAAAAATCCTTCTAATTCAAAAGCCAAGTCAGAAGGTGCTGCTAATAAAAAGTAAAAGTTCTTCGGGGCGCTTCTACTGAAATAGCTAGGTCTCACATCAAGCTTCCAGCAAAAGACACCGATCAAACAGAATAGCCCACAAAACAATCTACTGCTGAGATTCTACCTTGTCCAGATATTCAACGTGAGGAAGCACCGATACACACTATACCTTCATCGCACAAGATGTACTAATGAGATGCCAAGAAAATTAGCATCTGAATGTCGGATACTGATTTCCAGCTTTGTGTTCAGAATTCCTTCTAATACAAAAGCCAAGTCAGAACATGTTCACTAGTCAGTACTTACAAACTAAAGGAATATGATTTACGAAGAGGCGAAAAAAATCCCAAAGAGGGTCGAGTTGTCCTGGATGCCATAGCTCGCCAGGTCACGGTCATCAGCAAGCCTGTTTCCCGCATAAGCAATTCCATGCAATTTAGCTGACGCACTCACCGGCAGCTTATCAAGAAGCTTGTTCTTCACTTCCTTGACCGTGTCAGAGCAGCAAACCTCAAGAGCAACGGTCTTACCATTCCCGCAATTGACAAATATCTGAAATGGAGCATAGGGAGACACCAATTGTAAGACAGAGCCATCCGCGATGCCGTAGCAACCTAAAGTCTTGTGATCCTCAAGCTGCTCCCAACGATAGACCAAATGAGAGCGCATGACCTGTGCACACAGCTTTGCTATGGCCAAAGCTTTGACATAAGCTACAGGAGACCAAAATTTAGCGTCTACTCTGACTCTGCGACTGGACATGTCGACGAAGACCGACAAGTGTTCTTTGGGATGTAAAAGCAAATAAAATGTGGGCTCCGGGGCAAGTTGAGTGAGGCGAGGGTCCGGTCCTCTGCAAGCACCTCTCCACTTGAAAACAGAGCGAAATCATCAGGCGGAATCCCTTCCATGACTTGAATCATCAGTTTAACATCTTGGACAGTATCCTGATTCCTCGCATCCAACAGCAAGTATTTCTGAGCCGAATGGATATGGACAATTACTTTCATTCTAGCCAACTCCCGAAGGAGGACATGGATCGTGGCGCCACCACGGATGCCATAATCAGCGAGTCTTCTCCCTTCTTCGAGAGGCTTCCCTCCAAAGAACAGTCATCACTGATTTTCTCCTTATCCTCAATTAAGGCCTTGCTCCAAGGTTGAGTTTCTATTAGCTACGATGGTCAGTTTCTTGGTGATCTCCAGGGTCAAAATCACCTACGCCACAGAACTGGAATTTACTATCACAGAACCTCCGAACTTATTTTTCCAGATAAATCCAAGCACTGGCTAGAAACTGATATTCACCGACCAAATTCACAAACGGAACGGAAACCAAAAACCAACCAGGAGGAAAAAAAAAGAGAAAAAAAATTCCTGATCGCGCTGATCTTCCAGAATCAGGATGGGAAAAACACCAACGCGTCCTCGCATTTCGTCGCAAACAACAATCTCGAAACCCTAACGAAAATGCTAAGCAATCGAGAACCAAGCGGAACAAATTTAGACAACAGATACAGATACAGGGGGAGAGAGACAGAAAGAACCTCCTCTTCGTCCCAACTCGGATGCACGGAGCTTCGAAGTTGAGATGAGGATGAGGAAGCAGCATGAACACCTTGGAGCGCGACCCTACCGTCATCATCAGACTCCTCTTTCTCCGCAAAAATCGTGGCGGATGGACTGGATGTTCTACAGGACGTAGCAGTGGAATTCAGACTGCTCTCATGGAAGAGAAAGATGCAACGCTCGCGAGAAAACATGCTGATGATGGATTGAGATCCAGCAGCGACCAAGTGCAGAGAGACGGAGAGAGAGAGAAATCCCTCTCTGCTAGAAAGGGGGCGCGCGAATGGAAGACGGAGAGAGAGATCAGATGAACAGTAAGAAATGGAGGGAAATCAAGTCTTGAGTCGAGTCGGTGCTTTTTTTTTTTTTTTTTTTTTAATGTTTAAATCCCTGCAATAACGGCGAGTCTAATTTCCATCGGAGCGTGGAAGTTGAGAAGGCGAACAATGACGTCCTTCCCAACGGCGACAAAAAGAAAAAAAAGGCCTCTTTTCTTCTTTTTATTTTTATATCTTGAAAATTCTAAAACTTATGATAAAAGCGTAATGAAATTTTAAAGTTCATAAAAAAATGTAACTAAATCCTAAAACTTGTTAAATTTATACAATTAAGTCCCTCCATTAACTTCATCCAACTTAAATAATGAAAAATGCTGATTATAACTTCTTCTTTTTTTAAATATTTTCCTTTCTTATATGATGTTAACGTGGTTAAACTATAAAATAAAAGATTAAATCGATGCTTTTTTTTTTTTTATCCAAAAAGATTAAATCGATGTTACATTCATATAAATGTGACCTTTTATATAATTTTATTTAAATTAACATTAAAAAATAATGTAATTTTTTTTTTTAAAAAAAGAAAAGGAGAAACTAGGCGGGGAGGGCTGGAGCCCTCACCTAGAAGGCCGAGGAGGATGGGCTGATGGTCGACAGAGTCATTGGGCTTTCGACTAGGGACCATTGACCCATGTTGAACTCTCTCCTTCGTCAGAATTTGGAGACAGAAGGAAAACCAGTCATTGGAGCAAAACGATGAAAATAAACACGTCCTCCCCCTTCCCTCACTTTATAATAATGGAGACAAATAAAAAGGCCATGATTTTTGGCAGGTTAGCAATCCTAAAATTTATGATAACAGTGTAATTAAATTCTAAAGCTAAAAATAAAATAAAAAATGTAATGAAATCCTAAAACTTGTCGAATTTAGTACAATTAAATACTAAAGCTTACAAAAGAAAAATATAATAAAGTCTTAACACTTGTTAAATTTTTACATCCTCTATTAACTCTATCCAAGTTGACTAATGAAAAATGTGACTCCGACTTTTTTTAAAATATTTTTCCTCACTTATGTGACGTTGACATGGTTAATACACGAAAAAGAAGACTAAACTAGCTTCATTTTGGTGTAAATACAATTTTTAATAAAAGAATTTATTCACATTAATTTTAAAAAATAAGGTAATTTTTTTATAAAAAAGAGAAAAAGAAACTATGCAAAGACGGCTGTAGCCTTTGCCACGAAGACCGAGGAGGGTGGGGAATGGCCAATAGGGTCATCGGGCTTCGATCAAGGACCATTGACCCTCGTCAGCCATTCCCCACCATCGCGGGGCCCTTACTGGCAAGGGTGGGACAACAACGGTAGGTCTGGGCCCTCATCGCTTTGACTTCCTTCCTCCCTTTTTAATATAATTATTCAAATTTAATATTAATATAATTAGATTAAAAAGTCATATTTTGATCTAAATGACATTGTTTTACCCTTATTCTTCTCTTCTTAGCCATGTCAACACCATGTGTTAGAGAGAAAAAAATAATAGTAATAAGTTATGTTAGCATTTTTCATTAGTTAAATTGAATAGATAAGAGAATGACTTGATTACACCAAATTAACAAATTTTGAGACTTCATTGCACTTTTTGTAAATTTTAGGACTAAGTAAGGCTTTCTAACAAATTTTAAAACTTATAGTGCACATATCATTTTTTCTGTCATAAAATAAAAGGGTTTCATTTGTACTGTCTTTTTCCTTTTCGTGAGACAAATCTAAGAAAATAGAAAGGAAATTTCAGTAGGTCCACTTTTTCCCATAGTGGTAATTATCGCAAAAAGAAAATTATGAATTATTTAATTTGTCTCCATTGATCCTCTAGTTGGGAAAATATTAGGTTTATTAGATGTGCCAAACCAAAAAAAAAAATTGTTGATTTTTAAGCACCGAAAATAGAAATAAAAGGTTCTTTGATAATATGAAAAAACCTCACACAGATGAAGATGCAAGGAGTTAAAAGAGAAAGTCTTTTAAATAACCAACTTGACATAAGAATTGTAGCTCTCATTCTATATTATTAATTTCTTACTGGACAATATGTGTATCCTAGACCCAAGGCGTTACACTTTCGGTGCCCACCATATTTGTGGGCATCACAGAGTTGAATGGTCTAATGATCAGCTCAAGAATATGCGGTGCGTGATAAGGATTTTATTTATTAAGACTCCACTGCGTGATGCATTCTAATGATATCCCAAGACTAGCTTCCATTGCCCATGGATTCGCTTCTTGACGATTCACTGATGCAAACAAGGATGCTCCAACTAACAAGGAGGACAATGAAAGAAATAGCTTTGAGATCACTTTCCTGAAGTCTGTCCTAATAATCATTTCAATAAGCATGATCATGAAACTAAGCACAGGGCAGCAGCTAATTCTCTGCATACTAATGCAGATGAGCAAGTTTCATTCTACTCCGCATCTCCGTTCGCAGCCCATTGATCATTTGGGAGAGACCACAGACCCTTCCATGCAATTTGCATCCGGAGGTTGGTTCTGTATTTCCTCCTAAAAGCGCATCTAGGATGACCAGAGGCTTTACATTGTTAACTAGTTTACCACAAAGAACAATAATCTTGCTCTATGTGCAAACTTGTCATTGCAACAGATATGGAGCAAAGTGGGGCAGCAGCCAGTACTCGCTCTTGCGATACATTAAGGACGCACTGAGACACCTACTATCTACTGGCTTTGGCTCAACTCTGAGCTCACCTTCCAAGCGGGTGCCTGGCGCAATGAAGCATGTGAGGCAGCACAGCAAATCAGCTATGTCCGTTGATGCCCTGACTCAAAAAATCACCGCGCCCCACCCAACATTCTAGAAGAAACCAGAATTTGGGTCTCCAGGTAGAGTTGCCCTCACATGATGCCACCTTGGTGTTGAAGCAATTACAGAGGAGGAAATCGAAGGGTTTTTCTGTCCTTAGCAATCACAAAACAAATACTAGATGAAAAAATCAGACGTCCCTCCGAGTTCTCTCTGGTGATGCTAATCAAAAGTAGAAGTTTTCCAGGGTGCTTCTACCGAAATAGGTAGGTCTAAGATCAAGCTTCCAGCAAATGACACAGATCAAACAGAATAACCCACAAAACAATGTACTGCAGAAATTCTACGATGTCCAGATGTTCAATGTAAGTAAGCAGATATATACAGTGTACCTTCATCGCACGTGATGTACTGATGACATACCGAGAAAATTAGCATCTGGGGCATGAATGTCAGATACTAATTTCCAGCTTTCTGTTCAAAATTCCTTCTAATTTAAAAGCCAAGTCAGAACTATCATGCTATTCACTCAATACTACAAACTAAAGGAGTGTGATTTACTATGAGGCGAGAAAATTTTAAAGAGGGTTGAATTCTCCTGGATGCCATAGCTTGCCAAGTCACGGTCATGAAATTTAGCCGGTGCACACTTCCTTGACAGGGTCAGCGGTGCACACTTCCTTGACAGGGTCAGACCGGCAAACCTGAAGAGCAACAATCTTACCAATTCTCGCACTTGACAAATATGTGAAATAATGCACACCAATTGTAAGACAAAGACATCCACAATGTCGTAAGAAGCTAAGGTCTTGTGATTCTCAAGCTGCTTCCCCTGATAGATCATATGCAAACTCATGACCTACGCACACTGATTGTGCCTTTGAAATTTAGCTGACTCTGCGACTGGACATGTCAACAATAACTGACATCATGGGATGAAAAACCAAATGAAATGTGGGCTATTGCAACAAGTCGAGCGAGGCAGGGTCCTGTCTCCCCAAGCACCTATCCCATGGATGCCAGATCGAACTCATCCGGTAGAATCCCTTCCTTGGCTGAATAATCAATTTAACATCTTTGATGAACCAGCAAGTTTTTCTGAGTCAATGAGATTTGGACATTTACAGTCATCCTAGCCGATGACATGGAGCGTGCCACTGACTATGTTCATCATCCATTTGTTCCTTGTCCCGAACCAATGCTTTGATATGCTCCACCTTCTATTAGCATTCATGGCCAGTGTCTTAGTGATCTTAAAATCACCTATGGCACCAAAACTACACCTTCACAAGTCTACTACAAAGCCTCTGAATTTTTTTCCAAATAAATGCATTGGCTTGAACAAAAAAAAGTTCCCGATCACACTGATTTTCTAGTTTCAATAAGGATGGGGAAAAACATGCCATGAGATCCCATGAGAGAGAGAGGACCTCCTCTTTGGTTGAACTCTCTTCATTGTCAGATTTTAAAGGCATGAAATGTGGAAGTTGAGATGAGGAAGCAACAAGTAAAGCATTGAGCGCAACCCTCTTGTTTGTCCATAAAAATCTTCGTGGATTGACTTGAAGTTCTATGAGATATAATAGCAATGGAATTTAGACTAATCTGTTATAGTCTAAGAAGGGACACAATCCAAATGGTTTTTGAATGAAGGACCATGACCAATCCATGATTGAGCAACCCTCAAATCTCTTTAGTTTTGGGTTTTGTTGAGTATTCTAGAATACTTCTTGAGTGGGCGATATGGTAATTGTACACTCATGTAATAAATGTGAGTAGCTAGGTTGATAGAGAGATCCATGGCTATGGTTAAGTCTGCAGTTGTATATATAGGGACCTCCTTCTTTCATTTGTATCTATCTTACGAGTAATATAATTTTCAGAGCTTATTTCTAGAGTTTCTACCCTTTTTCCCGCATAGGCAATACCATGCAATTTAGCTGGCGCACTCACCGGCAACTTATCAAGAAGCTTGTTCTTCACTTCCTTGATCGTGTCAGACCTGCAAACCTCAAGAGCAACGGAGCCCGTAACAAGCTAAGGTCTTGTGATCCTCAAGCTGCTCCCAACGATAACCTGCAAACGTCAAGAGGAACGGGGCCCGTAACAAGCTAAGGTCTTGTGATCCTCAAGCTGCTCCCAACGATAGACCAAATGAGAGCGCATGACCTGCGCAAACATCTTTGCTATGTGAAGAGCTTTGACATGAGCCATAGGAACCAAAATTTAGTGTCTACCCTGACTCTGCGATTGGACATGTCGACAAAGACCGACAACTGTTCTTTGGGATATAGAAGCAAATGAAATGTGGGCTCCGGGGCAAGTTGAGTGAGGCGAGGGTCCGGTCCTCTGCAAGCGCCTCTCCACCTAAAAACAGAGCAAAATCATCCGGCAGAATCCCTTCCATGACTTGAATCATCAGTTTAACATCTTGGACAGTATCCCGATTTCTCGCCAGCAAGTTTTTCTGAGCCGATTGGATATGGACAATTACTGTCATTCTAGCCAAGTCTCGGAGGAGGACACGGATCGTGGCGCGACCACGGATGCTATAATCAGCGAGTCTTCTCCCTTCTTGGAGAGGCCTCCTCCGAAAAAACAGCTGCTTACTATACTCATCATTGATTTTCTCCTTATCCTCAATTAAGGTCTTAATATGGAGTTTGATTTTCTCCTTATCCTCAATTAAGGTCTTAATATGTTCCACGGTTCTCCTTATCCTCAATTAAGGTCTTAATATGTTCCCCGGTTGAGTTTCTATTAGCCACGTCGGTCAGTTTCTTGGTGATCTAGGCCAAAATCACCTACGCCACAAAACTGGAATTTTCTATCACAGACCCTTTGAACTTATTTTTCCGGATAAATCTAAGCACTGGCAACCGCCACTGCCAGGGCCCCTGCTTAAATCACGAAACCACTCTGGGAGTCGATGCCTTGACCTAGATCCCAGATTCAGGGGACATGCCCAAACCAGCATGGCCATGCGTGGGTGGGTTTTCATCTTTTAATTTTCATGCCTTGAAAATTCTAATACTTATGATAAAAGTGTAATGAAATTTTAAAGTTCATAAAAAATGTAACTAAATCCTAAAACTTGTTAAATTTGTACAAACAACTCCCTCCATTAACTCCGTTCAACTTAAATAACGAAAAATGCTGATTATAACTTTTTTTTTTCAAATATTTTTCCTCTCTTATATGATGTTAACGTGGCTAAACTATAAAATAAAAGAATAAATCAATGTTTTTTTCGTAAAAGATTAAATCGATGTTACATTCATATAAATGTGACCTTTTATGTAATTTTATTTAAATTAACATTAAAAAATAATGTAAATTTGTTTATAAAAAAGAAAAGGAGAAACTAGGCGGGGAGGGCTGGAGCCCTCACCTAGAAGGCCGAGGAGAGTGGGGTGATGGTCGACAGGGTCATTGGGCTTTCGACTAGGGACCATTGACCCATGTCGAACTCTCTCCTTCGTCAGAATTTGGAGACAGAAGGCAAACCAGTCATTGGAGCAAAACGATGAAAACAAACACGTCCTCCCCCTTCCCTCACTTTATAGTAATGGAGACACATTAAAAGGCCATGTTTTTTGGCAGGTTAGCAGTCCTAAAATTTATGATAAAAGTGTAATAAAATTCTAAAGCTAAAAATACAATAAAAAATGTAATGAAATCCTAAAACTTGTTGAATTTAGTACAATTAAATTCTAAAGCTTACAAAAGAAAAATATAATGAAGTCCTAACACTTGTCAAATTTTTACATCCCTCTGTTAACTCTGTCCAAGTTGACTAATGAAAAATGCTGACTGCGACTTTTTTTTTAAAATATTTTTCCTCACTTATGTGACGTTGACATGGTTAGAACATGAAAAAGACAACTAAACTAGCTTCATTCTGGTGTAAATAAAATTTTAATAAAAAATTTTATTCACATTAATTTTAAAAAATAAGGTAATTTTTTTATAAAAAAGAAAAAAGGAAACTATGCAAGGACTGCTGTAGCCTTCACCACGAAGGCTGAGGAGGGTGGAAAATGGCCAATAGGGTCATCGGGCTTCGATCAGGGACCGTTGACCCTCGTCGGCCATTCCCCACCATCGCCGGGCCCTTACTGGCAAGGGTGGGACAACAACGGATTTTGATCTAAATGACATTGTTTAACCCTTATTCTTCTCTTCTTAGCCATGTCAACACCATGTGTTAGAGAGACAAAAAAATAATAGGAATAAGTTATGTTAGCATTTTTCATTAGTTAAATTGAATAGAGTTAAGCGAATGACTTGATTACACCAAATTAACAAATTTTGAGACTTCATTGCACTTTTTGTAAATTTTAGGACTAAGTAAGGCTTTCTAACAAATTTTAAAACTTATAGTGCACATATCATTTTTTCTGTCATAAAATAAAAGGGTTTCATTTGTACTGTCTTTTTCCTTTTCAGAGACAAATCTAAGAAAATAGAAAGGAAATTTCAGTAGGTCCACTTTTTCCCAAAGTGGTAATTATCGCAAAAAGAACATTATGAATTATTTAATTTGTCTCCATTGATCCTCTAGTTGGGAAAATATTAGGTTTATTAGATGTGCCAAACCAAAAAAAAATTGTTGATTTTTAATTACCGAAAATACAAATAAAAGGTTCTTTGATAATATGTAAAAACCTCACACAGATGAAGATGCAAGGAGTTAAAAGAGAAAGTCTTTTGAATAACCAACTTGACATAAGAATTGTATCTCTCATTCTATATTATTAATTTCTTACTGGACAATATGTGTATCCTAGACCCAAGGCGTTACACTTTCGGTGCCCACCATATTTGTGGGCATCACAGAGTTGAATGGTCTAATGATCAGCTCAAGAATATGCGGTGCGTGATAAGGATTTTATTTATTAAGACTCCACTGCGTGATGCATTCTAATGATATCCCAAGACTAGCTTCCATTGCCCATGGATTCGCTTCTTGACGATTCACTGATGCAAACAAGGATGCTCCAACTAACAAGGAGGACAATGAAAGAAATAGCTTTGAGATCACTTTCCTGAAGTCTGTCCTAATAATCATTTCAATAAGCATGATCATGAAACTAAGCACAGGGCAGCAGCTAATTCTCTGCATACTAATGCAGATGAGCAAGTTTCATTCTACTCCGCATCTCCGTTCGCAGCCCATTGATCATTTGGGAGAGACCACAGACCCTTCCATGCAATTTGCATCCGGAGGTTGGTTCTGTATTTCCTCCTAAAAGCGCATCTAGGATGACCAGAGGCTTTACATTGTTAACTAGTTTACCACAAAGAACAATAATCTTGCTCTATGTGCAAACTTGTCATTGCAACAGATATGGAGCAAAGTGGGGCAGCAGCCAGTACTCGCTCTTGCGATACATTAAGGACGCACTGAGACACCTACTATCTACTGGCTTTGGCTCAACTCTGAGCTCACCTTCCAAGCGGGTGCCTGGCGCAATGAAGCATGTGAGGCAGCACAGCAAATCAGCTATGTCCGTTGATGCCCTGACTCAAAAAATCACCGCGCCCCACCCAACATTCTAGAAGAAACCAGAATTTGGGTCTCCAGGTAGAGTTGCCCTCACATGATGCCACCTTGGTGTTGAAGCAATTACAGAGGAGGAAATCGAAGGGTTTTTCTGTCCTTAGCAATCACAAAACAAATACTAGATGAAAAAAATCAGACGTCCCTCCGAGTTCTCTCTGGTGATGCTAATCAAAAGTAGAAGTTTTCCAGGGTGCTTCTACCGAAATAGGTAGGTCTAAGATCAAGCTTCCAGCAAATGACACAGATCAAACAGAATAACCCACAAAACAATGTACTGCAGAAATTCTACGATGTCCAGATGTTCAATGTAAGTAAGCAGATATATACAGTGTACCTTCATCGCACGTGATGTACTGATGACATACCGAGAAAATTAGCATCTGGGGCATGAATGTCAGATACTAATTTCCAGCTTTCTGTTCAAAATTCCATCTAATTTAAAAGCCAAGTCAGAACTATCATGCTATTCACTCAATACTACAAACTAAAGGAGTGTGATTTACTATGAGGCGAGAAAATTTTAAAGAGGGTTGAATTCTCCTGGATGCCATAGCTTGCCAAGTCACGGTCATGAAATTTAGCCGGTGCACACTTCCTTGACAGGGTCAGCGGTGCACACTTCCTTGACAGGGTCAGACCGGCAAACCTGAAGAGCAACAATCTTACCAATTCTCGCACTTGACAAATATGTGAAATAATGCACACCAATTGTAAGACAAAGACATCCACAATGTCGTAAGAAGCTAAGGTCTTGTGATTTTCAAGCTACTTCCCCTGATAGACCATATGCAAACTCATGACCTACGCACACTGACTGTGGCTTTGAAATTTAGCTGACTCTGCGACTGGACATGTCAACAATAACTGACATCATTTTTGGGATGAAAAACCGAATAAAATGTGAGCTATTGCAACAAGTCGAGCGAAGCAAGGGTGCTGTCTCCCTAAGCACCTATCCCATGGATGCCAGATCAAACTCATCCGGTAGAATCCCTTCCTTGGCTGAATAATCAATTTAACATCTTTGATGGTATCCCAATTCCTTGCTTCAACCAGCAAGTTTTTCTGTGTCAATGAGATTTGGACATTTACAGTCATCCTAGCTGATGACATGGAGCGTGCCACTGACTATGTTCATCATCCATTTGTTCCTTGTCCCGAACCAATGCTTTGATATGCTCCACCTTCTATTAGCATTCATGGCCAGTGTCTTGGTGATCTTAAAATCACCTATGGCACCAAAACTACATGTCTACTACGAAGCCTCTGAATTTTTTTCCAAATAAATACATTGGCTTGAACAAAAAAAAAAATTCCCGATCACACTGATTTTCTAGTTTCAACAAGGATGGGGAAAAACATGCCATGAGATCCCATGAGAGAGAGAGAGGACCTCCTCTTTGGTTGAACTCTCTTCATTGTCAGAATTTAAAGGCATGAAATGTGGAAGTTGAGATGAGGAAGCAACAAGTAAAGCTTTGAGCGCAACCCTCTTGTTTGTCCATAAAAATCTTCGTGGATTGACTTGAAGTTCTATGAGATATAATAGCAGTGGAATTTAGACTAATCTGTTATAGTCTAAGAAGCGACACAATCCAAATGGTTTTTGAATGAAGGATCATGACCAATCCATGATTGAGCAACCCTCAAGTCTCTTTAGTTTTGGGTTTTGTTGAGTATTCTAGAATACTTCTTGGGTGGGCGATACGGTAATTGTACATGTAATAAATGTGAGTAGCTAGGTAGATAGAAAGATATAATCTCTACCATCTAATTTAGGAGAGATCTATGGCTATGGTTAAGCCTGCAGTTGTATATATAGGGACCTCCTTCTTTCATTTGTATTTATCTTACGAGTAATATAATTTTCAGAGCTTATTTCTAGAGTTTCTACCCTTTTTCCCGCATAGGGAATACCATGCAATTTAGCTGGCGCACTCACCGGCAGCTTATCAAGAAGCTTGTTCTTCACTTCCTTGCGCCAGCTTATCAAGAAGCTTGTTCTTCACTTCCTTGACCGTGTCAGACCTGCAAACCTCAAGAGCAATGGAGCCCGTAACAAGCTAAGGTCTTGTGATCCTCAAGCTGCTCCCAACCCTCAAGAGCAACGGAGCCCGTAACAAGCTAAGGTCTTGTGATCCTCAAGCTGCTCCCAACGATAGACCAAATGAGAGCGCATGACCTGCGCAAACATTTTTGCTATGTGAAGAGCTTTGACATGACCCATAGGAACCAAAATTTAGTGTCTACCCTGACTCTGCGACTAGACATGTCGACAAAGACCGACAACTGTTCTTTGGGATATAGAAGCAAATGAAATGTGAGCTCCGGGGCAAGTTGAGTGAGGCGAGGGTCCGGTCCTCTGCAAGCGCCTCTCCACCTAAAAACAGAGCGAAATCATCCTGCAGAATCCCTTCCATGACTTGAATCATCAGTTTAACATCTTGGACAGTATCCCGATTTCTCGCCAGCAAGTTTTTCTGAGCCGATTGGATATGGACAATTACTGTCATTCTAGCCAAGTCTCGGAGGAGGACACGGATCGTGGCGCGACCACGGATGCTATAATCAGCGAGTCTTCTCCCTTCTTGGAGAGGCCTCCTCCGAAAAAACAGCTGCTTACTATACTCATCATTGATTTTCTCCTTATCCTCAATTAAGGTCATGTTCCACGGTTGAGTTTCTATTAGCCACGACGGTCAGTTTCTTGGCTGCTTACTATACTCATCATTTATTTTCTCCTTATCCTCAATTAAGGTCTTAATATGGAGTTTGATTTTCTCCTTATCCTCAATTAAGGTCATCCACGACGGTCAGTTTCTTGGTGATCTAGGCCAAAATCACCTACGTCACAAAACTGGAATTTTTTATCACAGACCCTTTGAACTTATTTTTCCAGATAAATCTAAGCACCGGCAACCGCCACGCTAGGGCCCCGCTTAAATCACAAAACCACTGGGAGTCGAACCCTTGACCTAGATCCCGTTCGGGGGACATGCCCAAACCAGCGTAGCCATGCGTGGGTGGGTTTTCATCTTTTAATTTTCATGCCTTGAAAATTCTAAAACTTATGATAAAAGTGTAATGAAATTTTAAAGTTCATAAAAAATGTAACTAAATCCTAAAACTTGTTAAATTTGTACAATCGACTCCCTCCATTAATTCCATCCAACTTAAATAACGAAAAATAGTGATTATAGCTTTTTTTTCAAATATTTTTCCTCTCTTATGTGATGTTAATGTGGCTAAACTATAAAATAAAAGATTAAATCGATGTTTTTTTTTTTATCGAAAAAGATTAAATCGATGTTACATTCATATAAATGTGACCTTTATAATTTTATTGAAATTAACATTAAAAAATAATGTAATATTTTTTTTTATAAAAAAGAAAAGGAGAAACTAGCCGGGGAGGGCTGGAGCCCTCACCTAGAAGGCCGAGAGGGTGGGGTGATGGTCGACAGGGTAATTGGGCTTTCGACCAGGGACCATTGACCCATGTCGAACTCTCTCCTCCGTCAGAATTTGGAGACAGAAGGTGTTGGAATTCAAGTCGGCGGAAGACGACTTACCTGATTCCGATGCGCAAACAGCAAATAGCCCCGGAACGAATGTTGAATTGCCGACGAAATCACGAACAACACTACCTCACGTTTGTCTGGATGCAATCATGAGGAAAACACCCGATTTCCACGGCGTAAATGCCGATTGTTCTTGCAAAGATGAAATGGAACGCCTTGATCTTCTTTGATGGAAATAGAGAGAAAATTTGGTACGAATGAATGGCCAGCCCTCCAACGGTTGTGTTCGGGAGGCTTATATACGTCTCCATGACACCCTTACAAATGGCGTCCTTCCATCGTATCGTATCAAGTCCTAAAGGTGCGGTCCAATCGCACCCCATCATGGACGTACTAGCTAGCTGGCTAAAGTACAACATCTTCCACTCGGACATAATGGGCTTGATAGCTCTCTATCAAGAATATAAGGCATTCAACATTCATCAACTTTACAAAACAATTCATACTGGCAAATAAGCCGTGCGACCAAAGGAGTACACCCGCACTTGGGAGCTCAAATTATGCACCTGTTAGGGATAACATAATGGCTACTACCCTGAATAGAAATAAACAATCGATGTCTCACCGTGCCCCGCACATATTTTGTTACATCAGTCCAAGTATACCTATCCCTTAAAGGCCATACTTGACTATTCTCAAAACACCATGTATTTACAATTACATCTGCAACTACATAAGGCGATATAATTGGTCGACCGAAATACATGCGATAGATGTAAAACAACAATAGTCTTCCTTCGCACTCATGTCTCTCTCAATTTCGAACAATCGCTTTCCTAGACATGTCCCATAGGCCAAATCTATTCATGACCGCCCGTAACATGCTAAAGTAGCAACATTGATCTTTCACTTCGAGAACATAGTCGAAGTAACATAGGGCACAAAGTTGAGGTAAATTATAAATTACCTCAAAAGCTCACACAATGAGTAAATAGGGATAATTTTACTCACATTTTCTTGTCGGTCGTACAATGCACATGTAGTATGAATTACATGCTATAGTGGATTACTATTTCTATAAGAGCGTATGTCAATCATCAAATATATCCACCATACAGATCTTAGCCTAAACATAGTCACGTGCTTCTTACGTACTCATGTTTAGCCCGAGTACTATATCAGCTCGCTTTCTATAGCGCCCAATTAAGTACTCGCATCCGGCATCTTACAGGCATACATGATTGTGGGACTATCATGTTCGGTCTTGTTATAAACCAATCACAGACCTCATCTTGATTCCAATCAAGGCGACATATTTTATGTACCAAACTTGTTCTTTAGCATTTATTTGTACATAACGTCTCATCTCAACGTGCTAACTACAGCACTTGAGGCGATTGCTCGTGTGAGTGAGTCAATCATTGCCTCGCCGACATACTTTTCAATAATATGTGTGTTTGTGCTAGTCTCATAGTGGATTTGTACTTATTGATAAAACATCAAATCACTAATAAACAAACAAGTACAATACATATGTCCACAAATACATAAACCAATGATCCTCTACAATAACAAATATCACATTCTATGCAATCCTAGTGACATCCTATGGGTCAAGAATATGTCTCTAGGAATAGCTTTCGTAAATGGATCAAAGCAACCATTCTATTGGTTGAAATGTATTGCGTGATCACTTCTTTCTCGCTATAATATCTCTCGATGAAGTTATTCTTTATGTCAATGTGCTTTGTCCTTCCATGATACTTGGGATCTTTCACATAGGCAATGGCTGCTTGACTATCGCAATAAACCGTCACCGTTCTTGGAACTTCGGTGACATTGGGCTAAATTTTCCAAAAACGTTTTAGCCATACTTGCTTCTTGCACTGCGCGGCAGAACATGCAATAAATTCTGCCTCCATCGTAGACAAGGCCGTGCATGTCTGCTTTCTTGCTATTCCAAGAAATCGCACCTCCATTGAGCAAGAACGCATATCCAAGTCGATTTACGCTCATCCAGTCTCCACCCCAATCGGCATCCGAATAACCCAATAGGCGTAAATCATTCCCTTGGTAACATAGTCGATAGTCCATGGTGCCCTTCAAGTATCTCGAGAATCCTCTTCACCGCTTTCCAAGTGTGCTTGACCGGGATTTGATTGATATCGGCTCACCAATCCCACGGCATAACATATGTCGGGTCGAGTACACATCATAGCATACATCAAACTTCCGACGCACTAGCGTAAGGAACAGCTTTCCATCACTTTGATTTCTTCTCGAGTCTTAGGACACATCTCGGTTTAGGCCTTCACCTTGCATGACAGGGGTATCAATGGGATTACAATGCTGCATATTGAAACGCTCAAGAATCTTCATAATATAAGACTCTTGTGATAAAGTAAGGAGTTTTCTTGATCGATCTCTTTCGATCTTAACTCCTAATATATAAGCAGTTTCTCCCATGTCCTTCATCTCAAAATTGGAGGACAACCATTCTTTTATGGTGATAACCAAAACCTTGTCATTTCCAGCCAACGTAATATCGTCCACATAAAGTGATAAAATTACAAATTTATCTTTGGACCGCTTGACATATACACAGTGATCTTCTTCGATCATCGTGAAACCAAAAGTTATTATTGCTTGATGAAAACGAAGATACCACTGTCTAGATGATTGCTTAAGACCATATATTGAGCGATTAAGCTTGCAAACTTTATGCTCTTGACCTTTAGCTATGAAACCTATTGGTTGTTTCATATAGATTTCCTCATCTAATTCTCCATTGAGAAATGCCGTCTTTACATCCATTTGATGTAATTCAAGGTCCAAATGTGCAACGATGGCTAGAATAAGGTGTATTGAGGCAAACCTTACAACTGGTGAAAAAGTTTCCTCATAGTCTATACCCTCTTGTTGAGTATAATCTTTTGCCACAAGGCGAGCCTTATACTTTTCAATAGATCCATCCGCCCTTCGCTTAATCTTGAAGACCCATTTGTTTCCAATGGCCTTACGATTGGGTGGTAGATCAACCAAGTCCCGACATGGTTTGCCCTCATTGACTCCATCTCATCTTCCAAAGCTTTTCTCCATTCTTCATTGTCAGAGGATGAGAGAGCCTCTTGAACAGTTTTAGGCTCGGCATCGTCTTTTTGAGCAATCATAAATGCTTCCCCTTCAATCTCAAAACGACGACGAGGAATACTTTTACGATTACTTTTACGCAATTGAATTTCTCTTGAATTCAATTCATCAAAGCGATGCAACACTCCCACTAGGTCTTGTGTGTTGAGGTAAATCTTCATTTCCCTCTACAACATCAGTGGATGTGTTATCAAGATCTTCCATCTCATATAATTGGAAGTCCTTATCAATCTCACATCTACTAGGAAAATCGTTCTCCAAGAACGTGACATCTCGTGACTCCATTTCGGTCACACTTCCATCAGCTTGTTCACCTATGAACACGTACCCTTTGGAGTGTTCGGAATATCTTATAAAGATACATTTCTTCCCTCTAGGACCTAATTTGCCATGTTTATGGGAAGAATCATGAACATAAGCTGCACATCCCCATGGACGTAGACTACTCAAGTCTGGTTTCCTACCAGTCCATAATTCATAAGGGGTGGAAGTGACCGATTTTGAGGGCACACGGTTAAGTATATAGGCAGCAGTCAATAACGCATCTCCCCAATAGGAGATAGGTAAATTTGCTTGCGCCATCATAGACCTAACCATTTCCAATAGGGTTTTATTCCTTCTCTCAGCTACCCCATTTTGTTGTGGAGTACCAAGAATAGTCAATTGTCGTACAATTCCCTTTTCATCACAAAGAGCCTTGAATTGCTCCGATAGATACTCACGTCCACGATCAGTTCTCAATGCCTTTATTATTTTGTTCAACTGATTCTCTACCATCGCTATATATCGTATAAAGCAGTCTAATGCTTCTGACTTATGGGAGATCAGAAAGACATAACCGAAACGTGTGAAGTCATCTATGAAAGTGATGAAATATGAGGCTCCATGCCTCGCCCTCACATTCAAAGGACCACAAATGTCAAAATGTATGAGATGCAATGGAAATTCAGCCCTAGTCCCTTTACCGAATGGTTTTCTAGTTGTTTTTCCCGCCAGACAATGTTCACATACGGATAGACTAACATTAGTGAGTGACCCTAAAAGGCCTTCTCTAGCTAATCTTTGCATTCTTTGCAATCCAATGTGACCTAATCTAGCATGCCAAGTACTTGCATCAATCTCAACATTGTTAGAAGACGCAATTAAAGAAAAACAACCATCAACATTAACATTGTACTGATCATAGTCAATGTCTAACACCATAAAACCATTCGATACATGACCTGAACCATAATAAACTGTTCCATACAAAATGTCAACACAATCACCATGGAAATTCAATACATAACCTAAGCTAAGAAGAACAACTACGAGACCAAGTTTCGTCGAATATCCGGAGCATAAAGGACATCATGCGGAATAGGTTTCACCACCACGTAAGATTAATTTACATGTGCCGATACCCTTCACTTCAACTCTTGAGTTATTTCCAACATATATCCATCTTCTTCCGTGCGGTATCCGACGATACTCCACAAATGCTTCTCGGTCTCTAGCTACATGGTCTGTTGCTCCCGAGTCTATAGTCCACATTGGATAAGATTCAGCAAGCATTACAAATACTAGAAACAAAAGCATTACTCAAAGTAATGGAGTAATGGGGTACCTTTTTCGGCTCGGTGCATTCACGAGCAAAGTGACCCAACTTGCCACAATTATGGCACTCCATCTTGGCCTTGTCCTTCTTCCCACCACGCTTCTTGCGTCGGAAGGTCTTAGCCCTCTTGGGTGCCTCGATCACATCTTCCCTTTGTTGTTGAACTGAAGATTCCTCTTGCGCTTGAAGCCCGAAGCTTTGCGCGAACTCGATTCAGCAACATAAGCATGGGTAGAGGATCTCGCAGCCTCTAGGCGCTCATCCTCTAATTCCAAATGACGCGCAATATCATCAAAAGTGACAATGTTCTCATTATGCGTCATATTGATCTTCATATGCTCCCAATTGTCGGAAGAGACCTTATAACAGCTTGAACTTGCTGTTCATCGGTAAGGGGAGTGACTCGCCGACTTCAGCTCACGGATCATGTTTGACATCTCCCGAAGATGCTACCTCATCGTTACATTTGGGCGCTTTCGGAATGTGTCAAACTTGATGGTAAGTCTCCTCGGCTTAGTGGCGGATGTACCCCCAAACTTATCTTTCAAGGCAACCCACATAGCATGAGCTTTGTCATAACTCTCAAACTCACACATGAGATCATCTTGCATACAGCTCAGCAACGTGATGCGAGCAATGCTATTTTTCTTTTTCCAAGCTTGATAAGCTTCCGATCTCTCCCGTGTTGAGCTGAAGTTCCATGCTCAGTTCATCCATGATATGGTTGAGGGTTTCCAAAACCTCTTGCTCCTCAAGGATGTACTAAACCTTTCGGTGCCAAATATCATAATTGTCACCGTTCAGCTTCTCACCCTTATTGAGGTCAGCCACAATGGTCTTGGATGCCGATGCCATAATCAATTGCTATAACACATTGACATAATAAACGCAGAATCAATACTAGCACACTATACAGAGTAACACACATATTTAATTTGCAGCAAAGACAAACTAAATTAATGATAATTCAACAAAAGACACAGAGGCAAAAGTTCACTATGTTCCCAATCAACTTCTATGTACAATTGTTCTGTTATCATTAATTAGTTTGATTTGCACAAATTTTGAGTTATAGGTGAGAACTTCTTTCAATTCTACCAACCTACGAACTTCCACTAGGAAAAATAATTACATGACCTTGTGTAATTTCTACATTTTTCCTTAACACAAAAACATAGCATGATAATAACCAACGTATAAACAACAATCATGCTTCAACTATGCAATTCAACATGTAATGGATTTCCTACCATTGTTCTAATTTTCTAGCAACTAGAAAATTGCAAGTATATTAAAATATGTACATCATATCATTGAACCAAGCTCTACACAGCATATATAACATCATTTGCACACAAGCTAGCTACTGTATTTCCCTAATCACAAGAAAATACAAGCTACAAATGAATAAGCTGCATTAAACCCCAAAAATACGTGTACATAGGGTTCCCTTAGCATTTTCATACATTTATAAAATTCCAAAGTATAAAATAATTATACCACTGTGTAGAGGACACTCATACGAACCAAACGAGACCGACCACGCTCCAATCGGAGCTCGCACGCGCCCCCACGCGCCGTCTGAGTGCGCGGCGCGTGTGGCGCACACGCCAGCGAGCCAAACTGCTCCTGGCCGGTCCGACCGGTCCGACCGATGACCGGTCCGACCGGTTTGACCGCCGGACCGGTTGACCGGTCCGACAGTTGACGGGTCAACGGTCGGGTCGGGTCAACGAGTCGGGTCAACAGGTCGGGTCTCGGGTCGGGTCGCCGGGTCGCCGGCCGGCCACCGTCGTCGGCGGCGCGTCATCGATGACGTCATCCCGGCGGTTACCGACCGTTGGATGACGTCACGGTGACGTCACCACGCGCCGATTCGCCGACCGGCGCGTGCCGATTCGCCGACTGGCGCGCGTCGCGCACGCGCTGGTTCGCCGACCGGCGCGTGTGGCGCACGCGCTGGCTTTGCCAGCACTTCAGGCGCGTGATGCCCACACGCAGCGGCTTCTGGCCGCGCGTGTGGGCGCGTCCGGCGTCTCCCGGCGGCGCTCGACCCATCTCCGGACTCGTCTCGACGAGCTCTTTCACCATGTATATTCAAAAATTAATTTTGACCAAAAAATTGTTTCGAAAAATGGCCGAAACCTCACGGATCACGCAACCCCGAACCCGTTCTTCGCTCCGGTTCAATTTCGAGTTTTTCATGGGGCAATTCCGACTATCAGAGATCGAAAACAGTGTAGAATACAATCTCTTGATCTCAATATCAAATGGTAATAAAGAAAACTCGATGAAAAACATGGCAGAAATCACGATCGGGCTCTGATACCAATGTTGGAATTCAAGTCGGTGGAAGACGACTTACCTGATTCCGATGCGCAAATAGCAAATAGCCCCGGAACGAACGTTGAATTGCCGACGAAATCACGAACAACACTACCTCATGTTTGTCTGGATGCAATCACGAGGAAAACACCCGATTTCCACGGCGTAAATGCCGATTGTTCTTGCAAAGATGAAATGGAATGCCTTGATCTTCTTTGATGGAAATAGAGAGAAAATTTGGTACGAATGAATGGCCAGCCCTCCAACGGTTGTGTTCGGGAGGCTTATATACGTCTCCATGACACCCTTACAAATGACGTCCTTCCATCGTACCGTAGCAAGTCCTAAAGGTGCGGTCCAATCGCACCCCATCATGGACGTACTAGCTAGCTGGCTAAAGTACAACAGAAGGCAAACCAGTCATTGGAGCAAAACGATGAAAACAAACACGTCCTCCCTATTCCCTCACTTTATAGTAATAGAGACAAATAAAAAGGCCATGTTTTTTGGCAGGTTAGCAATCCTAAAATTTATTATAAAAGTGTAATTAAATTCTAAAGCTAAAAATAAAATAAAAAATGTAATGAAATCCTAAAACTTGTTGAATTTAGTACAATTAAATTCTAAAGCTTACACAAGAAAAATATAATGAAGTCTTAACATTTGTCAAATTTTTACATCTCTCCATTGACTCTGTCCAACTTGACTAATGAAAAATGCTGACTGCGACTTTTTTTTATTATAAATATTTTTCCTCACACATGTGATGTTGACATGGTTAAAACACAAAAAAGAAGACTAAATTGGCTTCATTTTGGTGTAAATACAAAATTTATATAAATTTTATTCAAATTAATTTTAAAAAATAAGGTAATTTTTTTTATAAAAAAGAGAAAAAGAAACTATGCAAGGATGGCTGTAGCCTTCGCTAGGAAGGCCGAGGAGGGTGGGGAATGGCCAATTGGGTCATCGGGCTTCGACCAAGGACCGTTGACCCTCGCCGGCCATTCCCCACCATCGCCGGGCTCTTACTGGCAAGGGTGGGACAGCAATGGTAGGTCTGGGTCCTCACCGCTTTGACTTCCTTCCTCCCTTTTTAATATAATTATTCAAATTTAATTTTAATATAATTAGATTAAAAAGTCATATTTTGATCTAAATGACATTGTTTTACCCTTATTCTTCTCTTCTTAGCCACGTCAACACCATGTGTTTTAGGGACAAAAAAAATAATAGTAATAAGTTATGTCAGCATTTTTCATTAGTTAAATTGAATAGAGTTAAGAGAATTACTTGATTACACCAAATTAACAAATTTTGAGACTTCATTGCACTTTTTGTAAATTTTAGGACTAAGTAAGGCTTTCTAACAAATTTTAAAACTTATAGTGCACATATCATTTTTTCTGTCATAAAATAAAAGGGCTTCATTTGTACTGTCTTTTTCCTTTTCAAAGACAAATCTAAGAAAATAGAAAGGAAATTTCAGTAGGTCCACTTTTTCCCAAAGTGGTAATTATCGCAAAAAGAAAATTATGAATTATTTAATTTATCTCCATTGATCCTCTAGTTGGGAAAATATTAGGTGCATTAGATGTGCCAGATAAAAAAAAAAAATTTGTTCATTTTTAAGTACCGAAAATAGAAATAAAAGGTTCTTTGATAATATGTAATAACCTCACACAGACGAAGATGCAAAGGGTAAAGAGAAAGTCTTTTGAACAACCAACCTGACATATGAATTGTAGCTCTCATTCAATATTATTAATTTCTTACCATACACATGAAACTAGGGTCATTATTGATAGGTAGATGATTGGCAAGGTTTTAATTACCATAATTATTTTTTCTAATTGAATGAATATAAAAACCCCTTCCTCCCTTAAGGGTGGCGCTATTTCCACCCTTATTTTAGCTAGGATGCTCCTTTTTTCGATTAACTAACCGAAATACCCACCTCTCTCTCTTCAAATTGTTTTTTTTTTCGTTTTTTTTTTTCTACTAGGCTATGGAAAAAAATTGTATTTATTTATTTTAACATATTTTATTGGTATCACTATAAAATGATTCGTTACACTCCACAAAATATAATCTTATCTTTTTTTAATGTTTAACCCGCTGCAATAACAACAAGTCTAATTGCCATCGTTTTTTTTTCCCTGCTTAATTTTTTCCAACACTTGATTAAATTATCAAACATCTATCTAATAATAATTTCACCAGTCAACTCTCCTACTTTTAATTCAAATTCAAAATTGTCCATCCCTTTTGCTAGCTAAACTTGGACGAGTTTTTATTACTGTATTTAAAATGTATATTACTTTTACATTATGATTACTCAAGCTCGTGTCTCAGAGTATCACGACGCGCATTTTTTAAGTGTTGAATCATCGATAATAGAGAGAGAAAAAAAAAGGAATGTCGGTTCAGTTTTGATATTGGTGATCCGATAATGCCTATAAAATGCAGGGGGCCGAAAGTGCCATGAGGGCACTAAGATACTGACCGAAGGAGCTCCTTAGTTCACTTTTTTATGCCTCTAATACTCCGAAGAGTTCGCTAGTTTTCTGCACAATAAGCATGCGTCAGAAACAGTAGAAACACCTCCTTCAACTGTCTCCCAGCTTCTGCCAATCTTTGCTCCGCAAGGCAGCTGATTCGAACACGGTTATCAACGATTCTGCTAATTCTAAGGCTTCTGCTAATTCTAAGGCTCAGGTGTTGTTGATTCTGCGATGGCGAGTACAAGATTGTGAGCACCTTTATTTCTCGACGATTCGACTAATTCTAAGTTTCTGGTAATGCAGAGCATGAATGGAGAAGACCGACATAACCATTGAAGCATAAGCTGTTTCCTGACATATATATAGAAGGGATACGCAAAAACATGCAGCATATCGTCACCACATCAGTAGATTACACGTCCAGAATATGCCTTCTCTAGCACCATATCATCCTCTAGTACCATATCATCATGAGATCAACCTAGAGTGAGGCATGGCCATGGGAGAAGAACCGAGGCGTTGTACTTACTTTGGTGATCACACCCCCGCGTCTTTGTGTCAAGAGGGTGTTCGGATCAAGTGGTAGTTTGTTCTCTAGTGGAGTTAGAGGGGGATGGTTCAAGCATTGGATGCACTTGGCCGGTCTTGACCACGCAGGACAGTAGCGTAGTTGGTTGTTCCACATAGGAAGCTTGTTTGCCAGCAGCGTCCCTTCTTTTTCCCATGGAACTGTTTTTTGGACAAAGCTCAAAGGAACAAAATTGTAAGGGCCCAGTGGGGTCCAAAGTGGACAATATGTGTATCCTAGACCCAAGCGTTACACTTTCGGTGCCCACCATATTTGTGGGCATCACAGAGTTGAATGGTCTAATGATCAGCTCAAGAATATGCGGTGCGTGATTAGGATTTTATTTCTGCATTATGCATTCTAATGATATCCCAAGACCAGCTTCCATTGCCCATAGACTCGCTTCTTGACGATTCACTGATGCAAACAAGGATGCTCCAACTACCAAGGAGGACACTGAAAGAAATAGCTTTGAGATCACTTTCCTGAAGTCTTTGTCCTAATAATCATTTCAATAAGCATGATCGTGAAACTAAGCACAGGGCAGCAGCTAATTCTCTGCATACTAATGCAGATGAGCAAGTTTCATTCGACTCCGCATCTCCTTTCGCAGCCCATTGATCATTTGGGAGAGACCACAGACCCTTCCATGCAATTTGCATCCGGAGGTTGGTTCTGTATTTCCTCCTAAAAGCGCATCTAGGATGACCAGAGGCTTTTCATCGTTAACTAGTTTACCACAAAGAACAATAATCTTGCTCTATGTGCAAACTTATCATTGCAACAGATATGGAGCAAAGTGGGGCAGCAGCCAGTACTCGCTCTTGCGATACATTAAGGACGCACAGGACGCACTGAGACGCCTACTATCTTACTGGCTTTGGCTCAACTCTGAGCCCACCTTCCAAGCGGGTGCCTGGCGCAATGAAGCATGTGAGGCAGCACGGCAAATCAGCTATGTCCGCTGATGCCCTGACTCAAAAAATCACCGCGCCCCACCCGATATTCTAGAAGAAACCAGAATTTGGTCTCCAGGTAGAGTTGCCCTCACATGATGCCACCTTGGTGTTGAAGCAATTGCAGAGGAGGAAATCGAAGGGTTTTTCTGTCCTTAGCAATCACAAAACAACTACTGAATGAAAAAAATCAGACGTCCCTCGAGTTCTCTGGTGATGCTAGTCAAAAGTAGAAGTTTTCCAGGGTGCTTCTACCGAAATAGGTAGGTCTAAGATCAAGCTTCCAGCAAATGACATCGATCAAACAGAATAACCCACAAAACAATGTACTGCAGAAATTCTACGATGTCCAGATGTTCTATGTAAGTAAGCAGATATATACAGTGTACCTTCATCGCACGTGATGTACTGATGGCATACCGAGAAAATTAGCATCTGGGACATGAATGTCATATACTAATTTTCCAGCTTTCTATTCAAAATTCCTTCTAATTTAAAAGCCAAGTCAGAAGTATGATGCTATTCACTCGGTACTACAAACTAAAAGAATGTGATTTACTATGAGGCGAGAAAATCCAAAGAGGGTCCATAGCTTGCCAAGTCACAGTCATGAAATTTAACCGGTGCACTCAGTGGCAGCTCATGAAGAAGCTTGTTTTTCACTTCCTTTACAGGTCAGACCTGCAAACCTGAAGAGCAACAATCTTACAATTTCCCGCACTTGACAAATATCTGAAATAAGGCATAGGGAGACACCAATTGTAAGATAGAGACCTCCACAATGTCATAAGAAGCTGAGGTCTTTGTGATTCTCAAGCTGCTTCCCCCTAATAAACCATATGCAAACTCATGACCTACGCACATATCTTTCCACTGATTGTGGCTTTGACATCATAGTGTACAAAAATTGAACTCTGTGACACCCATCCATGGGTAGCTGCGTTGGTTGAGAGTCCCTCCCTCATCGCTGAACTCGAGAGTTCGAAACCCATAGTTGCTAGCGATTTAAGTGGGGGCCCTAGCGGTGGGTTGCTAGGCTAATCTCCCTCGAGGTATAAGGGCCTGGCCCTCAGGAGCCGTTGGGGCACAGGGGACCCATGGTGGAGTCCTCGGTTATCAAAAAAAAAAAAAAATTAACTCTGTGACTGGACATGTCAACAATAACTGACATCATTTTTGGATGGAAAAGCACATAAAATGTGGGCTATTGCAGCAAGTCAAGCAAGGCAAGGGTCCTATCTCCCAAGCACCTTTCCCCTGGATGCCAGATCGAACTCATCCGGTAGAATCCCTTCTTGGCTTGAATCATCAATTTAACATCTTGGATGGTATCCCAATTCCTCATTTCAACCAGCAAGTTCTTTTGAGTCAATGAAATTTGGACATTTATAGTCATCCTAGCCGATGATTTCTAATTGAGTGAATATAAATACCCTTCCTTACTTAGCTCGTTGAATGACTTTTTGGTTTAATTGAAACTTTTAAGTCAATCTTACCTCTTTTTATGTGCATAGTTCGAATCTGTTATGTGTTGGGGAGAACCGGTAACAATTCACTAAGGAGAATTTATGTGAAGGGGAGAACCGGATAACAATTTATCAAAAACTAATCTAATGCAAGATCAATTTTTTTTTTTTTTACCAAAAATAAACCGGCCAAAATTGACTTAACCCTAGCAACAACTAGCATTACATTCTAACAATACAACCTTAAAATAAGTATATATAATGCTGAAATTTATGTGGAAAACCCAATATAGGAAAAATCACAGACCGCCAATAAACTTTCACTAATCACCAAGACTAGTATGATAAATAAAGTTTCTTAGCTCAAAAACTTGCACTAATAACTAAGAATAGTAGGATATATAAAGATTCTTTTCTAGTAGCTTAACATCAACAATTTAATAATATTCCATCACTACAAAAGTAGATTAACAGAAATGGAGCAAGAAAATCTAACCACAATTAGAAATTACGGGAGATAACTTATAGAATGTTTTTAAAGAATGAAATCAATCAACTTATAGGTCTTGATCTCACGAGTAACACATTGAAATTCGAGCCAATTTTGAAAATGGTCGACGGTTGAATCATCGCCCAAGCATCTCTTTCTCTGTCCTGCTTTTTTACTCCCCGAACAGCCTCACTCTTTTCTCCTTTACTTTTCGACTTCTTTTGATTTTCCCTTTTTCTTTTTATTATATGTTAGCTGGGCCCCGGAAAGAAGCGGGCCCAGCCAAAATTATGCACGATGAAACGAGTCAAAATGCAGAACAAATGGAGCCGGTACTCCGCGGATAAGGGGATGGGCTTAAGTACGATCCTCTGACGGCGCCTAGATGAAGGCGGGCACAAAACTCCTCACAAGAAACAATATTATATACTAAATTTATATTATAAAATTGAATCAAAGACGAATATATAAATAAAAATAATATTAAATTAAAAATTAAATTTTCATTTTTTATTAATTTAAATGTCTTGTATTAGAATTCAAATATTATTTATGTTGAAATATAAATCCAATTTTGCTAATTTAATAAATTATTATTCATGAAAAATAACTTTCTTATTATAAATATAAAAAATTTTATCCACCTTTATCCCACCTCTTCATGGGGTATTTTTATTTGGTTTATATTCTCATTATATCTAATTTTGTCCGGTCTAAAGTAGGTACTAAACGCAGAATATGAGAAATTCTATTATATCCCGAATTTTATTCCGACTTTCTGAATGCAATTTTTGTTGTATGATGATATGAGCTTTAATTGAATAATTGAAGAGTTGGATGCCAGCATGTTCGCGCGTATCCTCAATGCTTCGTCCGGAGTTTTAGACCGAATCACATAATGTGAACGCGTTTTCTTTTGAAGTCTCCCCAATCCCCCCAGCTCACTTCAACAGTTGACCGATTGAATTAAATTTGTTTCCGAACGAGGAAAGAGGAGCTCCCAGCGTCAGCTCATCTTAGGTTAGGACAAATCGAGCTCTGCCCTCGCTGACTACATCGTTATTTAATCCTATAATGTCGTTATTTTCGCCGTTGTGTACGGGATTATGATCGGTCTGGAAAGATCGGTGCGTTGTTTAGATTATCTGCTCTGGCTTCACCTTCAAATGAAGCCTCACGAAAGTCAATAAATCGTTGTGGCCGAAACTTGAGCATCAAGGTCTGACCTTGTTTTCAGACCATGGACAGCATAATATAATCGTCACTGCATGTCTCAAAACTCAATTTTCACATCATCTCTCTCTCTCTCTCTATCGCCATGGCCATCTATTCGGAATCGAAGGGCTCGTTGCGCCACTTCCTTCTCTCCTTGTCCTTCCTGGTGTCGCTTCGATCAGGCTATTCTCTTTCCTTCAACATATCTCGGTTTGACCCGCAGGCCACGGACATGATCTATGAAGGCGACGCGAGGCCGAACGTTGGGACCATCGACTTCACTAGCCTCACTTACTCCTGCCATGTCGGCCGGGCATTTTATGCAGAGAAGCTGCGGCTCTGGGACTCCGCCTCTAGGAGGCTCACCGACTTCTCTACTCGCTTCTCCTTCGCCATCGACACGCGGAACCAGTCGGGGTATGGGGCGGGCTTGGCCTTCTTCCTCGCCCCGGTCGGGTTCCAAATCCCGATCAATTCGGTTGGTGGCTTCTTAGGCCTGTTCAACACCACGTACAGCGACTCGCCCTCGAATCAAATTGTCGCGGTCGAGTTTGACCCCTTTGCCAATCCCGAATGGGATCCTCCATATGAGCACGTCGGGATCAACATCAACTCCATCGCCTCGGCCGTGACCACCCCTTGGAACGCTAGCTTCCACAGCGCGGACACTGTCGACGTGTGGATTGTGTACAACTCCGAGACCAAGAACTTGAGCGTTTCTTGGAGCTATCAGAATACGCCGAACCCACACGAGAACACAAGTATTTCGTATCAGATTGATCTCACTACTATCTTGCCCGAGGAGGTGATGATCGGTTTCTCAGCTGCGACTGGCTATTACATTGAACGTCACCAGCTTGAATCTTGGTCCTTCAATTCAAACCTCGAAGTCAAGCAACAGCAAGGAAATGCAAAAAGGATAAAGTTGGTTGTCGGCTTAGCAGTTCCGCTGGGGGTCCTACTCTGCGGCACCGCAGCAATATCAGCAATCCTCTGGAGGAGGAGGAGGCAGGGGAGGATCGAGAGATTGGAGACGGCAAACATAACGTCCATAAATGACGAGCTTGAGAGAGGCGCCGGGCCACGGAGGTTTTCATACACAGACCTCGTTTCCGCCACCAACAACTTCGCCGCAGAGAGGAAGATGGGCGAGGGTGGGTTCGGGGCAGTCTACAGGGGATATCTGGTTGGCCTGGATGCGACGGTTGCAGTCAAGAGGATATCAAGAGGGTCTAAACAGGGGAAGAAGGAGTTCATCACCGAAGTGAAGGTGATCAGCAGCTTGAGGCACAGAAACTTGGTGCAACTCATAGGTTGGTGTCACGAGGCGAACGAGTTCCTGCTCGTCTACGAGCTCATGCCAAACGGGAGCCTTGACACGCACCTCTTCGGCAAGAAGAGCCCTCTACGCTGGGCTGCCCGATACAAGATTTCGGTCGGGCTTGCCTCTGCGCTCCTCTACCTCCACGAGGAGTGGGAGCAGTGCGTGGTGCACCGGGACATCAATGTCGAGCAACGTGATGCTGGACTCGGGGTTCAATGTCAAGCTCGGAGACTTCGGGCTGGCCCGTCTCATGGACCACGAGCTCGGGCCACAGACAACTGGGCTGGCCGGCACGTTCGGGTACATGGCCCCGGAGTATGTGAGCACAAGGCGGGCAAGCAAGGAGTCCGACGTGTATAGCTTTGGGGTGGTTGCGCTTGAGATTGCAACGGGACGGAAGTCCGCTGACCCAATGGGGCAATCCTTAGATTGGTGGAGTGGGTGTGGGACCTTCACGGGAGAGGCCAGGTTGTCGAGGCCATGGATGAGAGGCTTCAAGTGGAATTCGACCGGAAACAAGTGGAGTGCTTGTTGGTTGTGGGCCTGTGGTGTGCTCATCCCGACCGAAGCCTGAGGCCCACCATAAGGCAGGCGCTTCAAGCCCTCAATTTCGAGGCCGCGGTGCCGGTTCTTCCTAATAAAATGCCTGTTGCAGCGTACCACGCGCCATCGCCGCTGTCTGGCAACTCCGGCGAACCTGTCATCACTAGTAGCATCCAAGAAGGTCGTTGAGCCTGGTTGATTGACTATTGGACAGGAGGGAACAAGAATTATGTAGCATGTGTTCTCGATTGTTCAAGTAACGGAATCATGAAGTTTGTCATTAGTGGCTTTTTGTGTTTTTTCCAAGTAAATTGAATACATGTAAATTCTTGTTTGATAACTCAACTCGATGTTGGAAACTAAAATGTCCCTATCTCGATCTTAATTGTATTCATTTGTTCTGAATTCCAGACGTTTGGTTCGTGTTGAAATATGTGGAATTGATGCCAAAACTAGCGACTTTGCAGAAGCGTCCCTTCATCCGTGGGAAACCGCCGTTGCATTTCACATTAATGCAGCTTCCTTTGAACTAAGAATGAAACTGTTGTTTTGTACTTGGTTCAGAAGTCAGATCCTAATGCTGAGAAAACGATTGTGATGTAATGAGCTCTAGTTGTATTAAATTAATCTCTTGGCTTTTCAGTCAAATGACAGCTAATTTAGCGTGTGATTATTGATAATGAATGAATTGACCTTTCAAAGAAGTTTCTAGGAAGGCGGTCGGGCCATAATTACAGACTATGGAAAGAAAGACTACCTATGGATTGCAAGCTATAACAATCAAGATTCGATGAACTGGTCAAAACGTAACCAAAATATTTACAAACTCCTCTTTGTGCAATTGCATTTAAAAAAATTCAATTAAGTCTTAAAATTTATCATGACAGTACAATTGAATTTTAAAAAATTTTCAAAAGTACAATCAACAAAACGATTTGATTGAATCCATTTGATCAGTTTTAGAATTTGTTGCACTTTTTGAAAATTTTTAGGATACAATTGTACATTTATGATAAGTTTTAGGGTTTTTAGTACACTTGTCCCATTTCATAATGATAATTGGCAAAATGAGCACAAGCATGTACTCGCAAATTCAAGTATGTGCAATTCTTCTTCTTCATGGCTTCATAGCTTCATTTCTCTTATTTATAGATAACCAAATATGAATGTCAAACCTTGAATAAATAGTTGTTGTATGGGAAAAGTACCAAAAAAGTCCTAAACCTTTTGTCTTTGTGCCGATTTAGTCCTAAACCTTTTTACATTGTGCCAATTCAATAATTTCCGGCCAATTTTGACAGGATTTTGCTGACTGGACGCCGGCCGGCTGACGTGGCCTAATCGGCGCTGACATAGACAACTTTTAATATATTTTTTTTAATTTTTTTCTTTTAATTTGTAATATTTATTTATTTTTATTTATTTATTTTTCTTTTTTTCTTCTCCTCTTCTTCCTCCAACCAGTCGTCGGACCTCGGCGACCGGCCAGAGGCGACGGCCGGCGAGGTCGAGGTCCACCTCGCCGACCACCTTGCTAGTGGCCTCGAGGGCGGCCTCGTGCTGGGCGGCCTCGTGCTGGGCGGCAAGGCTCACCTGCCCGGCGCGAGGCTACCCTCGAGGCCTAGGCGGTGAGGCTTGCCCTCGCCGGCCATGGGCGAGGCTCGACCCTTGCTAGATCCGGTGAGCGCGAGCCTCGCGCCAATGGCGAGGTGGCCGGCGAGGTGGCCGGCGAGGTCGACCTCGACCTCGCCAACCGTCGCCTTTGGCCGATCCACCGAGGTCCGGCGACCGGCCGGAGGAAGAAGAGGAGAAGAAAAAAGAAAAAAAAAAGAAAAAAAAAATATTAAAAGTTGTTCACGTCGGCGATCGGCCACTTTAGCTAGCCGGCGTCCAGTCAGCAAAATCCGGCCAAAATTGGCCGGAAAGGACTGAATTGGCACAACGTAAAAAGGTTTAGGACTAAATCGGCACAAAAAAAAGGTTTAGGACTAAATCGGCACAATGACAAAAGGTTTATGACTTTTTTTGCACTTTTCCCATTGTTGTATCAATCAATTTTCCTTGAATATGATAGCTGTTAATTCACGAAATCAGCTATAAAAGATGAGTTAGGCTAATTTAGCATCAGATGCCCAACTGAGTTTCGCATCACTAGTTGCTTCATTTCCTATGGAAGAGTTTTCCGAAGGAGTGAATGCATTCTCACAACATTTTACTCCTTGATCAGATAAACAAATCGCATGTCCTTATAAAGGAAAAGGAACAAGTTAAATGCGCTATATAACTCAAGCAGAGTTGTGCTCCGTAGCACCCTCACGTGGAAGAGTACGACTAAGAGAGAACAAGAGAGCCAATACCTCCCATTAGCAGCCAATTAAACTTTATCTAAGAACTTTCCCACTTTTTTTTTTTTCCATATCTTCCGACGGCAGCCTATAACTCCCATTTGCGACCGATTCTTAAATTTATGTAAGAACTTTCTGGTTGATCCATCTTTATCAATAATCGCAATAACTCTCATTTGCAGAAATCTTTTGAGAAACATCCATCTAACCCTATCACCTTTTTGCAGCCAGCCAAGAAACCCTTTTTGCATACATCTAAACAGAAATACATCTTGTCAAACTTAGTCCTAAATTAGGTGGTGGCCTTTCATATCATCTATATAGACTTTACTACCTAAGTTGTGAAGCCTATGTTCTCCTGCATGGTCACATGTTTGTGCATATTCTTCTTTGTACAAACTTATCAATGTATGCATTACCTTATACTTAACCAATTTGGATTGATGTCCAAACACATTACCACTAGTTGCTTTTCACTAACTATTTCAATTGAGGACTCTTGTTTTTTGGCATGACTTATATTGTGTTAAAGAAATGATTGAACAACTGCATATTGATCACCTTTTATTGTCAAATACAATGCTATATCTATGTTCCTCATGGAATCACCATACATAGAATGAGCAAGTGCTCCTACTCAATGTTTTATACCATTCATGGACAATTCTCTTATGCACACTTTGCTCTGACATATTCATTGCTATATCAGTGAAATCAACCTTTCTCTATTTAACAATCGAGTACTTCAAAATTGCATCTATGAATCGTTTTGCATCATCAGCTTTCCTATATAGTAACATGTGATTTCTAGCATTTTGATAAAGAAGGAGACCTACTATTCCTTCTACATAGAACTACTTCCTTATCTTCATTATCATCTTTTGATCTAAATTCACAAATCGAGAAATGGTCCAAATTTTTTTTCTTTTTGCGAAATGCATCAATAATATATATCTGAGATTTATGCTCAAGGAAATCCATTTGATCTCGAAAAATATTATTGCATATGCATGGATATTCTTGCTATATTCTTAGAAGATGTCTTACATCTAGCAAGTTTAATCCACAAATTGAAGGAAGATATTACGTGATATTTTTGCAAAGATTATTATCTATTATACAAGAATTTGCAAGTAGAAAAATAATCTTCTATATGGATTTTGGATAGCTTGATCCGAAAATTGTGGAGATTCTATACTATCTTCTGGAGGCCAAAAAATTCCATTCCTTGTGCAAAATTTTTGCAAATTGTTAAGGAAATCCCTAATGTGTCGTATGAAAGGGGGTGAAAGCGAATCCAAGAAAAAGGAAAGAATCGTGATCAAACTCAAAAAGGCAACAAATTGAGGGGGAGCTTTGATCAA
The DNA here is from genome assembly GCA_017140595.1 of Eucalyptus curtisii. Lineage (NCBI taxonomy): Eukaryota > Viridiplantae > Streptophyta > Magnoliopsida > Myrtales > Myrtaceae > Eucalyptus > Eucalyptus curtisii. Next base: position 15,018,150 of record CM029501.1, on the reverse strand, counting down.
TTATGGAAAAATCTTTTTGAATTGATCGTGATCTTAATTATTATGGAAGGAAGAAAAAGGTAAATGTGTTAGAATTCAAGGTCTACAAAATCCGGTTAGTGCATTTTTTATTACCTTTTGTCATTAACAAATCTCTTATTGATATTATCATTTTATTATGACAATTTTTTTTAATGCATTTGTGATAAATATATGCTGATATATAATCTAAGTGAGCTATATTGCATATCTATAGTATTTGATTTTATAAAAGCTGATTTTTGGAAATTATGCAAGATATATTTATTGCTTTATATTCTCTACGTGATACTATTTTTATTTTTATCGCTTTTTGATTATGACAAAAAAGGGGAGAAGAATTTAATATGCATATGTGTTGATTGATTGATATTACTTATTGCATAATATTAAGCTGCGATTATCTTTACGTATATAATTATATGCTCAATCTATTTGCTATCTTGAATTACATTATTCTTTAAGATTGCCTTGATTTATTATTATCTTTAAAAGCATGATTACACATCTGCATATTCAGAGATTATTTTGTCATCATAAAAAAGGGGGAGATTGTTAGGGAAATCCCTTATGATGTTTTGAAGATGACAAAATAAATCAAAGGCTACTAACGTGTTTAATGGTTGAGTAATAGACTATGCAGATGATAGAACATGTAAAGGATATTGTCGAAGTCTGAAGACGGCCAGAAGACTGAACGTAACACATGTCCAAAGAATATTTTGAAGATTTCCAGACTTCTGTATCAAAGTCTGTTATTCTTCAGACTCAGTTTTAAAAGTCTGTTATTATTCAGACTCAGGTTAAAAGTAAAGGTTTTCACTGCATTTTGCAGAATCTGTTTTTACACCTATTCATCCCCCTCTAGGTGTTCATACTAGCCCTATCAATAACCATCAGCTACTGGAGCTCCTTGGTCCTTATTTATAACTTCATTCTTGTTCATCGAGTGGTGCATTTCTCCTTTGTTGAAATTCCCTTACTTGTTCCCTTTGCCTGCACAAGTTCCTCATCATCACTTGGGCAATTTATATGCACCAAAGATTCATCATCCTCATCATTGGAAAGTGCAAGTTCCCAACCTACCTACTCTAATCCATTCTTGATCAAGTGTGTCTTCTCCCCCATATTTGTTCCACGTCCCAATTTGCTCAACAGTCTGTTTAAAAGTAGCTCTGTGCGTTGCCTCAATCTCCTCTGCTCTCTTTTCAATATTAGTTATATTTACTCTCAAACCAGATCCATCACTTACTTGGATACTCTATTCAATACAAGCTTCCACTCCTTCTCAATCACATCCATCACTCACCTGTGTGTCCTGTTCTTCATCGCCATAATTCTCAAACATATACAAAAACATTGTGACCATGAAGATAATGATAAATAAAATCCCTAACACTTATCATCACGCAACAATCTTAGACCTTTCTTTAAACTCTTACCAAGTACCCTATAATAAAACTTTTCTATTTTGCATCCAAGTTCTTCCACTATATTCATCACATGTTCTTATATGATGATCTTCCCATATTAACTAGGATAATATTGACATTTCTCCCAATATATTCATAATCATTGTCAATAGCAAACTCTGCACCTTAGCAAACATTAATCGATGTTGGAAAAAATGTCTCATGACCAGAAGACACAAAGAGATTATAAATTGAGCAATCAATCCCCAAAACCACATCATATTGAATAAGCAATAAATGATTTCATCAATATGTGGACAAAAAATAACAATCTACCTCACAAAATACAATAAATCACTCACCTTTTCCAAGCTGCAAGATTCCTCGCTCTATTACCAAGACCTAATGTTTTCCCTCAAAGGAGAGAGAGAGAGAGAGAGAGAGAGAGAGAGAGAGAGAGAGAGAGAGAGAGAGAGAGAGATTCCAAGTTAATTGATGTGTTGTTGTGAGATAACCATTTGCCATATTGAGGTCAATTGTCCATTTTGGATTTAAATCTCTTTAAAATTGCAATGTAGGTTATGTTATGCAAATACAAAATAAATCTACGCAGGATTCGTTGTCAGAAATATGTCCCTTGATGTCCTTATACCACATATGGTGTCCTTTTTTCTATAAAAGAACCGCATGTTTCTTATAGTACATTAACTCTAATTTTCCTAACAAAAACATTTAGATAGGATGGGTTTTCCATCAAGAAAACTTGCTTGATCGTCACTTATCAATTGTGACAAGAGGGATCGGTCATTTTTATTAAGGATTGTCTCTTTATAAGCAAGATTGAAGATTGCTTGAAGAGAAAGCCCACTAGATTTCAACTATTCGAGTCACGGCCTATTCACTCAGAAGAGATGTGGGTTTGGCCTGCTCAATCAAGTGAAGTGTAAATTTCACAATTGGACCCTCCTTCAAACTTAGGGCTTTTATGCTAAAATTAAAATATATATACTTGTTGTAAAATATTGCATTGCGAATATATAATAGAGAAGAGATTGAGAAGAGAAAGCAAGTGAACACCAGAGATAGTAGAGAAAGCTAGAGGAGAGAGTTTTATTTCCAGTGTATCACTGTATTTCACTGTGTGTCTCTACAACAAAAAACTAAGCTCATATTTATAGGAAAACAAGAATGTACTTATCATTAATATCAATGTATCGAATGATACATGTACTGGATAGGGGAGATGAACGTTCATTGTATATGGAGATGTACTTAGAATGTATGATACAAATGTACCATAATTAGATAAGATGAATATAATGAATATTCATTCATGTATTTCATAACACTCCCTCTTGAATATTCATTGTATTCATTACGAATATACATCGAATGATATTGCCTCATTAAAAACCTTAAGTCGGAAAAATCCAGTGGGACAAAAATCGGACAAAAGGGAAAAAGAGTGCAGAGCACAAATGTTATGATATCTTTCTTTTATAGATGCATTAATTGCATCATTAAAAACTTTAAGCCGGAAAAACCCTGTGGGAAAAAACCGAACAAAAAGAAAAAAGAGTGCAACGCATATATAGCCACTGCTGGGGCTAATCATTCTTGCATCTTGTGAACTCGCCGCATATCAATGCTGCAATGCATAGTTCATAATATCTCCTCATCAATTGAGCCATATAGCCACTTCTGGGACTAATCAATCTTGCATCTTAGTTATAGAGTCAAATAAATATTATATAAGATTCATAAGCATTTCATAACCATATGAAAGAACAATAAGAAGTAATACATTTAAAACGAAACAACTAAAAAGAAATTATTAGAATCATAAAATTCGAAGTTCAAATCATCATCCACCAATCTGATGCCTCATCAAAGTAATCAGAGGTCCTCACATTTGCTACTTCAGGAGTAAAATGAGTCCCACCAATGGAAACATTGTTGGTCTCAACAGTGGTTATGGCAGTATGATTGATTTCAATGGCATGAGATTCACCACACTTGCCCGTATTTTTTTAAATATATCTGGTATAAGTCAACAAAGTGTCTTGGCATACGATAAGTACGTGACCAGTGCCTAGTCATGCCACAGTGATGACAAATACTTTCATTAATCACCTTCTTTGGCTTCTTTTCTTTGCCATGATTCAGGCCAAAGTTTGATTTCATAGGACGGTTAAATTTCCTGCCATCCCTTCTAGGATTATGTTCTTGCTTGCGCTTATTGCCCTTAAAATGGTCAGTATTTTTTTCAAAGTTAGCATGTGCTCCAGGTAATGCTTTGAGTCAGCTGGTCTAAGATCATGATTTTTTAACAGTAATTCATTAGTTTGCTCGGCAGTGAGGAGCACAGAAATTAATTCAGAATATGTGGCAAACTGACGCTGCCGATATTGCTATTGTAATACAATATTCGAAGCATGGAAGGTTCCGTATCAGTGAGTTTGATACCGCATAACTCAAGCGATAAATAATATCAAATAAAGCAGAATTATAGTCAGATACTGATTTAAAATCTTGTAGTATGAGATTTTGCCAGTCATATTGTGCTTGAGGGAGGATAACAGTCTTGGTATGATCATACATATCCTTCAACCTCCTCCACAGGATCTGAGGGTCTCGAACGGATAAATATTGAGTCTGCAGGCTCTCATGCAAATGACGGCGAATAAAAATCAGCGCATTTGCTTTATCCTTTTCATTTGAGGTTCATCCTCTGCAATTGCATTAGTGAAACCTTGCCCTTGGAGATGCATTTCCATGTCAAGGCACCTGGATAGATAATTCTTTCCACTCACTTCCAGGATGTGGAATTTGGGCTTTTCAATATTTATCATAATTCTTGCAAAAGTAAATCCTTAAATTAATTAGAAAGATTTCTAAATATCCACCGCTACTTTAGGAGCAGAATGATACTTTTAGATTTGAAATTTGGCTTCAAGCCAATAAAAATGAATAATTGATAGAAGAAGATGAAATATAAGTTGATTAATAAAAAGAATAACCACATTGCAAAAATTACTTACTTAGTCGGTAGATCTTTGTGCTGATAACGTGTTGTAAAATATTATATTGCGAATATATAATAGAGAAGAGATTAAGAAGAGAAATCAAGTGAACCCCAGAGATAGTAGAGAAAGCCAGAGGAGAGAGTTTTATTTCCAGTGTATCACTGTATTTCACTATGTGTCTCTACAACAAAAAACTAAGCTCCTATTTATAGGAAAACAAAAATGTACTTATCATTAATATCAATGTATCGAATGATACATGTACTGGATAGGGGAGATGAACGTTCATTATATAGGGAGATGTACTTAGAATGTATGATATAAATGTACCATAATAAGTACATTAGATAAGATGAATATTCATTCATATATTTCATTCATTCATGTATTTCATAATAATACTGAATATTTAAGTATTGAATTATAAGTACCTTAAATAGAAATAAAAGGTTCTTTGATGACAAATAAGAATCAAATAGAGATGAAGGTGCACAGGTAAAGAGAAAGCCTTTTCAACACCAACCAATCATAAGGATTCTAGATCCTAATAAATATGGTCAATTTCTAGCATACAGAGGTCGTTCTTGATAGGTATTAACAATATAATTGACAATATACCAATTTTTTTTTTCTAATTGAACAAATTAAGTAACCCCTTCCTGAATTACCTCATTAAGTAATTTCTTGACTTAATTGAATCTTTTAGGTCAATCTTAGAAACAATTATTAAACAAGCTCAAGATTAAATTCAGATGTTTTAATTTTCAGCCCTTATTTAGGTTGTTAAACAGGTTCCGTATGTAATAGAGAGATTTGGTTTGATTCTCGAAGATTAACATTATGTTTGGGAAAGAAGGGAGAATGACTATTCGGGTGAAAATATTTGAAAATTATAAAAAAATTTATAGGTAAAGAGAGGAATTTTATTTTATCTAGATAATAGGTGTATTCTTTCCCTATTTCTTCTTCTTTGGTCTCCCAAACATAGCATAAATTGTTTGGGTCACTTTTACCCTCCAATAAGTTTAATTTGACCTGTCATTCTCCGCATATATTCACTCATAGAAAATGAAATAGCGTCAATATCAAATATAAAAGGCAGAAATTTTGACCACAAAATCCTCATTGTTTAAATGAATTTTTGACACAACCACGAGCAAGAGAAAAGTAGGTGTGGCAACTGTAGCGAGGGACAAAATATACCATATAAACTATAGCTTACCGTCTTCGACCGAAGGAAAAAAAAAAAAAAAAAACTAGCGTATCGTCTCCGGCAGCACTTGATAAGAAAACTGGCAATATTAACTGTCGAATACTATAGATTAACTCTTGTAATGACCCTCATTGTTTCATGGTAAGCATGGCTAACAGTCCAATTTCAATTATGATATATATAGAGCAAGGAGCAAATGGAACTGGTACTATATGGGAAAGGAAGGATCTGGTACTATTGATCAAAATAAAATCTCAAGTTTAAAGTTCCACCTACATCAAGCCAGACAATTGGTTGTGGCTTTTGTAAAATCTTTAAATTTTCAATTGATCAAAATAAAATTTTAAGTCCTCAATTTTTTAATGGCTTGCACTTACTTTGCTCTTGTTCTCTTAAAAAGCCTTTCTTGCCTTTCGGAATATTTTATGAAATCTTTATTAACAATTCTAAAAAATTTAAAATGTTCGATAAAGAAATGATTTGATATTTAAGTATTCTAATCCCTTTATTAATGCATAGTTTAAATCTGTTACCTAAAAACTTGGCCCAAGAGTCATGAAATCGCCTGTTATGCACTATAAATCAGTTCTATGTGAAGAGCAATGGAGCTGGTGCTGTATGAAAAGACAGAGTGCAACTGCCCATATGACCACAAGCAGATTTTTAAGCATAGGCTAACCAAGATCAGCCTTTTCCTTGGACGAAAGAACACTAAGTGGCACAATTTGGCACGAGATGACAGCTAAATGCCAACTTTCAAAAGGTGATCAAAGAAAAAAAGGAACACTTAAGTGTCAACGGTAAGAATTTTTGATCAAATAGCTAAAATGCCTTTTTTCCAATGAAAAATTTAAATGATGTGGTATTTATTTAAAAAGAAATTATCCACATAGACAAGGCAAACAATGTCATGCCGTCCACGTAGACCATGCAAGACAATGCTAAATAACGTCGTTTTGACACTTAAATAATCACTTTCACTTAAATATTCACTTTTAATCACGAGTGCCACTTAAGTGATCACTTATACCATAACTTGACACTTAAGTAATCCATTCTTAACCCCAACTAGCACTTAAGTCAATATAGAGGACGATGTCGTTTTAGACAAAGATTGCAAAGTAGACGGGTTTTATTAATAAAATAACGCCACGTTGGATTTTCGGTAAGCTCGCTAGAGTTGGTACTTAACTGTCCAATTTTTTATTTTTTTATTTTTTAAAGTGATGCTTAAATCTACTTTTTGGAAGTTTTGGTAATAATATGTCCCCCCGTGCTAAGTTTTGGCACTTGAGGTGTTCTTTACCCTAGCATGATGGGGCAGGTTGAATTCCTTTGCTGCCATATTGAAAAGATCTCACTCAGACACCATCAATAACAGTTTAATTCTCATCCAAAGAAGCACTCAAGGTAAGAGTGTGCAAAGAAATCAGGAACCACTTGGAATTGGATTGGACCGCCCAAGAACCGATGGTTCTTAAAGGAATCGGTCCGGATTCTAGTTCCAAATTATTAGCATTGATGGGTATTGGTCTGATTCCCAGTTTCTAATATGGAACTGTTGATCCGCTCACCTAGACAAATATATATATATATATATATATATATATATATCTAATTTTTAATTAAAACGTGAAAAATCCTAAATCCCTAGGCTACTAACTAGTTTTTATTTTGGATTTTAGTATCATGTGCCCGACTTCTGCGCATTTCGCGAAGTCAACTTCAACAGAACGATATGAGCTTCCATTGAATGATTGAAGATGCCACCATGTTCGCGGGTAGCCTCCATCCTGCATCCGGCATTTGAGAACCCGATCATTTAATGGGAACATGTTTAGTTTCGAAGTCTCCCTGACTCCCCGCCTCACTTGATGGGTCGACCGATTGAATTGATTTATTCCGGACGAGGAAAGATAAAAAAATAAAAATAAAAATCACCTGTTCGATCTCATCCTAGGTAGGAGAAATCGAAGTCTGCCCTGGTCGGCAACATCATATATAATCCTATCATGTCGTTATTTTCGCCGCTATGTTGGGAATGATAATTACCCTGGAAAGATGGTATGTTCTTTACATTATCTGTTCCGGCTGTTCCTTCAAACGAAGCTTCAAAAAGTCAACAAATCGTTGGGTTTTTTTTTTCTTTTTTTAATTTTATGTCGAAACAAATCGTTGGGGTTGAAACGAGAACATCCAGCATGATTCAGTTCATACCTCGCTCTATATAGTATAAAGAATCACTGCATCTCTTAAAACTCAAATTTTCACGTACTCTCTCTCTCTCTCTCTCTCTCTCTCTCTCACTCTCTCTATGGCCCTCTATTCGGAATCGAAGCGCTCTCTGCGCGTTTTCCTTCTCTTCCTGTCCTTCTACGTGCTGCTTCGATCAGGCAATTCCCTTTCCTTCAACATATCTCGCTTCGACCCGCAGGCCACAGACATGGTCTATGAAGGCGATGCGAGGCCGAACGTCGGGACCATTGACTTCACTAGCCTCACTTACTCCTGCCATGTCGGTCGAGCATTTTACGCGGAGAAGCTGCAGCTCTGGGACTCCGCCTCTGGGAGGCTCACCGACTTCTCCACTCGCTTCTCCTTTGCCATCGACACGCGGAACCTGTCGGTGTATGGGGCTGGCTTGACCTTCTTCCTTGCCCCAGTCGGGTTCCAAATCCCGGTCAATTCGGTTGGCGGCTTCTTGGGCCTGTTCAACACCACGAACAGCGTTTCGTCCTCAAACCAAATCGTCACAGTCGAGTTCGACACCTTCGCCAATACCGAATGGGACCCTTCTTATGAGCATGTTGGGATCAACAAAAACTCGATCGCCTCAGCCGTGACCACCCCTTGGAACGCCAGCTTCCACAGTGGCGACACCGCCGACGTGTGGATTGTGTACGACTCCACGACCAAGAACTTGAGCGTTTCTTGGAGCTACCAGACTACACCAAACCCTAATGAAAACACGAGTATTTCGTATCAGATTGATCTCACCGCTGTCTTGCCTCAGGAGGTGATGATCGGTTTCTCCGCTGCGACTGGCTATTACAGTGAACGTCACCAACTTGGATCTTGGACCTTCAGTTCAAACCTCGGAGTCAAGGAAAAGCAAGCAAATGCAAAAGGGATTAAGTTAGTCGTTGGCTTAGCAGTTCCGCCAGGAGTCCTATTCTGCGGCATGGTGGCGATATCAGCAATCCTCTTGCGAAGGAAGAGGAGGAGCATGGGATCGGAGATGGCAATGACGTCCATAAACGAAGAGCTTGAGAGAGGCGCAGGGCCACGGAGGTTTGCGTATGCGGACCTTGCTTCTGCTACCAACAACTTCGCTGAGGAGAGGAAGCTGGGCCAGGGCGGGTTTGGGGCAGTCTACAGGGGATATCTGGTTAGCCTGGATGCGGCAGTCGCGGTGAAGCGGATATCGAGAGGTTCAAAACAAGGGAAAAAGGAGTTCATCACCGAGGTGAAGGTGATCAGCAGCTTGAGGCATAGAAATTTGGTGCTACTCATAGGTTGGTGCCATGAGGCGAATGAGTTCATGCTCGTCTACGAGTTCATGCCGAACGGTAGCCTCGACAGGCACCTCTTTGGCAAGAAGAGCCCTCTAAGCTGGGCTGTCCGGTACAAGATTTTGGTCGGGCTTGCCTCCGCGCTCCTCTACCTCCATGAGGAGTGGGAGCAGTGCGTGGTGCACCGGGACATCAAGGCGAGCAACGTGATGCTAGACTCGGGGTTCAACGTCAAGCTCGGAGACTTCGGGCTGGCCCGCCTCATGGACCACGAGCTTGGGCCGCAGACGACTGGGCTAGCCGGCACGTTCGGATACATGGCCCCAGAGTATGTGAGCACAGGGCGAGCGAGCAAGGAGTCCGATGTGTACAGCTTCGGGGTGGTTGCACTCGAGATTGTTACGGGACGTAGGTCCGTCGATCCGATGGAGCGATCGTCGCAGATGAGTCTGGTGGAGTGGGTGTGGGACCTCTATGGGAAAGGCCGGGTCGTTGAGGCCGTGGATGAGAGACTCCAAGCGCATTTTGATGGGCAACAAGTGGAGTGCTCGTTGGTCGTGGGCTTGTGGTGTGCTCATCCCGACCGGGGCTTGAGGCCCTCCATAAGGCAAGCGCTTCAGGTCCTCAATTTCGAGGCCACGGTGCCGGTTCTTCCTACTAAGATGCCGATCGCAGTGTACCACGCGCAGTCGCCACCGCCCGTCAGCTCCAGCCAGCCTCTCGTCACCAATAGTCTCCAAGAAGGTCGTTGAGCGTGGTTAATTTACTATTGGAAGGGAGGGAATAAGAATTATGTTGCGTGCGTTCTTAGTTTTTCAAGCATTGGAAAAATGAAGTTTGTGTTATTCGTTTTTCTTATTTTTAACTAAATTGAATCTAAGTAATTTCTTGTTTGGTAACTCAATTCGATGTTGTAAACTCAAATGTTCCTATCTCTAGGTTACTTGTATTCGCTTGTTCCTGATTCCATATGTTTGGTTCGTTTTCGAAAGATGTGAATTGATGCCACAACTAATAACTTCTTAAAAGCGTCTCTCCATGGAAAGTCAGCGGATTTCATGATTAAGAAAATTAACGCAACTTTCTTGGGAAAATGACACGATGAGTGCCAGAATTTTCGCGTGGTGTTCTAATTTCTTTTTTTCCCATAGTGTTATATAACTTACTAATTGACTACTTGAATGCCATAACTTCTTAAAGTCCTTCACCACAAGTGTTATGCCACTTCGTTATTAGCATAAGTACATAAATATTTATAAGGATATATGGCTATGTAATCTATCTTATTAGTTTGGCCCTTATGATCTTTCGAAGCTCGTTGAATTGACATGGCAAATTTGCATTATTGTAGTAGTAATGGGTTGCTCTTAACAGATAACATCTTAGTGGAGTCCGAATGGCATTCACGAGGGTATTCTTTGTTAGGATGCACGTATAAATGAGTTGTGTTAGAGAAATCTCATATCGGACAATTAATATGGCGTGGAGCAGTTAATATGTCCTAGTTAACCCATAACTCATTAGCCTCAACTTTTAAGTAAATGTGGGTCTGATTGGATATATTGATAGACTCAAACTTGACTCTCTCTTGGCTATATCCCCGGTTAAAGTATCGGACTTTTGTTGCATACTTCCAACATTCTTAATGGCCAATTTTGTACCTCTATTGTACTTTGAATAGAGGAATACATAGAGTTGGTCTCCCTACAAAACTTTCTTCTTGTGGTTCTGAAGATCGAACTACAGGAGAACTAGGAATAGGTTCATTATTTGTTTTTGTTGTTGGTCAAGTTAGAAATACCTTGTGATCTTATCACACAACTTAGTCGGCTGAAGCATGAACCACAATATATATGGTGTGCTTATGAAGGACCATCATACCGTCAGATGACTTTAGATAACAAGCTCAAGATTATAAGATATACATGGTCTAAAGACAGCAGAAGTAAATCGAAAATGAAAAAGAAAAGGACCATTTGCACACCGTTTTAGATGTAGATGGATACTTGAATTACTATTCTTATCTAGATAGACAGATACATGTAGATGGATATAGGTGATTTTTGGAAATTTAGGGACAAAAATGAAGTTAAGGAATATAATGCAAAAGAGAGAAATAAGGTTATTATTATTTATTTATTTTTTGTAAATTTCGATATATTTTGTACAAGAATACATGAGCCGATCATTATTAGATAATTATCTAAAATAACATATCAATATATACAAGCCATCTTGAGAGATGCGGAGAATCAACAGAATTATCAAAATAATTCTAATATAGGAAATTATTCTAGAGAATTCTCTAATCATTTTTAACATCCTCTGAAACTCAAGATGACCCCCGTTTGGTTCAGGATTTCAAATCGGCTATGGGACTCTAAAGTTCCTTGGACTAGTGCAAAGAGTGTTTGATTCATTTTTTGCCCAACTTTGGGCAAATGCAATTGCATTTCCAAAGCACTCTAAGGGCCTCTAGCCCAAGGCAGGTTCGGAGATCCTTCGGAAAGAAACATTCTTGGAATGTAAGTTTTGGCCTCGATCACTATTCATTCATTGTTCATCTTCTCTATGGTTTGCACGGAGGAGCCGAACGCGGCCTCGGTGATTGCCGCCCTAGGGGTTGCGCGACCTCAAGCATTGCCTATGTCACGTGATGTCACGCCCCAATCCTCGGGCACGCACCCATCCCTCTCCTTGGTCAATTTAATAGCGACGTCCCAGGACTCATTGTCGACACTTTTCTTTTTAATATACGCATGCGGAAGCATATAAACAATCCCCAGACAATAAAACAATGGGATAGGAAAGTAGGATTCAAAAGTTCCACTTTAAAAGCAACCATCCCTATATACATTGCAAACTATAGTGCAATTATATAGAAGGTGAATTGTTAAGTCAGGTTTTAAACCACAAATTTCTAAAACAAGATCTGGAAAAAGAAATCGACTCCCATCAAAAGATAATTGCCCTATGACTAACTAGTCTAATATGGATCGTCAATTCTTCAGGCTCCTTCTTCTACACTTAGGGCCTCCGGTCCTTCACCAATGCCAACCAAGGACCTGAAATTTTGGCCCACAATGGGGTGAGACATCGTCTCAGCAAGTTCAACCCCCTAAACCTTTATTAGAAAGAAAATACACCCAAGGGTGGCCTAGCCACACCACATAGAGGACTTACCTCGCCTCAATTCCTTCCTGCAGGTTAACACAATTTGTATCACATGATCTCAGGTAGTAATAGGAACTTAAACAACTGGAATGCCAACAATTCTCATTTCAAACAATCACATGAGTCTGGATCTTAAGACCAAACCATTATGACACATCCCATACCATGCCATAAGATTCCGTCCTATAATCCGACACATTAATAATACTCAGCATGCGTTCCAATTGTTATTCATTGCCACATAAGAGCATAGCTTACTCACAATTCGGCTATTTATTGGCATTAATGCCAGGCATCACCTCCCCACCTTGGAGTGTGGCTTCGTCACTACGTCGACGGCGTTCCTGAAGGAGTAAGGCCCAGAATCAATTGCGACCCAAGCTCGTTGATGTGGGGCCTCCCATATAGGGGCAAGTCTAGCTCAACAGCTCAGGACAATTCCTCTTAATTATCACACAACGAAATCATACTCGGCCCCAGGACACTTTGCATTCCACTCAATGCTTCCACTTAAAATAGTGATCTCGGCCATTTTTCTTCATATTAAAAATATTCCAGAAATTATTCACGTGTGTGGGGGCACGTTAATTTCGAACCAAAAGCCAATAATTCACTTTTCAAACCCCACTATTTAATATAATCATTAAAATCTAATTTTGGTATCAAAACCCGACATCTGCGGTTTTCTGAATAAAATCCATATTTTTCACAATCAACACTCAATTTGCAATATCACTCATCAAATTCATAATCTGACTACACAGCAGCGATCAACACGAAATTCTAAAAACTTAGGGTCCCGAAATAATTTTCGGAATTTAATAAATAATTAAATTTATTCAGAAAATTAATTAAATAATAATATACATATTTTTCACAATCCACACTCAATTTATAATATCCAACCATCAATTTCAAAATCCGAATACATGGCAGCGATCAATGCGAAATTCTGAGAATTTAAGGTCCCCGATAAAATTTTCGAATTTATTAAATAATTAATTTTATTCCGAAAATTAATTAAATAATATTATTTTAATAATTTTAATTAATTTTTATTATTTAAGTTTTTTAAATAATTTCGAAATATTCTACTTAAATCAAAATTCTTTCATTTAAGTCAAATCACCATTGACTCAATATAAACAACAATTTAACCTTAATGAAACCTACTTTAACTTAATCATACTCTTAATCTAATTTACATTAAAAATAAACTAAACTAACCACCTAAGCCTAATTAACTTAAACTAAGCACAACTAAAGCATAATTAACATTCTAAGCGAGGTTTAGTGAGCTAAACTCACTCAAATGACGAGCCAAGTGATTCCACACGACGGGGACGCAATGGGGATCGACTTTCCTCAAGGCGGGCCGGGCTTTCGGGGTTGGGAAGCCTACCAAAACGGGCCAAAATCGAGCTGTAAGACCCACCAAAACCAGCTACGGTTTGGGCTGAGATGGGGCGATTCCGGCGTCAGCTTGGGCGGAGGAGGACTGCCGGAAGGCAGCACGGCTAGCACGGGCTCCCGGCGAGTTGGATGGTGGCTCGTGGTGGCTCGGCGACAACGGGTAGTGACTGGATGACGAAGCTAGGCACCGGCTGCGCACGGATGAAGGCAGCGAGCGGCGAGCTGGCCGGCGGAGCGGCGCGCAGGCCTTCGCGCGCGGATGGGCGACGACCGCGACGGCTCCGACGACAACGGCGAGCGGCGGATGAGCTGGGCGTCGAGCTGGTCGATCTCACACGGCTGGCTTCTCTCCTTTCGAAAATTCAAGAACAAACTCCATGAAGAAGATGATGGAGACAAGGGGGAAGTGACATCCCACCTTTTTGGGATTCAATCTCCACCCTCCAAGTGTCACCATCCTAGCCATTCTTGCCCCATCCCATGACATCACTTGTGATGTCATAATCCACTAACTCCAATCTCCCACAACATTATTCCAATAGGTTCAATTTCATTTTCCGCCGTGGCATGAAATCTTGTACAACAAATTCTTTAATTCCATTTGATTCTCTTCCAATTGAGTTCAATTGAAGTCCGTAAAATTAATCCATGTTTCTCATAAGATATGTGACACCACCGGACTTCCAATTTCTGAATTCGCTTTCAATTTCACGGTTAATTTCATTTTGGCATGATATTAGTGCGTCCTAACCTACCGAGTAGCTTTTAGAAATTTTCATGCATTTGACCTGTGGTTGATTATTTTCAAGCCACAATGTACATTTTTGACACATTGACGACTCTCGGTTGTCGTGGTAATCTCAAGATTTCAAATACGGACACATGGGACCCAATCGACAGAAAAGCCGGTCTAGTGCCGACTGACAAGAATAGTACAATCTGGTGGAATCACCCACACTTGATCACATGCCTCTGTCGAGTCGACCTATCTCCGGTCTCTAATCGATTTTTAACTGTGCCGTAATGACCCTTGCAGATTAGCTCGGTCGAAAGGTCGTTTCCTAGTCAAATTATCGAGTTTGATGCATTAGAATCTCTTACCGACTTCACCGGATAGGCTAGTTTTCACATGAGTGTCCAACTCAAGGAAATGAACAATATGCGTGAAGAAAATGCCCGTCTCAATTTATTAAAAACAGAAATGGGAAAATCAAGATGTCACACGTGACCCAAGCAACTATTGGCCTAAGTCACGCGACTTCTAGCCACCTACGGTTGGCTAGCAGTTGTTTTGACCCACCAACAATTGAGCTCCATCAAAAATTATTCGAAACTTTTTATTAAGAAAATTAGCAAAAGTTCTTTACAAAATGTAGTTTTTATCAAATGGTATTTAAGCTAAAGTTGTTTCCTAATGTATGTTAAAATTACAATTTATCAAACACTATTTATATTTCGGAAAACCCATTTAATCCAAAAGTATTTGCATTTTCCCAAAGACATTTCTCCAAAGTCGAACAAAACGGACTGAAGTTAGTTTGAAATCAAGCAAAACAATGTGACGAAAACTTGTTTCTTCATGAAATTAACACTTCATGGATCCAAGGTCGGGAGGCGCAAAAAGTTCCAGGTTGAGAAATATAGCACGTAAAAGAGAAATAAAATTTTCTATATATTTCAATATATTTTGAACAACAATACATGACTCTATTTATAGGCTTTATCATATAGTTATCTAAGATAACATATCAATCAAGATATATACGTAATCTTAAAAGATATGAGAAAACTTTAGAATTATCAATATACATCTAACTTAGGAAATTGTCCTAGAGAAATATCTAATTATCTATAACCAATGAAATACCAAAATTACTTTGGTCCTCGGTAGATATTAGAGATGTTTTTACATCCTTTAGATGACGCAATCGCAAAACAAATACATAATTATGTGTTTGTGATCTAGCCCCTGACGCAGCATGGTGAAATGAGAATTGATAACGAGGCCTAGTGCAGTCAATACACTCTTGTTAGGGTAGTGAAGATTCAGCGGTCAATGACCCTCTTCGATGATTGAAGTTAAAAATACTTCGTCCGAATTGACCGGTGGTGGAGCACGATAAACAGGAACGGGCATCTTCATCGAGAGATTCGGGATGTCAACCTCGAATTTCAAAACTTGAATCGCTTGCTGTATCGACGGCCTCAAGGTCCAATCTGGATGGGCACACCACAGCTCCACCATCATTAAGCACTCGACTTACTTCTTCTCGAAATCTGAGCTCATCCTTTCATCAACAACCTCCAGAAGCTTCATGTCTCCGTAACGATCCTAAACCCACTCGACTAGACTCATCTCCACTCCGGATTTTTCGGATCCCTAGCTCTCCTTCCCGTGGCAATTTCTCGGGCGACGACTCCAACACTGTACCCATCTGATTCTTTGGTTGCCCCGGTCAGTGGTTACGTACACAGGTGCAAGGTACCCAAAAGTACAGGCTAAACCAATAGTTTGCGGACCGAGTTCGTGGTCCATCAGCCTTGCCAAACCAAAGTCACCCAATTTCACATTGAAATTAGAGTCTAGCATGACATTGCTAGATTAGATGTCCCTGTGTGTTACACACTGCTCCCACTCTTCATGCAAATAGAAGATCGCCGACATTAACTGATCGAGATTCTATACCTAATTGACCAATTGAGAGGACCCTTCTTTCCAAAGAGATGCAAGTCAAGGCTCCCGTTCGGCATACACTCATAAATGAGCAAGAGCTCGTGCCCGTTGTGACACCAACCTTTGAACTGCCCGAGGTTCCGGTGCCTTAAACTACTAATGATCTTCATCTCAGTGACAAATTCTCTTTTCCCTTGCTTGCCTCTCGATATTCTCTTGACTGCGATTGTCATATCAAGGTTGAGTTAAAATCCCCGGTACACAGCCCCGAATCCTCCTTCACTGAGCTTTCCGTCATCCAAGAAGTTGTTGTTTGCTGAAGCAAGGTCCTGGTAGGAAAACCTCCTTGGTCCGGCTCGCCTCTCGAAGTCGTCATTGATGGACGTCAGCATCGCCGTCTCTGGTATCCTCTCTGCGCTCTTTTGCTTCCTCATCATCCGTATGATTCCTATAGCTATAGCTACACCAGAAGCTACCATAATGCTCACCGGAATCGTCAAGCCAAGTCTCCGGCCAACCTTTTTTGGATTACCACTATTCGGTCCCTCCACAGCTAAACTCGACTTGAAATCCCAAGAAAAAATATTGTGTAATTCTGCAGTATAGCTGCTCGTGGCTGAAAATCCTATCACGACCCATTCGAGAAGGAATGTCCTCAGATCGATCTGATAAGAGAGGATTATGTTCTTGTGGGTTTGGCGTGGTGCGGAAGCTCCACGACCCACTTAAATTCATCGTGAAAGCGTTATAATTGATCCATGCGTCAATAGTATCTACGCTATGATAAGTGACATTCCAAGGAGTGGTAACATTCGAAGAAATCTAGTTCTTGTTGATTCCGACATGCTTTTAAGCAGGATCCCATTCCGAGTTTGCGAAAGTGTCAAACTCGACATGTATGATTTGATTCTAGGATGAGTCGCTGTTCGTGGTGTTGAACAGGCCTAGAAACCCCCTACCGAATTGACGGGAATTTGAAATCTTACAGGAGCCATGAAAAATGCGAACCCCTCACCATATCGGCCAAGAGGCTTATTGCCAGTGTCAATGGTGAAGTGGAAGTGGGTGGTGAATGATGGAAGTAATTTAAAGGTGAAACATTCACAACTCACACAAGAAAGAGAAGAAAATAGATAAGTTTCTAGATTTATTTTACCTTAACAAAAAATAATTGCAAGACTCTCCTATTTTTAGACTTGTTATATGACATTTACTCTTCCTAATAGATAAAGCCAGCACTCCAGATAAGATTTAGAAACTAACAAAACAATCACCTTATCTGACCACGTCTCACTATATATCTAAAAACAATCACTATGTCTAGAAATATGAACAGACTCATTAAAAATAACACCACAATTATGATTCTTCTTCAATGCAAATACCAAACAGTTATTGGCATTGATAAATTTGGTTTAATTTCTAACACTCTCCCTTAAACCAAATTTCTTCCATCAATCATTCCAAGCAAGCTCTTGAACTTTCGGAAAGCATTGATTTTGAGAAGTTTGGTAAAAATGTCTACTACTTGATCTCCAATCTTCACATGTAACAATTCAATTTGATTCTCTTTAACTTGTTCTCGAATGAAATGATATCGAATATCGATATGTTTGCTTCATTCATGAAAAACTGGATTTTTTGCCAATGCGATAGCAAAAATATTATCAACAAAAATCTCAGTTGCTTTCTTATGCTCCGCGAGAATATCTTTGAATAGTCTTATCAATCAAATTGCATGACAAACACATGAGGATACAGCTACATATTTAGCTTCACATGTCGATAGAGTAACATTGAGTTGCCTCTTTGATAACCACGTAAAAACAGTGTCACACAAGAAAAATACAAAGCCTGTAGTGCTCTTTCGATCATCGATATCTCCACCATAATCACTATCCGAATAAGCTCTAAGTTGGAAGGATTCAAAGTGATAGTAGTGTAGGCCATGAGAAGTAGTACCTTTGATATACCAAAGTATCATCTTTACAGCTTTAAAATGCGATGATTTCGGCTTCTTCACATATCGACTCATAAATCCAACACTATACATAATGTCCGATCTTGTGCATGTCAAGTATCTCAAACTCTCAATCAAGCTTCTACAATATGTTGAATCAACATCGACACCATCATCAAACTTCGAAAGTTTGGTTCTGCACTCCATTAGTGTATTGACCAGGGTACAATTTTTCATGTTGAATTTTTCAAGCATATTTTCTGCATATCCATTTTGGGAATTAAAAATCCTCTCAGCACTTTGCTTCACTTTGAACCCAAGGAAATAATTCATGAGACCATTATAAGTCATCTCAAATTCTTTCACCATCAATGCCTTAAAAGCATCAATTATCGCTGGATTATTTCCTGTAAAAATAAGGTCATCGACATATAAATAGGCAATTAGAACATCACCTTTTTCTTGCTTCAAATAGAGTGCATGCTCGTTTGGACATTTAGAAAATCAATTCGCCTTGAAATATATATTGATTATGGAATTCCTTGCTCTCAGTGCTTGTTTAAGTTCATATAGAGCTTTCTTCAACTTTAGCACTTTGTCTTCATGACTTTTCACAACAAACCCCTTCGATTGTTCAATAAAAATCTCTTCTTCAAAGATGCCATTCAAAAATGCTAATTTGATATTTATTTGATAAATTCGTCAATCACTTTGAGCAGCGATAGAAATAATCAATCTAATTGTTTCCATGCGGATGACAGGGGTAAAAACTTCATCATAGTCGATTCTAGCTTTTTGTTTGTACTTCTTCGAGACTAATCTAGCATTGTATCTTGTCATTTCTCCTTTCTCGTTTTTCTTGGCCTTGTACACTCATTTGACTCCAATCGATTTCGTTTCTTTTGGTAGATCAACAAGCTCTCATTTTGATTATTCTCAATGGCTTCAATTTCTTCATTCATAGCTTTTCTCCATTTTTCTTTTTTGGCTACATCATCATAAATAAGTGGTTCGCAATCTGCAAGAAGATATACAAGGTGAACCTCGTCAATAGCTTCATAAATATTAGACAATCTCCTTGATCCTAGCACTAACGGTTCATCGACACCATTTGAAGAGATTGGCGATGATGAACTTGAAGAAGATATTGGACACTAATGTGTCGGATGCTCCTTCAACCTCGTTAGATCAATATCACCACAAGCATTCACTTCATCTTTTGGGTTGTCATCCCACGTGCCATCTTCATCGAACTTGACATCTCTACTTATATACGCTTTCAAAGTGTTATGATTAAATGATTGATAGGCTTTGGATGAGGAATCTTACCCAAAAAAGATGAGCTTTTTGCTCTTATCTTCCAATTTCAATCTTTTCTGGTCCGGCACATGAGTATATGCAATACTTTTGAAAATTCTCAAGCGTGAAATACTTGGTGTTTTCCCAGTCCATACTTCTTGTGGAATTACGCCTTCAAGTCCATAAATGGGATATCTATTTTAATGATAGATTGTACACAAAATAGCTTCAGCTCAAAGCTCCTTTGGCAAATTTTTGCTCTTCAACATGCTTCAAACCATGTCAAGAATGGTTCAATCTTTTCATATGTCATTTTGTTGAGGAGAATACAGAGCCGTCAAGAAATGTCGAATACCATGATCCTCAAGAATTTGTTTAATATGGCTAAGGTGAATTCTCCACCACTATCAATCTTCATAGTTTTGATAAAATAGCTACTCTCCTTTTTAGTCAAGTTCTTGGATTGTTTGAATATATCAAACACTTTTGTTTTTTTAATTAAAAAAATTTACCCAAGTTTTCCGAGTAAAATCATCAAAAAAAAAAAAAAAAAAACAACATAACGATGACTACCATATGAATGAGGAGTAATTGAGCCGCACACATTAGAATGAATCAATTCGAGTAGCTTCTTTGCTCAATAAATCGCTTCCTTCAGAAAGTTAGTTTTAGAATGTTTATCGATAACACACCCTTCACATAATTGATCGAGATGATCAATATGTGGTAAGCCATAAACCATCTTCTTGCGAGTAAGCAAATTGAATCCGCCAAAATTGAGATAACGGAATATCAAATGCCACAACCATGAATGATTATCCACGCACTCCTTCAGATATCGAAACATATCATTCTTTATACTGAGAGTAAATATCTTGTTCTTCGACATCTTTACATTTGCAATCAGTTTGTTATTCCTATCTCTTAGTACAAGATTAAAATCTTTCATATGAATAGTATACCCTTTCTCCAAAAGCTATTCCAAACTCAAAATATTGTTTCACATTTTCAGGATATAATAAACATGAGTAATAAACTGACGTGCACAATTCTTCAAGAGAATCAGAATTATACCTTACCTTCAACAAGAATTTTGGAGTTATCACTGAAAGAGACTTTTTCTTTAATTGTCTCGTTTAACTCAGTAAACATCTCCTTTCTCCCGCACGCGATTGCTTGCACCAATATCCAAATACCACGTATTAGTTTGACCTCCTTCATCTTCTTTGAAAGCCAATAGTAGAACTTGATCAGCATCATTCACTAAATTTGCATTTTCATATGCTCCGCTCTCTCCTTGTTCCAACAATCAGAAGTATAATAGCCAAGTTTAGTACAATGATAACATCGAATTTTAGACTTATCATATCACTGGCCTATTGAGTTCTTTCTTGATCCACGAGCACCTCTTCGATACTAGTATCTACCATCACTTTGAGTAGCATCTTATCTACTTCGTCCACGACTTCTTCCTTGAAAACGACCTCGGCATCGATCACAATCATGATCTTGGTTTATCCCGCAAGTTTGTGCAGGTTCTCTTCTTTGTTCCTTCTCATCTCGGATGGTCAACCGCGTTTGGAGAACTTCCTCCACTGATTCAATCTTTTTTCTTTGGAACCTTTCTTCGTAGGCTTGTAATGAACCCATAGGCTCATTGATCATCATGGCATCCAAGTCTTTGGATTCTTCAATTGCAACACTTCTTGTCTAATGACCAAAGTATTTTCTTGAACACGAACATCTAAAACATCTTCTCTGTTTCTTTCCATCCAGTTAACAATTGCCAAAACTCTTGTGAAATAATCATCAATTGATTCAAATTCTTTCATATCAATTACCTCGAATTCGCCTCTTAAGGTTTGAAGGTGAATCTTTTGAACTTTTTGTACTCCTTGATGTGTATTGTGAAGAATCTCCCATGCCTCCTTAGTAGTAGTAGCATTTGAAACATTTTCGAACATGGAATCATCTAAAACTTGATAGATGATTGATATGGCATATTGATCTTTTGAATGGACCTTCTCCAAGGCATTCCTCTAGTTATGGTTCAAGGTATCTGGCTCATCATAGCCAGTATTGACAAGTTCCCACACACCGTATGCGCAGAGTAGAGCTTTCATTCTAACAATCCAGTTACCATAATTTTGTTTGATAAGACAAGGGTATTAAGAAGGAAGCTAATTGTTTGTTGAAGCCATGATCACAAACCGCAAAGCTCTGATACCACTTTAATGAAAGTAATTTGAAGGTGAAACGCTCACAACTCACAAAAAAAAAGAAAAAAAAAAAAGAGAAGAAGATAGATAGGCTTGTAAATTTATTTTACCTTAATACGATACAATTATAAGACTCCCCTATTTATAGACTTGTTACATGACATTTACTCTTCCTGATAGATAAAGCTAACATTCCAAAGAAAATCTAGAAACTAATAAAACAATCATCTTATCTCATCATGTCTCACTATATCTTTAAAAATAATCACTACATCCAGAAATACAAACATACTCATTATAGATAATGACGAATAGACTCATTAAAGATAACGCTGCAATTATGACTTGAGTATCGAACAGTTGCCGGCACCAATGAATTTAGTTTAATTTCTAATAGTGAAACCGGAGAGCTTTCCCGAACCGGAGTCCCATAGCCGGATGTGGCTCTGCCTACGTGGCAATAGTAGATCTGACTCGTAAAGTCGACGTTTCCAACTGTACTAGGCTCCGCATCTCCCTCGTATAGTATGCTGAATTCAAGGCAAATCACAAAGCATGCAAGAAGGGAAGGGAAGACGAGAGACAAAGTTGTAGAAATTGATAAAGACACTGTTGGACATAGACTGACTAGAGAGACCTGAGATCGTGCAATTGACGTCGCTATAGATGGATATGTCGCTCAGATCAAGTAGCTTGATGTCTCAATCTTTTCTTATTTGTCATGTTGCTTAGGTTTCGGTGGTATTCGCACATATTTTAAAATGGATTGCCAACCTACTGAAGAATATTCGAGCATAAATATATAAACAAGGACATGAAGCCAACCAACTCCGACTAATAAACCGCACCGTTGTTTGGAGGTAAATAGGAAATGTTTAACAATTGCAAATGACCCCTCGATTAGACTGCGGCAAAGAACCAATTCTTGTTAGGTTGTACTTCGATTGGTTGTGTGACAGAATGGTGGACGATTTCAATGGAAGAAATTTAATGACCGGCCAATAATTTTTCAGGCATAAGTTACCTCAAAGCTTTGTGGATAAGACATTGCAGATGCACTTTATATCATCCTAAGGGGGAGAAGAGGGGAAATAGTTTAATAATAAGTATCCGAATTTTTGCTTAGACTAGTTCCCACTTGCACATGCAAACCGATAGAATCCATAAAAAATATTCCACAAGCTCTAGAAGGAACTCCAAAGATTAGAATTTAGAAACCGGTGCTTTAATATAAAAAGGACAAACGATAAAATGATTTTAATACCTATCCATAATAAAGACCATCTCCAATTTGAATTTGCCGAAGTAAGATTTTTATGTAAAAGTTAAAGTTATTTGAGACTCCTTTTAATAGGAGATCCGAGTGCTTTCCTCGGAGGTGGGAAATTCGTCTACTTAAATTTATTAGTTTGATCTTTCTTTCTTTTTTTTTTTTTTTGGCTTTATTCTTTTCATTTTAACCTTTTTTTGATGCGGCGCTTGTGTGGTGCCATATTAGCGCCACTTGACCTTAGATAATATCAACAACGAAACATTATATTCATGTAGGATTTTTAAGGCAATTTTGGATGGAACTATAATAAAATGTATATGTATCACACGAGTACAAGTATGGGATTTTTATGTCACAAAAAAAGAGTTTTGGGCAAATGTGTTACAATGAGCATAGTCTAATATTTTTATTGTTTTTTTCTTTATTTAAAAGCACTTATTATCAGCATTTGTCTTGAGCCAGGATCGAACTCTCCATAAGATTCATAGTTACATTACTTATCGAGCTCTCCATAAGATTCATAGTTGCATTACCTATGGTTTCCTTGTTCATAGACAAAGCTGATTTGGGATTGTCTTTTATTCCACGGCATAACCTATATCCTTGCTATTCGCCTAGAGTTTGCTCCCAAAAATATAGTCAACCCTACCCTTCACGTCAATCCCATGTGTCTCTTATCCATTCTCATTCGATTACAGTAGGGGAGTAAGTTAAAATAGAAAAACTCACATTGGTTTTAGGGATAATCAAGCTCGAATTGATGACTACCACCACGTTAAGGTAACACTTTACCGCGAAATTATATCCCCTCCCCGCTCCCATCAAGAAATAGAACTAAGTAATCTTAAGATAAAGGTTCGAGAAACTCAACGCCGTGTCTATGTGATTGATCTTAATAGCCTATTAGCTTGGCCTTATAATCTTTTAAAGCGCAGTTGAATTGACACAGCGAATTTGCATATTAGAGTAATATTACTGGGTTGTTCTGTACAAATATTATCTTGGTTTTGCATTCACTCCCGTGAACAAAACCAGTAAAGATGGGGCAGCATCAATGAGGGTACTCCCGATGGCCAATTCTGTACCTTCAACATACTCTACAAATAGAGAAATACATAGAATTGAACATAACTCGAGTCTCCCTACAAAAGTTTTGTCTTGTGGTTTTGAAGGATCCAGCTACAGGAGAAATGGGAATAAGTTCATTAACTCTTTTTTTCAAGTTAAAAATTTCTTGCGATCTCATCACGCAACTCCATCGGCTGAAGCATTGATCACAATATATGTGGTGTGCTTATGAGGATCAGCGCATTACATATATAGACTTTAGATAACGAGCTCAAGATTATATGAGATAAAAACGCTCTAAAGATAGCAGCGAATATAGTGTGTTGAAAAAAAAAAAATTAAAGCACTAACAGAAAAATACACACACACACACACATATAAGAAGGGCCAATTGCACACCCTTTTAGACGTAGATGGAAACCTCAATTACTAAGCTTATATACACAGACAGATACATGAAGATGAATATAAGTAGATTTTGGGAAATTAAGGACAAAAACGAAAGACTGAAATTACTTTTGTCCTCAACAGATATTAGAGATGTTCCTATATCCTTCAGATGACGCAGTTGCAGGAGAGGTACCTCCCAGAGTCATTATGAATTGTAAATTGACAACGAGGCCTAGTGCAGGCAATATACACTTGTTAGGATAGTGAAGATACCACGAAGCCTGGTCAACGACCCTCTTCGATGATCGAAGTTAAAAGCGGCTCGCCGGAACTGACCGATGGTGTAGGAACACGATAGACAGGAACAGGCATCTTCACTGGGAGGTTAGGGACATCGGCCTCGAATTTCAAAACTTGAATCGCTTGCCGTATCGACGGCCTCAAAGTCCGATCTGGATGAGCACACCACAACCCCACCATTATTAAGCACTCGACTTGCGTCTCCTCCAAATCTGAGCCCATCCTTTCATCAACAGCCTCTGGAAGCTTCTTGTCTCCGAAAAGTGCCCACACCCACTCTACCAAACTCATCTCCGATTCTGGACTTTTCGGATCCCTAGCTCTCCTTCCCGTGACGATTTCTAGGGCGACGACACCAAAGCTGTACACATCTGATTCTTTGCTTGCTCGGCCAGTGGTCATGTACTCAGGTGCAAGGTACCCAAACGTACCGGCTAAACCAGTGGTCTGTGGACCGAGTTCATGGTCCATCAGCCTTGCCAAACCAAAGTCACCCAATTTCACATTGAAATTAGAGTCTAGCATGACATTGCTAGACTTGATGTCCCTGTGTATTACACACTGCTCCCACTCTTCATGCAAATAGAAGATCGCCGATGCTAAACCAATCGAGATTCTATACCTAATGGACCAATTGAGAGGACCCTTCTTTCCAAAGAGATGTGAGTCTAGGCTCCCATTCGGCATATACTCATAAACGAGCATGAACTCGTTCCCTTCGTGACACCAACCTATGAGCTGCACGAGGTTCCGGTGCCTTAAACTGCTGATGACCTTCACCTCAGTGACAAATTCTCTTTTCCCTTGCTTGGAGCCCCTCGATATTCTCTTTACCGCGATCATCGTGTCTAGGTTGAGTAAATATCCCCGGTACACAGCCCCGAATCCTCCTTCACCAAGCTTTCTATCACTTGAGAAGTTGTTGGTTGCCGATGCAAGATCTTGGTATGAAAACCTCCTTGGTCCGGCACGCCTCTCGAAGTCATCGTTGATGGACGTCAGCATCGCCGTCTCTGTTATCTTCTCCTTGTTCTTTCGCTTCCTCCTCATCCATATGATTCCCATAACTATTGCTGCACCAGAAGCTACCATAACGCTCAGCGGAATTGTCAACCCAAGTATAAGGCCAACCCTTTTTGAATTACCACTATTCGGTCCCTCCACAGCTAAACTTGATTTGAAATCCCACGAACCAAGTGTGTGTCGTTCCATGTAATAGCCACTTGCGGCCGAAAAACCAATTATGACCCATTCGGGAAGGACTGTCCTCAGATCGATCTGATACGAGAGGTTCGTGTTCTCCTGGGGGTTTGGCGTAGTCTGGAAGCTCCAAGACACACTCAAATTCATTGTGGAGGCATGATAATTGATCCATGCATCGATAGTATCTCCGCTATGATAAGTGACATTCCAAGGAGTGGTAACGGCTGAAGCAATTGACTTCGTGTTGATTCCAACATGCTCATAATTGGGGTCCCATTCCGGGTTCGCAAAAGAGTCAAACTCGACATGTATGATTTGATTTTGGGACGAGTCGCTGTTCGTGGTGTTATACAGCCCCAGAAACCCGCCTATCGAATTAACGGGGATTTGAAATCCCACGGGAGCCATGAAAAACGCGAACCCCGCAGCGTAATGGCCATGAGGCTGGCCGTTCGTGTCGATGGTGAACTGGAAGTGGGTAGTGAAATCGGAGAGCTTCCCCGAACCGGAGTCCCATAACCGGACCTTCTTGTTGTATGTGGCTCGGCCCACATGGCAGAAATAGAGCTGACTCGTCATGTCGACTGCTCCAACCATAGGCTTCGCATCTCCCTCGTACAGGATATCATTCGCGGCAGGATCGAAGCGAGAGATGTTGAATTCAAGGCAAATGGCCGAGTGCAAAAGAAGGAAAGAGGAGAGGAGGGAAAGAGGTGTTGAAACTGATGAAGACATTATTGGACATAGAGTGACCGGAGAGAGACCTGAGATTGTGCAATGGACGTTGCTATAGATGAAAATGTCGCTCAGATTAAATAGCTTGATATCTTTATCATTTGTTAGTTGTCATGATGCCTAGGTTTCGATGGCTCGGGCATTTTCTATATCAGAGGGAAGATCTACCAAAGAAAAATCAAGAGCTTGAAACTATAAACAAAGACATGTAGACATCTGACTTCGATCAACCGCCAGCACCATTCTTTCGAGGTACATATGAAATGCTTAACAATTGCGGGTGACTCGTTCAATTCACATATAAAGCCAGATTTGAAAGGTGCATGTACGATTAGACCGTGGAGAAGACCAATTCTCGTTAGGTCGCACTTGGGGCAAGTATGGGACAAAGACTGTTGGACGATTTCAACAGAAGAAATCTAAAGGCCTGCCCACAGCAATTAGTCCTTTTCGCTTAAATTAGTTCCCACTTATGGCTGCACGCTGGCAGAATCCATTAAAAAAAAATATTTATTTAACAAGCTCTCAAAGGAATTCCAGAAATTGAGAATTAGAACTCGGTGCTTTGATAGAAAAATGGATCCGAAATGTAATGATTCTTATTTTATATAGATTAATAAGAAAAAAAATATTTTGAATTATCAAAGGAAGAACTTTGCGTAGGAATTGAAGTCCCAAAAAGACAATTGGGAATTTCTTTTAATGAGAGATCGGACTGTTTTTCATTGGAGGTGGAAAATTCGCCTACTTGATTGTACCAGTTTGCAAATTCTTCGTAACCTCGTCGCTTGGTCTGGGGCCTCTCTCTGTGTCTGTGATCTACTGCTACCTTGTGATGGTTATTGTCCGAAAGCAACGACGACCACCGTTCTCACTCGTCCGAGAAAAATTTTGTGATTTAATGACCTCTTGTTGTACCAATTTAATCTCCTGTTAATCTAATGAACGCTACTTTAGCATTTGATTCGTAAAAATGAACGAATTGACCTTTCAAAAAAGGTGTAGGAAAGCAGTCGGGTCATAATTAAAGGCTCGAATAAGAAAGGAAGATTGACCAAAAGGATTATATTAGAATTTTATGCAAATGTGTAGAAATAAATTGACAAAATTAAATTGGAATCTGAACAATAAATTTAGAGAAAATTTCAAATATGGACCTAAAGTGGAGGTGTTTTCCCAAAAGAGAATCCAAAGTGGACATTATATCAAATAATGGTCTCAAGTGGCCAATTTAGTCTGCCTGAATTTACTAGATGACGAAATCTTATTTATAGCAAGGGGTATAATCGTCCATGGACTTTTTCTTTATTTTTATTTTTCTTTATTTTTTCTCTCTTTCTTTTCGTTTTCTTTTCTTTCATTTTTCTCATGCCTCCTCCTTCGCTGTAGTCTTCCCACCTACAAGCTTGAAGTTATACATTGTCGGTCGCCTTCTCTGGCTGCGAAATCCTTAAATCCTCAAGATGCATCAGATCTCGACTTGCTCATGCTTGATCTAGGGCTTAGATTTACCTCCATCTAACGACAAAGGTTTTAAAGTTTCTCTCAAGGGCGGTGGCGGACAAGGTTGAGGGCTTGAATAGTACTTGTCATTGGCCGCGATGTGGTCTGAATTTGAAATTGATGAGGCAAAACCATTGCCAAGGTTGAAATAGTCGCCTAATTAAGTCAATCAAATAAGATGATATGGCGACGCTTGAATAATGTTGCTTCTGTTGTCGGCAAGCAAGACCAAAATCAATGCAAAAATTGCAGTTGCTGGGTTGGTGCAAGGCGTGGAATACGTGAAGTTATGTGTGCTCTCAAGGTGAGAGAACATATGTCGCTAAAGGGATTGGTTTGGACAAGTCGGCGATTGTAGAGTCTCGGCAAAAGCAAAAAGGTGTTGCCAAGAAGATTAACCAATTGGTAATATTAGCCAAAGGCTTAAGAGGAGTTATGTTAAGGATTTAATGTAGGTTGTCTGCCTAGAGGAATTCTAGAAAGAGTCACTTAATTTGAGCAATATTCCTTGTATGATTATTAAGTGCTTCAAAGCTCAAAGTTCAAAGTTCAAAGTTCAATCCTGTTGATGATTTAAGGACAAACAATTGCATAAACTTGGCACTAAAGAAAATTTTGTCACATAAGATGATAAGAGAATATTCAAGAAGTTACAATCTTGCATTGTCTCAATGAGATGTACAAGTCATTCTGACATTCAAGAGGATGATTTTGACAACCTAAAAACACATGTAGAAGTTTGTGTAGTTGAACTCAATTCAACAAACAATGTCGATTCATTCCCATATTAGTTGTGCGGCTGAATTTGTAATCTATGAAAAAGAAATCACAGCACAACATATATGGACATTTCATTCCACTAATAGCAAAAACTGGTGATGGTTGATGATGAAAATCATATGAGAATATGATCTAAGTTGTGTCAAATTTGTAGCACCACTGCAACAACTTCAAAGCATTTGATACTAAGGCAAATGATATGCACTCTACTAAATCACGGCACTTGATTCAACGTGATGTAAGAGGACCTGTGTGATTGCAACATTTATGCTCAAATTTACTGGTCAAGATAAAACAGGATCCAGATGACATTGAAGCAATTTTATTAAGAGTAATGGTTTCAAACAAACCGAAGATGTAAAAAGCTAGATAAGAGGCCAACCCAAAGTGCTCAAACTTTGTCAGCAAATTCAACACTACCAATTTGCTCATAGTACTTTTGCTTCATAGCATGTTCTCAAACACTCCTAATTCACGCAATATCATGCCATTTTATTCTTGGAGCTCCACAATGAACTCATTCCTCATCCTTAACTGCAGCTTCTAAGCTTCTTGCTTAAACTTCTTGTTCTGCAGTTCCTGGTAGTTATGAACCTCTTTATCAGCTTTAGCAAGGGCCTTTTTTGCTCAACACTTTCTCGGCATCGTAGCAATTTGATATAATGAAGCCCCGGACAAATCGTATTGTCACATCAGAAAGGAAGAAGTTTCTAATTGTCTATTGTTAAAACAAAATAAACCCATTCAGGCATTTCATCGAACATCTTTGGGCTCGTGGTGTGCCTCTACGAAAGACAATCAAATCAAACTGGAACTTGTAATGGTTGTCGGGATAAAAGAATCATATTGTAAGCTTGTCACTTTTGGCTTTGTGGGATCTTTTACGAACGATTTCGAGGAATGTAACTTAAAATAGTCAACGAGCCAGGTTGTGCTGTAATGGCTTGCGTTGAAGAAAAGCTGGTCCTGGTCATGAGACGAGATGGCAGCCGGGGGGGGGGGGGCGGGGGGGGGGGGGGGGGGTGGGGGTGGCGGGCGGGGCGCTGATGAGTAATGGTAATGTGAGGTTGTGAGGTGTGGATGACTAGCTGGTCCCTGGTCCTGGTAATTCATTGAGCTCGCAGGTGGGCAACTAGAGCATGAGGAAGATGAAAGAACAAGAAGAAAAGAAAGAGAAAAAGAAGGAAAATAAAATTAAAGAAAAAAATTTACTTGGACGAAAATGCCCCTGGCGAGAGATAAGATTTGGTCAGCCAGTAAAATCAAGTCCTTATTTGAGACTAGATTAGTCACTTCATACTCTTATTTAAAAGAACATCCATTTTGAACCCTCTTTTAAAAAAAACACATTCATTTTGGGCATTTATTTGAAATTTTCCCATAAATTGACTGATTGGGTAATTTTCTAGGAAATAAATGCTATTAATGTTAGGAATCCACTTATTTGACAACCGCTTATTATTAGATCCAAATATCATAAACAAAAGGGATAAATTGGTTGAAATGTAACTAACTATAGATTGCAAGCTCTTTGTTTGCAAATGTAGTTATTAAAAGTTTTATAAACTGTGAACCTTAGATCTTCTTCAAAATTGTGTGAATGTAATTGCAAGAGTGACCCAAAAAAAAAAAAAAATGCAATAACAAAAGAAAGAGAGATAGAGAATATCAAAATAGAGATTTATAGCGATTCCCTTCTCCTTTCACCTACTCCCCTCTTTCTGCTCTGGATAGAACTTGTTTATTTTACAGTTCACCTGCTGTAAGATTGGCTCCTTTGTTGTTGCCGCACAGTAGAATCAGGACTCGTGGATGAATATCATCATTTTTCTACGTTGTTGCATTTAGAGTGAGCTCATATTGCATGGAGCATAGTTTTCATTAAACAAGCAAAAACCCAAAAATAGTTGGTTGAAATATTGTGTTAATTAGAAATCATGTCTAGGTTGAACATGTGTTTTTCTAATTAACCTTGTGATGCTTACATTGCTTTAAGGTAAGTAATTCCACCCTCTCCTTGCAATTTAATGCTTTGATTTTTGAGTGTTAGATAACGATTGTGCACTCGCATGATCGCCTCACATGTTAATAGATTGGTGTAAAATTAATTCAAGCTGCTTGACAAGCATTTTCTCGAAATGAACAAGTTAAGGTACCGAAAGAGCATTAGTTAATAAATTAGTGTAACCAAGTCGCTGACCATAGATTCTTTAATTTTGTAAGAAGTGAGTTATATTTCTATAGCTCACTTGAATTCTAACAGACCCCAATAAACTAGTGGCAACTCTTCATTAGAAAATTTTTCTAGCGTCAATTTGAACCTAAAATTGAAAAAATAACGATGTGCGAGGTATAGGATTAGAAAAACCCGCACCTGAATGAGAACCGTAGGCTTGCCTTTTAGGCGATACCCCTAAATATGTCTTTTCCCCTTCAGACTGAAAATGTAGGTCACAATAATCATAACTTTTTTTTCCGATCACTTGAATGTAGTTACTCCTAAAAAAATGGTCACCTTAGTACCATAATTTTTTATTGATCACTTAATTAATATAACTTTTTAAAAACAATCACCCAAAGTACCGAAAATCCAATGTGGCATGCCCCTTGTGGTGAACATTTTAAAAATGTTAGGGCACTTAAATGATTGATTAAAGCTATAGAAACTTAAGTAAATGGAAAAAAAAAAAAAACAAATTACATCACATCTCACTTAAGTGAACATCATACATATGTTATGACATTTAAGTAATTGAAAAAAATTGTTATGACACTTAAATAAGCGACATACAAAAGTTATGGCCTTTGTATTGTCCTTTTTCCATTATTTTAATTTTTAATTAATCAAGAAAACCCAAAATTAGCTTAATGTCTCATTTAGGTCATGTCTAGTTGATTGTTGCATCATGGAATTTATTATGTAAGTCACTTAGTGATTTAAATTATGCTTGCATTAGTCATGTTCGCGTAGCTTTCTTAGGAACAATTTCGAATTTATGATGATACGTAAAACTCGGAAAAGCAAAAAGATTAGATTGCATATATCAGTCTTTCAGTAACGATTATTAACTCCGAGATCGATAGTCTATGCATAATCATACATGCCTTAGGCATCTCATTTGGGTAATGCATATATTATAGGATTGAATCTTTACCTTTTTGATTCATAGTTCATAGGAGTCGCGCTTTGGGGCTTTATAGCAAAGCTTTGTTTGAGTTGCTCAACATGATCCAGGTTCTTCAAGTCTTCTAGCAATTTATTTATTGCTCCATAATTTTTTGTTTATTGCATCATGCATGATCACCTTTTATATGTTAGTGGCTTAAAATTATATTTTAATGAAAATAACATGTAATATTTTGTTTCAATAAAAGAGCAAATATCTCATAAATTTGTGGTTTGTAAAAATAAGACGGACTCCCTTACCTTACTCAGGCTTCTAACCGACCCTTACCTTACTCGGGCTTCTAACCGACCCATAATTAGTTAGTGGGGACTAAATTAAATTTTGAATACATAATTGATTGAGAAAACGAAGTTGCCACCAGTATGGATTCAGAGGGCTTGTGTGGGCGAAGTTGCCACCCCACAAGAGGAACCATTTGCGCCCGCTTTGCAATCCGCCTGCTTTCCTTGGCGGTTCACGTCGACAGGTTTGGAATAGCTTCCTCAACTTCTTTCCTTTGAAGTCGCCTTCCTCTTTGCCCCAAATCTTTTGTTTAGGGTTTGGCTTTGAAGAACACCTCTGATTTAGACCCAATTCGTTAATTTAGGGTAAATATTGTGTTAAACGACATTGTTTAGGTCCAATCATGCTTACTTCACTTTGCCGGCAAGCCACATCAGCGCTTTCCAGCCACATAAATTTGTGATGGCTATGAAATGATTTTCTTTTTTCCAAAAGTGTTATCAAGTGAGTGATCAAAAGTTTTGGTACTAAAGTGAGTATCGTACAAAAATTACGGTACTTCATCCTTCTTTCATAAATGCGAAATAGGTAGTCTTTGTTTCGTATTTAAGTCTTTAATTATGGCCCGGCTACTTTCCTAGACATTTTTTGAAAGGTGAATTCATTCATCATCATGAATCACATAAATAAGTAGTGGTCATTATACTGCCAAGCCAAGAGATAAATTAGTTCAGCAAGAGCTCATTACATCACTTGAGTTTCGTAACATTGTCTGATTTCTGAAGTAACTATTAAACAACTTAATTTTTAGGTTTTGTTTGGCAGTCCCAATTTGAGCTAGATAGGATAACAAATTATTATAGTTGGTGTTTGGTGACGTTCTCCAAACCAGATAAATCCAGATAGAATGCCAAATATCTTATCTAATATGGGGGGTGAAATAAACTCATTGGATAAAAATTGAGAAAAATAAATTAAGAATTTCTATTCTCTTGCAGCAATAGAATGATAGGGTGGAAAAGTCAGCAACCTCTCAAAGGAATTCTGGAGATGGGAATTTAGAAACCCATTACATTGATAGAAAAATGGATAAAAAATGGAATGATTCTAATATCGATTCATAATAACTAATAAATAGATGAACCCTCTTACTTTTGAGTTGCCGAAGCAAAAACTTTATACAAGAGTTAAAGAATCAAAGAGAGAATTAAGATTTTCCTTTAATAGAAGATCAAAGTGGTCTCATTGGAGGTGGAAAATTTGCCGACTTGATACTAGCAATTACCAAATTCTTCTTAAGTTAGGTAAAAGAAAGAAATTGGATAGCGAAGAGAATATTGAATAATAAGATACCTACCACCTCTCTCTCTCTCTCTCCATACACATCAATAGCTCCTTTCGAGTCATAACTTATTCAACCAGTTATACCCCTATGCTGGAAATTCAGTAAAGATCCATCCATTTTGAACTCGTTCACACATATTTCTGCTAAACTTTGCTCCAAACTTATTTCAACTCATTATATAAAAGTTAGGCAATTCGTGTACTACTTTTTTAAATAAGGACTCATCCCTAGTGACGTTATCTCCTCGGAATAAATAGGAGACGGATAAAGCAATTTCTTGGGGGGAGTAAGAGACTAATAAGTGGATTTATTAAGGAGATAGTCAAGATTCATCTTACATTTATCGCATGAGAACTTGACACCTCATTAGTATATCCATTGGTGGGTCCATATTTATTCCCCATGTCCTTTTCTATTTTCCACATTTTCCCTCTTTGGCATTTTTTTTAATTTCGCCCCTTATAACTCTCTCTCTCTCTCTCTCTCTCTCTCTCTCTCTCTCTAAAGCAAGACCAAATTTCAGACATCGCAGATCCGCAACAACTATCGGCACGGCCACAAGCATAATATTTTAGAGGTGGTGTAATTGATAGAAGTATTTGATTTCACTTTCTATGCAAATTTCTATATTTCATTGCACTACATGAAAATTTAAAATTTTATGGCACTTTGGTGACAAGTAGTACTAGAGAGAGACAGTTAATATGCTTGGTGTTGACACCTGAATTTTGTCGAAACGTTTAAGTGTCCATTTTTTTGCAAAAATATAAAAATACATGAAAAAAACAAGAAAAACAAAAAAAAAGAGAGATAACAAAAGTTGAATTGAATTGAAAAGAGTAGAGTGGGCTGGTGCTGTCCAGCCCACTTGTCTAAGCTTTCGGCTCACCTTTTTGACCTATTTCCCCATTTCCCTTCCTCTCTTTTGGCCCATTTTTATTTAATTCTTTAAGCTCACAACTTGAGCCGAAGAAGACAAGAAAGGAGCCCAAGCCCTGTCTTCCATCTCTTGCACACGCGTCTTGTGAGCTATGAAGCACGAACACGTTCTACAAGCTTCGGTGTCGTGTTGGACAACCTAACACGTACTATCCTAGCATCTTTGAGTGTTTCTATTCTTTAAACTAATTTTTTAGGTTGTTCACAGCTATAAGGTAGTTCCTTGAAGGCTTGAATAGAGATTCGCCTAGTGTGGGATAGCATATCTACTGTAACTAAACTAATTGCTCCAACACACGGTCAACATGTGTTTGAAAATCCGACAGGCGGTCAACTCTTTCTGACAAGATCCAACATGCGTGTTCGGAATTGCAAGAGGCATGGTGTTTTCTAGGGTGGGTCTGCAAGTGCGAAGGGAGAAAGAATCGTTGAAGAAGGAGATGGAGGGTGGAGGCAAGGGCGAGGGAGCAGAGGCGAGGCCATGAGTGACAGCAAGGTCGCAACTACAAGGAGTACTAGACGAAGAGTAAAGACCAAGGTGACCTAGAGGACCGCAACTGCGATGCCGCGATAGAGGGTCGAAGGTGAGGCTGTAGATGCGAAGGAGGGAGGGCCGTAGGCAAGGTGGCAAGCGATTGTGATGAGGAAACCTAGAGAGAGTAGAGATCAAGAGGAAGAGGATTGTGTGAGGAGAATGAGGAGGAGGAGGTCGCGGTTAGGGTTTTAGCGAGAAGAGTGGATAAAAAAAAAAAATGGGAATTTTGATGGGACTTGGCGTGATTTTTTTCTTTTTGGAAAAAAATTAAAAATGGAGATTCTTTTAGGACTTGGCGTGATTTTTTTCCTTTTTGGAAGGAGGGGGGCGGGGATGACTTCAATTTTCAAGCAAGGAAATGATAGGTAATGGGGGAAAGAAACCGGGGCGGATGGGGGGTTTGGGTGGTTGGGGTGGTGTAGGGGAGAGAGAGAAACGAGGGAAATGACAGGTGATGGGGGAAAATAAACGAGGGAAAGAAACCCGGGGGCGGGGGGGGGGTTGGAGTGGGGTGGGGGAGAGAGAAACGAGGAAGGGATATAATTTTTGGGTGGTGGGGCTTTTTTTATCAGAAAAAATAAATAAGCGAGCCTAAAAAGTGATTTCAAAAAATAAAAATACTAAATGTTAAATAATGATAAATTAAATAATGATAAATTTTGGTAATTATAGAAGATCATAGGTTTATTTAAATAAGTTGATTCCAATCTTTTGTTAATCATTAGTTTCATCGATAATTTTTGTTAAAGTTAAAAACATGTTCCCAAATATGGGTACGCATTAATTATGAATATATTTTTCGAATTTTCTATGAATATATTTATTAATTTTATTAGTGTAGGTTCATTGTAAGCTCTTTTTTATTATTTATTTATTTGTGAATTTGAATCAAATTAAGTAAAAATAAAAATATTCATTTAATATATAATGTCTTCTAACATGTCGGAATTTTCTATTTTTGAAAAATGACATGTCGGCGTGTCGTGTCGTATCGTATTGCATGACTATGTCAAGTGTCAGTGCTACTTAACCTGTGAGCGTGGAGAGAAAAGGAGGGAGGGAGAGAACGTTTGGCCGAGGCATAAAGGAGCGAGAGGAAAGAAACAGCAAGTGACGCGACCATGCTCAACCTAAGGCAGAAGAAGAGAAACCGAGAAAGGGGGAGAGGTCGAGAAAGGAGGTGGTCGGCCATAGGAGAAGGGGCTCAAGCTCTGCAGAAAAAAGAGGACACTGGCTCAAGAAAAAGGAAAAAAAAAAAAAGATCTATTTTCCATGAGGGGGCTCGAAGTTCACCGAAGGAGAGGGGATTCAACGATTTTGGGGGAGATTGGTTCTTGGGCTTGCTGGTTTTTGGTAGACAGAGAGAACCGGCGGGGACTAGAAGGGCTGGTTTTCGAGAGGGAGGAGAGAAGCTTGACGGGAGTGAAGAAGAACGAGAGATAAATCCGCGGGTGGAGGAGAAGAGAGACAGAAAGAGATCAATGAAGCGTTGAGCTTGAGCAAAACTCGCTTGGGTTCTTTCAAACACCATCTCTGTTGGCGATTGAACGACAAGTTCCAATGGACTGAAAGGGCCGCTGGAGGAAAATGAGAGCCCCGACCGTCCTGTCAAGCTTCTTTGCTAAAGATGAAGCCCTTTCCGATCAGTTGTGCTCATCTAGCTGGAAGAACACCCCATACCGTCGACGGACGTCGTTGCTAACCGTGGCTGAACGAAGGTGCTCATGCCGTAGGTTCGATCCGTAGACTGTAAGGAAAGTTGTTCCTTGTCCATCGAAGCTTAGCCGGTGACTGTACGACACCAAAAGCTCCACCACAAATCAGGTAAGAGTTCGTTCTCAAACATCATTTTTTCGGCCCTGCTTCTTTGAAGGATCATAGACGCTTGATATATAATAACGTTCCTAGTTAGCAATCTTATCTTTTGTATCTAATTTAAGAAATTGTTGATATTGTTCCCGTATTTTCTCTGCTTGCCTTAAGCATCCTCAATCATCCCTAATTTAGGGCTCTTGTAATATCTTTATATACGTTTTGTACAACGAAATCATAAGACAATATACAGAAATTATGATTGTTGACGCCTAAAATTTCCTTTTAATTAATTAGGTTTTACTTTATTTTATTTTATTTTATTTAAGTTTATTTCATTTTATTTTATCTTTTCGGATAATAAATAAACAAATAACAAAAAAAAGAAAAACAGAAAAGAAACAAAAAAAAGACGAGAAAATAGAAGAAGCGGCCTCCGCATGGGCCCTCGGCCCATTTCCGCCTCGGCCCGGCCCGGCCGAGTCTTCTTCTTCCTCGCACCTCCTCGCAACACACGCGCGAGGGCGCGGCGCGGATGAGCGGATGGACAGCGACGTGGGGGGGGAGCGGCGTCGGATGGGACACCGATTCGGCCGTCAAGGGCCACTCAGCACGCGAGGGGGACCGGCGGTCGAAGTTCCGTCGACCGGCCCCCCCTCGCCTATAAATACCGAGGCACCGCCTCCATCAAGCGGCACGCACCAGCCAGCGAAGCTCCGAGGATCCCCTGAGAGACTTCAGGGAACTCAGAGCAAGCAGGGGCGAAGCGATTGGGCCGCGAGCTCGCCGACCTCCCTCCGAGAGACTTCGGGGGAGGCCGGCGGCGAGCGCCCAGATCTGCGAACAGACACGCAGAGGGAGGCACGGAGAGAGAGAGAGAGAGGGAGAGAAGCTGAAGGGGAAAGGGGGTTCGCGTGGGATCGCCGTCGTCGCCGCCCTCGTCGCGCCGTTGCCAGGTAGTGTGCTGTCGCCGTCATCGTCGTCATCGCCATTTTCCTCTCTAGCCTAGCCCTCGCTGCCGTCGCCGCCGTCGCCGCCGTCGCCGCCGTCATCGCCTCTGCGCCTCAGCTCTCTCCCCCCTCGGCGCCGCGATTCAGAAACCCTAGGGTTCCCGATTTTCCGGGTCGTGGCCCCGGGTCGTTGGGTCGGATCCGGGTCAGGAACCGGGTACGGATTCCGCGATTTCGGGGCGGCGGGAGTCGGGCCGCGAGCCGGAGCCGGGTCGAGTAGGGTTTCGCCGGGGAGCGGGTTGACGGGTCGGGGTCGTCGGGCCGGGCCGGGCGTCTCCAAACGCTCGGCCACGACGCCATTTCAAAAAAAAAAAAAAAACGAAAAAAATCCGTTGCGGGCCCGTCCGCGTTCGAGTTGCCGGCCCGAGTCGGACCCAACCCACGGACCCGATCCGAGTCAGCTTTTCTTTTATTTTAAATAATGTTTTAATAAATAAATAAATTAAATTAATAAATAATTTATTTTTAAAAAATAAAAAAATCAAAAAACAAAAAAAATGATTTATTTTCAAAAAATAACAAAAAATAGTAAAAAATGTTTTATTTTCCAAAAAAATCAAGAAAAATAAAAAATACTTTATTTTTGGAAAAAATATTAAAAAATAAAAAATATATATTAAAAAATATTTTATTTTCTGAAAAATCAAAAAATCAAAAATATTTCATATTTTCCAAAAAATGCCAAAAATCCAAAAAAAAGTCAAAATTCATGAAAAAGCCAAAAAAATTCATAAAATGCCAAAATTTTTCATAAAAATGCCAAAAAGATTTGTATTTTCTAAAAATACCCAGAAATCCAAAAATCCCTTTTATGTCAAAAAAAAAAATGAGAAAAAGACTCAAAAATGTTTTTCCTCCCCAAAATGCATGGAAAATCCCTCAAGCATCCAAAAAGCCTTAGGGTTTAAACAAGATTAGGTACCGAAAGGGCATTAATGATTAACTAGTGTAATCAAGTCCCCGATCCTAATTTCTCTGGTTGCGCAGGAGCAAGTATTTCTCCCGATACTTTGCTTGGGTTTCTAATCGACCCACCCTAAACCGATTAGTGGCGACTCCGTTTTAAAATTAACTCGCAGATTAAAAACTTGAACCATTAAAGTCGTGAATTGGTGGACTTGGGAGAGTCCGGGCATAACTAAATTCAGCCGAGCCATTAGCCTCCGCAAGGCGCCCGCCCCCGATTGCGGGCGCCGAAAAAAAGAGGTCGCGACAATGATTTCTTCATGGTATCAGAGCTGTATTTGGTGTAATCCGCCTTATGATCCTCAATTCTCCTTCTCCTCTCATTCTTCATCGACTTTCTTCTTCCCAAAAAAAATGTCGACAGGCTCTAATCCATCATCTCAGTCATCTTCATCTATGGCATCTCCCTCACTCGTTATCTCAAACATATCCAACTTGATACCCATCAAACTGAACATCCCTTGTAATATCTTTGGCATTCTCTTTTCAAACCAATTCTCAAAAGTCACAACCTCATGTCTTACATTGATGGAACCTCCCAAGCACCTGCTTCAACTGATGAAAATTACAAGACATGGATCGAAAAAGATCAGATGCTACTCTCATGGATCAACGCTACTCTGTCTAAATCTGCACTTCCATATGTAGTTGGCACTACATCTGCAAAAGCCGCGTAGGATGTCCTTGCTCGTCGCTATGCCTCTCTCACTCCTGCTCATGTAATGTCTCTAAAAAGACAATTACATCACCTTAAGAAGGGCAACCTCACCATGCAAGAATATCTCCAACAATTCAAAACTTTAGCTGATAAACTCACAATTTGTGGATCTCCAGTAAGTGATGATGATCTCCTAATTTGCATTCTCGATGGATTACCTGCTGATTACCGCTCCTGTGCATCCTCTATCCGTGTTCGTGCTCATCAAACTTCCATCACTATTGAAGATTTACACAATCTCCTACTCTCTGAAGAACTGAGCATCACTGATGATTCATTATCCAAAACCACTACTGCCTTCGTTGTAAACCAGCAACTTCGAACTCTTTCTTCTAGGCAGCACTCATTCACACCTCGTCACTATAGGGGCGGCACTGGTTATAGGGGACGCAGCAGGGGTCATTCCAATCAAGCTAGACTTCTCCCTGCTCCATCATTTCGACCTCAAGGTCGTCAACCGAATACTGGTCGGCTGATCTATCAGATCTGCAACAAGCATGGCCATAGTGCCATCGACTGCTATCATCGCATGAACTATGCATACCATGGTCGCAATCCTCCGGAAAAACTTGCTGCCATGGCTATTGCACACCTACTGACGATGGCACTTAGTATACTGATACTGGCGCCGGCCATCATATTACAGCCGATCTGGGTAATCTTTCCATCTCCACTCCCTATAGTGGTTCTGATGAAGTTCAGGTTGGAAATGGCCAAGGTTTGTCTATTACTCACGTTGGTTCCACTTCTCTCTCACATCCTTCTTCCTCCATGCTTTTAACTAATATACTTCGTTGTCCTTTAGCATCTACCAATTTAATTTCAGTTAGTCGTTTTGCTAAAGACAATAATTGTTATTTTCTATTTGATGATTCTCAATTTTTTTGTGAATGACAAGTTAACGAAGCAAATTTTGCACCACGGTTGGATTGAGAATGGGCTTATCCTATGCGGTTCCCCAAACCTTGCTTCAAACCTCAAGTTTCATTTTCTTCCCACATCAACTCTTCCACCTGGCATCATCGTTTTGGCCACCCTTCTGCAGCTATTTAACATCTTATTTTTAAACAGCTTCAAATATCAACTAAGCGTGACAACTCTCTATGTTCTGCATGTCAGTTAGGCAAAAGTTGCAAGTTACCTTTTTCGTTGTCTCACACACACACTCAATTTCCTCTTGAACTGATTCATTGTGATGTATAAGGACCAGCCCCAGTATCTTCTATTTCAAAATGCTCTTATTATGTACTGTTTGTTGATGACTTCTCTCGTTACAGCTGGATATTTTCTATGCGCCATAAATCTGATTTTTACGAAATTTTTATGGCTTTCAAACCGCAAGTTGAAAATCAATTTAACCATCGAATTAAATTCTTCTGCTCCGATGCTGGTGGTGAATTCACTAGTGATGCACTTGAATCTTATTTTCATACTCATGGCATTCGTCATCAATTTTCTTACCCACATACACCTGAACAAAATGGTGTTGTTGAGCGAAAACATCATCACGTGGTTGAAACTGGTCTCACCCTTCTAGCTCAAGCCGGTATGCCCTCTCGCTTTTGGTTTGAAGCCTTCAATACAGCTGTATATCTCATCAACCGCATGCCTATTATTTCTCAAATTTCCCCATATCAACAATTGTTTCAACAAATTCCTGATTATTCTCATTTACGAGCCTTTGGATGCCTTTGTTATCCTTGGCTTCGTCCCTATTGTTCTAACAAATTGGAATTCCGCTCTTCTTCGTGTTGTTTTCTAGGCTATAGCACCTCTCATAAAGGGTATCGCTGCTATGACATGCAAAGCCACCGAGTTTACATATCTCGTCACGTCAAATTTGATGAATCTGTTTACCCATTTATCATAAACTCTAACTCTCCAAAATCTCCTACCACTTTACCCTCACTTGGCCCTATCTCCATCTGACTACCATCAACCTCCGCCCCCACGGATACCGCATGGGTTGAGCCCACTATTAGCCCCACCGACGCTATTGCCTCTGCTTCGTTAACTATAGATGAACCCCAATCTCCTCATTTACATTCCTCTATACCACCTACCACCATACCACCCCCTCCCCCACCACCTCCCACCCGCACTCATTCCATGATCACACGTTCTCAACATGGTATTTTCAAACCAAAAACATTTACTTCTCGTTATCCTATTACTTTATCTTCTTCTCTTCCCTTGGAGTCGACATGCTACACTCAAGCTTCCAAATCACCTGC
Organism: Eucalyptus curtisii; assembly: GCA_017140595.1. NCBI lineage: Eukaryota > Viridiplantae > Streptophyta > Magnoliopsida > Myrtales > Myrtaceae > Eucalyptus > Eucalyptus curtisii. The sequence goes on along the minus strand of CM029501.1, from coordinate 14,976,009 downwards.
ATGGCGAAAAGCTATGGATGAAGAATTTAATTTCTTACAAGAACAACACACTTGGTCCCTTGTGCCATTTAATCCAACCATGAACGTCGTCGGCTGCAAATAGGTTTATCAGATAAAACAAAACCCAGACGGCACCATCAGTCGCTACCAAGCTCGCCTCGTAGCGAAAGGATTTCACCAACAACCCGGCATTGACTTTGTGGACACTTTTAGTCATGTTGTAAAGCATACTACTATTCGGGTCATTCTCACGTTGACGGTCACTTATGGATGGCGATTCAACAACTTAATGTCGAATGTGCATTTTCACACGGCGATCTCCAGGAACTGTATATATGGCTCAACCACCAGGCTATGTTGATCCCGCTGCTCCTCATTCTGTTTGCTTAATGCACAAATCCATCAATGGTCTACGGCAAGCACCTCGCGCTTGGTTTGAAAAATTCACAGCTCGGCTAGAAGACATTAGTTTTTCAACCACTATCTCGGATCCGTCCCTCTTCATTTACAGTCATGGCTCTACCATTATCTATCTCTTATCATATGTTGACGACATTAATTTAACAGGAAATGATTCCAAGGCTATGTCTGCTATCGTTGAGGAACTTCGCCACTCATTCAAGATGAAGGACTTAGGCCTTTTGACTTATTTCTTGGGCATTCAGCTTGTTCGAAGAAGCCCCCATCATATCTTCCTTAATCAGGCAAAGTATATTCATGACCTCTTATATCGCACCAATATGCTGGACTGCAAGCCTGTTTCCAGCCCGGTTACCTCGAATAAACTCGGTCATTCAAGCAGTGACCCTGTCTCAGATCCTACACTATATAGGAGTGTTGTTGGAGCACTTTAATATGTTACTCTCAGTTGTCCTAACGTTAGCTATGCTGTTAATCAGGCTTGTCAATTCCTTAAAGCACCCGAAGAACACTATTGGCGTGCTGTAAAGCGTATCCTTCACTATTTGAAAGGCACAATCTCTTATGGCATGCAGATTCAGCCTGGTCCTATTTCTTTACATGCCTATTGTGACGCTGACTGGGCTGGCAGTCCCATTGATCGTCGCTCTACTAGTGGCTATTGTTTATTTCTCGGGGCCAACCCTGTTTCCTGGAGTGCAAAGAAGCAACCTACTGTTGCACGTTCTTCTACAGAGGCCGAGTATCGTTGTCTTGCTCAAACAGCTGCTGAAATTCAATGGCTCCTCTCTCTTTTTAGAGAATTACGAATCTCACTCCCACGCGCTCCCGTATTGTGGTGCGACAATATCTCTGCCATTTCTCTAACTTGGAATCCATTTTTTCATAGTCGCACTAAACACATTGAAATAGATTATCATTATGTTCGTGAATTGGTGGGTCACCGGTTACTTGACATCCATTACATCAACACCTGTGATCAAATCGTGGACATCTTCACCAAAGGACTGTCATCAACATGGGTTCGTCTTTTACGATCCAAGCTTCCCATTGTCAACAATGCTTCGCTTGCGGGAGGGTGATAATGTTCCTAGTTAGCAATCTTATCTTTTGTATCTAATTTAAGATATTGTTCCCATATTTTCTCTGCTTGCCTTAAACATCCTCAATCATCCCTAATTAAGGGCTCTTGTAATATATTTATATACAGTTTTGTACAAGAGAAATCATAAGACAATATACAGAAATTACGATTTCTTCAATATAGTGATAAGATTGATCTATAATCTATAATGTTGGTTTATGTTTTTATGTGTTGAGATTTGAAACTCATCTCACCATGAACATGAATCTGAAGCTTGTTGTCCGAAACGCGTATCCTGAAAGAACACCGAGAAATTTTCATGTCTAAACTTGAAGTCGATTCATATTTGCATTTGCATTCGTCGAATCCTACCTGACTCTGGTGTTTTTGCTGGGTTTTCATGCGACTTTCTCAAAAATAGTCAGTCGTCACCGAGTCTACACCGTCATCAAACGTCCATTCCCTTCATCGGAGACCTCCCCCTCTCTAGAAAAGCCATCGGTTCGAGGCCGCACTAGTTACGCTATTCTTCCCCATTTTTATGTATTCATGCTTGTTTATTCGTTGGATTGTTGGTTTTAAAATTTCGTTTTGATATGGATTTTTGTGAGATTTTGTGGCCGACAGTAGTCAATGCCCGTCGAAATAGACGACCAGCAGGTGGTCGTGTTTCTGTCGCAGCGAAGGACGGCAGGGGTGTAGCGTCGGGACTTATGATTCTGGGAAAAAACAAGTTGCAGGCTTTCATGTTCGGCGAAGAAGGCCATGGGAAGTAGACGGTTGGAGGGGGAAAGGACAAAATAAAGAAAAAGCCAAAAGAGAAAAGGAAAGAATAATTGAATATTTTTTAATCTGAGTGAGTCAGATCTAGGTTTGGGTCCGGTCAATGGTTCGGATCGAGTAAACGGCCCGAATTCGTTCCCCCAGTATAATAATGATAATAAATTTTAAAAAAATTATTAAAAAATCGAAATCTATTAAAAAATTAAATTGATAAAAATCTTAGGAAATAATAAAAATTTTAGAAAATTTGAAAATCAATGAAAAATTAGAAATCCGAGAAAATCATAAAAAAATAGAAAATTTGGAAAACATTTAACATTTGAAAAAAAAATAGAAAATTCAGAAAAACAATAAAATCAGAAAATCCAGAAATAATTAAAAAATTAGGAAAATCATTAAAATTTGATAAAATTCTAAAAAAATTAATAGAAAATTCAGAAAAACAATAAAATCAGAAAATCCAGAAATAATTAAAAAATTAGGAAAATCATTAAAAATTGATAAAATTCTAAAAAAATTAGAATATTTTAGAAAATTGGAAAACTCTTTAAAAATATTAAAACCCAGAATTTGGATAAGCTTTTTAGGGTTTTACAATAAGGTTCTTGGTTGAATTGCTTTTTCTTTTTAGGGAGAATATTAGGATACTAGTGTGCTTTCCTTTATGATTGTATTTGGTTGCGCTTTTCAATATCCTGAATGCTATTTCCTACTCTAGAATGGTCAGGACAATACCTAAAATTCTTTGATAGGTTGTCATGACGTTAGTTAGCACACAACCAAGTAGGTACTAAAAAGGCGTTAGTCTTAAGGGTAACGTAATGAAGTCCTTGAGTCTAGAATCTCTAGTTGCGTAAATAGTAAAATTTCCTCCCGCATCTTACTTGGTTTCTAGCCGACTAAAAAGGTTAGTGATGACTCTTTAGTGAAAATTTGCATATACTTGATTAAAATTTTGAACACTCGATATCACAAGAAATATGGACTTGAGAGAGCCCGAGTCAATGGAAGGCCATCAGCCCAAAGTTAACAATACTCCTAAACCAAACAAGCTCCCTTCTCGCGAGAGGGGTTAGGTCGCGACACTCAGTTTATTTTGTATTTAGAGGGTTATGCAATCTACCACCTCTAAAATATTATGCTTTAGCCATTTGTGAGTTGGAAAAAAGCCTCAACCAATGATGACGACGACGATAGTAATATCGTATATCTGATATTTAAAATATTCTCATAAGGTATGATATTTAGTGCTGTTGCAATCATCGCTATGACTTTGCATTTTTTAGCAGTGATTATAGAACACTTTACCAGCATATAGTAGCCATTATGCAAATGGCTACTAACTTCTGTAGTGGGGATTAGAATCGCCACTAAAACACTAAATAATCGCTGTCAAAAATGAAAAATTTTGTATTGAATGAGCCTTTCTCACCAAACCCTTCATTTGGTATTCATAATTGGTTCTCCATGCACACTTCATTTTAAACTAGAAACATATTTAAACAATAAGTGCTTGGAAAGAACTTGACCTCTTTCTGATCTGTCCTTTGATACTTGGGTCTTATGAGTAAAGAGTTTTAATCGTTCTCTTTTAGTTCCTATCTTGAGGGTTATGGTAAACAAATCCTCCTCCACTTGTAAACATAGGCGAAATCGCTTACTCATTGCAAAATCCGTTTGTCAATTTCTTCGTTTCTCTGTCAATCTATTGTGATTGAACGGTTAATTTTTGGGTTGTCATCGAATCTAAGGAGATGGATGCAGACGACAAACTTTGACATCGAGAGAATATTACCATGACGTTAATTTTGAATTTGTGAAAATTGAAGATTCCCGACCTTTCTCACACAAAATTGATCGCAAAAGACATTCTTATTGTTGCATTTGACCTTGGTCATCCAATTCAGACGTCAACAAGAAAGTTTTGATATTGACAAATGACATTCAATTTTTTATTGTCTTTTTCATTTTTCCAGTTATTTCCATATATTTTTAATAGCAAAAGATGTTGGCTATGTTATCATTTTCTTCAGCTAACAAATAAGAATGTTGACACCTAAATTTTGGCGACCCGTTTAGTCATTTATTACATTAAAAAATTAGGAGTTAATTTTATTCCTGAAAAAATAGTTAATTGCATAGCATATAGTTTTAAGTACATTTATTTTTAATTTACATTTACATTGGGCCGGTGACGGATGAGTTCGAATTGATGCTTCAGAAACTTTAATTTGATGAGTCGAGCTAAGTCCACAAAGAGAGCAAATTGGCCCAAGCATGTATCTATCTTTGTGAGATTTCAATTCAAAAGAAAATATTGCGTTTGGAAAGGCAAATATTGCGTTTAGAAAAGAAATTTTTGTGGATATGATTTTGGAAAATAAAAAAAAAAACCTAATCCGTGGCCTATAAATAGATTAATATGCATAGGGTTTTGGAGGAGGCCACACAATATAGAAATATACGGCCACATTGGGGTTCTTCTCTTGGCTTCTCGGTCAAAAAATTCAAGACAAAAGGAAAAAAAAATTGTTCTTCGTTTTTTAGGGTTTTTAGGGTTTTTGAGGCTTTTCCTTCGGTGAAGAAAAGTCAAAAGTGAGAAAATGAGAAGCAGAAAGTACAGCAGAAGGAGACGTGAGAGAGGGCAGAGAAAAAGGAAAAAAAAGGAAAAGACAGAACAGCTTCTTCTTCGAGGACCTCATCCGCCGGTGTCTGCTGCCGCCGCGCCCACACCACCGCTGCGCCCACACGTCGCACCACCGCTCCAACACCACTGCCGCGCGTCTGCGCGTTCGCTCGTCGCTGCGCGCCGACGTCGCCTTCGCCGCCTTCCGCCCAAGCGCCGACGCCGCACCGCTCGTCTTCTCGCCTGCTGCCTCGCGGAGCTCCATCTCGCGTAACCCGAGCGGCCACCCCGCAGCCTCCCTCCGATCGCGACCCGACGCGCAACCGATGTTGCTCCGCCCCTGCCCACTGCTGCTCCCTCCACACCGCCTCTGCTTCTGCTCCGCCTCGCCCGAGATCTACGACCCGTAGATCTCGCGCCTGCATCCAGTGGCCAGGCCCACACGCCTCCAACGTTGCTCTTCCCCGACGCTTCAGATCCCGAGCCACACCGCCGGTTTGCCTGCCTCTGCGACCCGATGCGGTCCGACGACCTTGCTCGCCACACCGACGCCGCCCGAGCCGAAGCCCACCGCGACTTCACCCTGCTGCCGAGCCGCCCCACCAGCCCGACGAAGCCGTTGCTGTGCCGATCCTGGTCTCCGCCCGAGCGCCAACCTTCACCCGTGCTGCTCCGACCAGCGTCGCCGTTTGCTATTGGTCTGCTTTGCCGCGGCTCTCGCTTGCCGCCCTCACCGAAGCTTCGGTGATCTTCGGTGATCCACCAGCGGCCATATTGAAAAAAAAAAAAAAAAGGAAAAAAGGGAAAATCAAATTAGGTAGATTTTCTATTTATTTATTTATTTATTTATTTTACTTCTTTAGTAGAATTATTCCTGTAATGTTGAAATTCCCGATAGGAAATGGCCTCTCAAATTAGGGATTAACAATCCGATTTTCACGCCCGAAATCCGACTCATAATCTCTTACAAAAATCGACAATCCGATCTCACGCCCGAGATTCGATTTGCGATTTAATTTTAAAATTGGTCAACCCAATCTCATGCACGAGATATGGTTCGCCAATTTATAGATATCAATCCTATCTTGTCTGATTTGCCGTTATGTTAGTTGAATCAACTTTATTTTCGTAAAGGAAAAAATCAAAAAAATGTTCAAATTAAGATTAGGTTTGTTTTATAATATTTTTTTATTATCTTGCATATTTAGAATAGGAATTTTATTCCGAATTTTGAGAAAATAAAAAAAATCCAAAAAAAAATCAATTTAGGTTGCTAGTTTTTAACTTAGGTTGCATGTTTAATTATTTTGCAATTTTAATTTTGAATTTCATTAAAGAAAAAGAAAAATTAGAATTAGGGTATTCTTTGCACGTCATTGCATATTAAGATAGATTGCATGCTTATTAAGAAAAAAAAAAAAAAAAATCACGTGCACGTCATATAGAATTAGGTTCGTGAAATGCACGTCATTTAGTGATTGTTGCTAGGTTCATTTAATTAGAAATTGCATGTTATTAGGATTAGGTTATTCTGGTTAATTTAGAGTGTATATTTAATTATTGCATGTTCATTAAGAAAACAAAAAAAAAAATTACTTTACTCATTCATATAGTTTAGGAAATATTGCCACGTTATATCATTTCATGTTAGATTAGAAGCATGCGTTGCATAAGGCATTTTTTTTTTCATTAAACAAAAGAAAATCCTAAAAAAAAGATTGAGTGATTGCATGTTAATTAGAAATCATATCTAGGATTGTTGATGTGAATTCTGATCTAATAATGCAGATGCTTTCGTTGTTATGAGATAAGTCTTGCAATTTATTCATTTGCTTTCTTGAGTGCTAAATTGTTGGTTTGCGCACTTGCATGATCATCTCACATGTTAGGGAAGTGAATTAAAATTAATTCAAGTTGTCTGCAAAACATTTTTTCAAAATAAAAGAGAAAGGAACCGAAAGGGCGTTAGAGAAATCTAACGTAACCGAGTCCCCGAACTCACAAATCTCTTGTTCGTAGGAATAAAGTAAATCTCCCGTTACTTTATTTGGGTTTCTAATCGACCCACCAAAAATAGATTAGTGGCGACTCCTAATTAAAAAAAAAATCATTTGCATGTTAAGAACTTGAACCTAAATCGCGAATTGGTATGGGCTTGGGAGAGCTCAAGTTAAGTCTAGACTTAACAATCCATTAGCCAAACCCTAGGTGGTTCACCAAAGAAAATTTGATCGCGACAAAGAAGAATAGTTTATGCGAGGTCATTTCAAGAATTTTTTTAGATCGTGATAAATGATGCAAAAAGAATTAACACCATAATATTGGACGGCAACATTGGAATGGTGACATTTCTTTCTAAGGCCCAACAATTTAATTATTTTATAACTTGATTATAGGCAAATGTTTATGGATTTATTAAAAACAAATTTAAAGTGAAGTAAACCTTATGAAGGGACACACAATACGGGAAAATAACATAATTTCCGCTGTAATAATGTCAAAGTAATACTTTTCTAAGGCCCAACAATTTAATCATCCAAAAAATGATTATCAGCAAATGTTTAGGGATTTAGTTTAAAAAAATTTAAGTGAAAATAAGCCTTATGAAAGGACACACACTAGGGGAAAATAACATAATTTCTGTTGAAATAATGTCAAAATGATACCTTTTTAACTAAGACATGAGAAAACATGTAGCCATTTATTGTTAGGATACTCGTGTAAGTTGTGCTAAAGAGAAGTCCCACGTCAAAGAATTTGTGTGGTGTTGAGCAGTTAATATATTATAATTGGTCCATAACTCATAAGCTTATTAAGTGAACGTGGATCAAACTGGATATGTTGATGGGTTCGAACTTGGGTTCCCTCTTGATGATCTCCTTAGAAGAATGTATTATATTTCTGATGTGTGCTCCCAACAAATGGTTTCAAAGCCAATGGTTAATTGATAGGCCTCCAATATGTTCCGATGTTTATTAAATATCTCAAAAAGGAAATATCATTATCAAAACTTGTTCCGGGTGAAAATTGCCATCATGGTTGGTGTAGCGAGAAAAGACACCATGAACGATTGGTCTGGCCTAGCAATGCGAGATAAAGACCATGGATAGTCAGTCTGGTAACGCAAGGTAAAGACCATGGGTGATGAGATAAGTTGATGTAGAATGATACCTAAATTAAAGGGGAGCATACTCAACACTGGAGCTCACATGTGAAGGGGAAACAATTGGTCTAGTGACGTGAGATAGCAACCTCGGGTGATGCGATCCCAAGTTAGCAACTGATGTTGGTTGGTTGCTGAGCATAGTTGCGGGTGCATTGTAATGACGTGGAGATAAGGATACCTAAACTAAACCATGGGTGATGCAATCCCAAGTTAGCAGTTCATGTTGGTTGGTTGCTAAGCTTAGTTGTTTGTTCATTGCAATGACTTGGATATTCAAGTTGACATAAGTTATGTAAAAGGATACCTAAATTAAGAGGGAACATACTCAACACAATAGCTCACACATGAGGGGAAGATTGTTGGGATGTATGTATGAGTTATGTTAGAAAGAAGTCTCATGTCAAAAAAATTAATGTGATATAGAGAAGTTAATATATCATAATTAACTTATAATCATTAACTTAAATTTTTGAGTGAAAGAGGTCCAATTAGATATGTTGACAGGCTCAAATTTGGACTCCTTTTCAGTGATCTTCTCAAAAGAAGATATGGGACTTCTTCTACTGTGTATTCCTAACAATCTTCATGTTCGTGAGGATAATTTCTGGGAGTGGCTCTGGACTTGGAGGTGATCGAACTCGCTAGTCTCCACTGCCCTTTTTCTTTTTCAAGCCTCCCCAATTCCCACTTTCATTTTCACAACGGACCACTTCAAGCCTTCTCTCTCCTCTCTCGCTGCGACTTCTAGATACTATTCTGTGAGTCGTATGAGTGACGGTTTCGGTCTCCTTGATCATGGTGTCAGAGATCAATCATTTGCTCAGAGGTGAAAGGAGTTGAGAGATGGGTAAGAGACACTAATCTGCTCAAGCGTTGAGGGTTGGTTGAATCGCAGTTTGATTTAAAACTGGAATGAGACGCGGCTGTTCCATTCAAGCTTTGGCGAGGAAATGGAGCGGACGGCATGCTAGAATTGACTGAAAGGCTGGCTATTGTAAAGGAGAATCGTCGCGGGACAGATTAGGGGAAGACGTGTGATTTCAGGGTTCTTGATTTTACGTGATTTGACCCTTCGTGGGTAAGAAAACAGCTGGATCGTGTGTAGACCCACAAGGAAAATACTAATCAATCACAGTCAACGAGGTTCATGGGAAATCGACTGAGTTCTTGCCAAAACGAAGGACAAAGGAAACCCGGGACGTAAGGGGGCAAACCCGCGACTCTGGGTGGCAAATGGAGAAACAGTCTCGTGCAGAACTTAATTGATAAAACTAAGTGACCTTCCATATTTCTAACAAGCTTCTACATAGGGATTAAAAGCATATAGGAAAAGAAATATCAACCAACGGAATCACAAAAACCAATTTCATCCCTGGAAAATAGAGCCTATTATTACCAAGAGGTTTAGTAAGAAAACTGGCAAACTGGATCCTGCTTACGAACTCAGTGCGCACACTATGGTCTATAATAAAAGGGAAAATTGTCTAAAAAAAAAAATCATAAACATATTATATTTTTGCCAATTTAGTTTAAAACATTTCATGTTTTGCCAATTTAGTCTCATCAATAACCAGCGAAGGTTGCTCGCCTCGGATGTGGGATGCCCTCACCGGCCTCGGGCGAGGAACACTCGGGCCAGGGTTGGTGAGGGTCGACGACGCCTAGGCGGGTGAGGGCAACCCTCGCCCTCGCCCAGGCAAGGGCACCTCTTGCCAACCTAGGCCTAGGCATTCCTTGCTTGAGGCCGGCGACCTTCGCCCACCATTGATTAAGCATGGTGGTGGCTGGCGAAGGGAAAAGGAGAAAAAGAAAATAAGAGTAAAGAGGAAAAAATAAGAGAAGAAAAGGAAAATTGAAAAAAAAAATCAAAAAATATTAAAATTTCACGTTAGCATCAGTCTTGTCACGTAGAATGGTCCATGTTCACGTCGACTATTTTTGACCAAAATTGGCTTAATTGGCAAAAACATGAAATGGTTTATGATTCAATTGATAAAATTAAAAAATTTAAAATTAAATTGATAAAAATGCAATAGGTTTAAGATTTTTTGGACATATTTTCTCTAATGACATGGTGTCTAACTTCGATATAATTGGTCCAAAAATGTTGTATCGAGCGTCAAATCTATAGCACGTGTATCGTTGCATTTTATGGACATTTTGAAATTTTGTAACCCCTTGATTGTTACCTCATCCGAAGAATTGGAGCGAACATCGACCAAGAGTGATGTACTCAAATTTTGTTTCATTGAAGACCCGGAGACTAACAAAATAAATACTTAAGCCAATATGGAATCTGAAAATGCTGCATCTTAATTTTGAGGCTCTAAGGAAAGATATTACCTAAGGATAGAGAAAGTAGATTCAATTAACATATGTGCCAGAGTACCAGATATGCCAAGATCTGTTCGATGTTTACATGTAAACATTCCAATTGGCCTGTTCTTTCGTATTACACGTAACATCTTGAGTGTCTATTGTCCTTTCTATGAATTTTTTTAGGAGAAAAATCACCAAGAGAGATTGGGCGAGACAATGAGTAAGGATCAAATGTAATCAACTCTTGGGATCGAGATATGGAGGACATATCATACTTAATTGTTAAATTATATTTTGAGTTTGAGCCTTAAATGAAACTCAACATGTTTAGAGGATTGGATTTTTTATTTTTAGGGATAAATGCATTAGAAGTCTTAAAATTTGTCATGAAAATGCAATTAAGTCCTAAAATTTTCAAAAAGTACAATCAGTCTTAAAACTTGTTACAAAGTGCAATTAAGTTCTAAAACTTTCAAAAAGTGCAATCAAATTCTAAAACTTGTCAAAGTAGTTCAATCTAAATCCTTCCATTGATTGCACTTTCGAAACAAGTTTTAGGACTCGGTTGCACTTTCGAAACAAGTTGTAGGACTCTATTGAACATTTTGAAAGTTTTAGGATTTAATTGAACTTTCATGACAAGTTTTAGGACTTAATTGCACTTTTTGAAAGTTTTAGGACTCAATTGCATTTTTATGATAAGTTTTAGGACTTCTAATACACTTATTCATTATTCTTATTTTTATAAATCTAGCGTGGTCTTCTAATCCTGCACAAATCTGGAGTCTTTAGGCGCGGAAGTTGACCTTATTTTCCGTTGAAGAAGGTTATCTTTTACCCTTTGACTTATTGGACTTTCCTTATGTTGCGTACAGGGGAGGCACTTTCGGATACGTACGAAAAGAAGTGACCACTTATTCCATATACGTAAATCCAGGAGAAGTCAGAGAAAAGAAAAGTAAATGAAAGGATTTTTACATCTTGACTTTTCTTCTCTGTGGAACGACTTTGTAGGTTCTTTCAGAAGAGAGCAGCCGCACAAAGAAGACAGAAGGCAGCAGACTTTCTTGTTCAACTAAATATCTTGATGGGCTAGAACTTAACCTTCCTTCTTTGCGATCTCCCCGGATCATTGGGATTTTGTTGTGCATTACAACACTTACAAAATCAAAGAATTCCTGAAACACTCTTACATCTCTCTCTCTCTCTCTCTCTCTCTCTCTCTAGTAACAATAGCCATTTCCATAAATCCCCTAATTATGAATATATTCTCTTGTGAAACCGAGTAACACCTAAACAAGAAAGTAAACCTGATCCCCCAAAGAAACTATATGGTGACTTAAAATTTATCCAAATAATTTATCTGATCTTGGAAGGTATCTCCAATGGAAAATGAGAGCCACATCTAAACAATGAATGCAAGGATGTAGAAACCAAATTTAATGACAAGGTAAAATATTGCAATGCCTAACTCATCCAGAGGCGCGAAATATTGAAATTTCGCTATGTAAAAATTGCATCAAGCACCAAAAGGAGCCGCCCCCCCCCCCCCCCTCTTTCTCTCTTCGCTTGGTCTGCTATTGCTAATGGCTCCTGTCTATACCGTCTATTTCTAAGCAAAGTTTTACTGCTCGGCTAGCTGAAAACAACCAAGTTTTAACAAACAGAGGACCAGAATGAAGAAGTTGATTTGATTTTTCTCTTTTTGGCCGAGAGGAAGTTGAAGATTAGCATAGACAATTCAACTGCTGAAGAGTCATGCTTGGATCACATTTTCCTTTGGCCTGTAATATTTATAATGGAGTTCTGTCATTAGTGGAGGAGGCACGTCTTTTTTCCTTTCATAGATTGTATGCTTGACATGTTTTTAATAACATTTTTCACGTTGGCCGACTTCACAAAGGTGCAGCTGTTGGGGGTTTCGCAGGTCTGACCGTCGTCTAGAAAAGTCGTCTGCGTTTGGCCCAAGTCCTGTCTATCCTCAGCTTGAAACGTGGACTTCAAAGGCCATTTCGACAGCTACGCAAAAATGTGTTCCATCAAACCACTTGGAGGCAATGGTCTTGAGAGAGACAGGGGAAGGGAGAATCCTCATGAGTTTTTCATTGCGTGATTTGACTTTGCCTTCCATCCCAACGTTAAGATTATTTTATCTAATGATTATTTAAGTGAGATGGAGATGAACGACTTTTAGTATTTGTAAGAAAAACGATAACATTTACGAAACTTTTTTTTTTTTTTACAATTCAATGGCACTAGCACAAGACTCCGTTACATAAAGGTCATGAAATACTCCACAAGTACATAAACTGATTAATTTAGAATTTGACTTATACAGGTGACTATGGCCTAAAATAATTCCATGTAGTTGGCGAGATTTGGTTAGGTGACCTTCAATTCATAAATAAAAAAATTGCTCTTGCCCTAATCACGTGAACCCTGCCAATTGAAAAGAAGAAATTTTATTATAGGTTCTAGAATTGGGAAGACTTTTATTATGGGTACCAGGACTGGGATTCCCGTCTCCTTTCTCATTTTCCCCAATATCTAACTTGAATAGCTTATTCTTTTGGGCTCTGTCACTGAGAAAATCCTGCTCGTCAAATACTTGCATATATTAATGAGGTGGACATGGGAGGGTTGCTAGACAAAGTCTCTCATCCAAAAATTAATATGATTTGGAGTAATTAGTAGTTTACATGACTCAAAACTCATTGACTTAATCATTTAAAATGAAGGTAAGTCTAGCTAAATATGTTAATATTTCAGAGAAATGGGCTCTCTTTTATTGATCTCAAAAATGGAATTTGTGACAAACTATAATTCAATGGTGAAACTTTAGGACACTCTTGGGAAAATGCACAAGGTTCCATTGCTAATCGGGTGGCTCTGGAAGCATGTACACAAGCTCTTAATACCAAAAAAAAATTAAAAAGGGGCATTTGATATCCTTTCTAACTTTACGTTTTCAAACAGCAATTACATATGTCCTTAGCCTCTGCAACCCATCGAAATGTCATTGCCCACATATAAAAACCTAGTCCCTCGTTCATATTCGCACATAATTCTTCTGAGCTGAGGAAAGTGATCTCTCTTATGCTAATGAAATTATGTTGAGACTAGCACATGGAGTCCTGAACTGGACGTTACTAGTGAATTGTGGAAGCAGATCTAATGTAAAGTTGAACCAATGGATACTTTTTGATCGGATGATTACCGTTTGTTCTCATAATAAAATTGCAATGGAACTCAAACAAATCTTTTCCCAGAAGGATTCAGCAGAATACAAAGACTCAACCCAGTAGCGGGTGACGAACATCAAACGGTTCGGTCTATCTCCACTAGACCATGGGTCAAGACAAGAATGGGAATATAGCAAACCGTTGCCAAGTTGACGATCTAATAATGGTCCTAAACTAGCAAAACTTGTGTGGGGGATATCCTCATGAAGGCAGTGATGAAGTTATAAGAACCACCTAATGAGTTGAATTCTTGTTGTTTAGTACATACCATGCGCCAAAAATAAAATATTTTTAATGACTTTCGTTTTCTTAATAAATTAGTTCTTTTCATTTTCAATTCCAGTTTTATCTTTAGATTGGACTAGAATTAGAGATAGCATATCTTCTCCTATATCTCGTTTCTATCTATCAACCAGGATCCCCATCCTCTAATTAACATGTTATTGAATATAACCAGGAACGGATCTAGAAAGTTGAATTCTTTTTAATGGAGATTGACACGCCCTATAAAAAGAATTTTTCAATACTGAAAGAGAAAGAGCAAGGATAATAAACTAGCTAGTTGAAGAATTGAAAATTTCTTGGATGCTCCAGATGTATGTACGAAACCAACAAGCATGCCCAATTAGATGTTGGTCCTCATGTAGGATCTAAATGATCTAATGGTGGGTATAAGTTGCGCTCACATGCATACGCAATGAGAGTTTGTAGGACTTGCTCCTGTAGAGTAGTCGATCGAAATGCATTTACAAAGTCAGCTAACATGCACCAATGGACGTTGGCCATCATGTTCTATCGACTTGATCAGATGATGGGTGTGAGTTGAGCTCACATGCATCGGGAGCATGTACGACTTGGTCATGCGGAGTAGTTGGTAAATACGAATATAATTAGCATATAAAGTACCCATTAGGTAATTTCGTCCATGAACATATCAGTCCTTGGCAAAAACAAGAGTCGCTTCTTAAAGTAAAAGGAACTTTTTCACACTATGAACGGGGCTAATACACACGCAGTCCCCTATTTTTAGCAAGTGAATTTATTTCTTCAGCAAATTAATTCTGAGACTGAGTGTCATAAACAAAATTTCGATGCTGACAACGTAAGTTGGAAAATGGTACCTTAAGGAAAAAGAATTTAAATATTGAGCAAAGAGAATGGTCCACGTCGTTCTTATTTAGGAAAATAATTTTGTATCATCGTTCTTAAAATTTGAAATATCTTGCAAGACATCAAATGTGAAATGTCATGGTCCATGAATGAACACCCACGTTAATTTGAGTGAAAATTTTCGCTTGGTCCAAAAGCAGCACATCAAAACCCGAATATATCAACCGTGAGAAAAACGGAAAATTGACCCAGAATCCCAGAGAAGACCAAAACATGCGTCAAATACTTGGAATGTCCGAGTTTCTTGGCGATGATTTCCTTTATGAAGTTAACTACGCAGAGGAAAAAGCGAATACGAACTCGTCAAGAATTTAGCAAAAGTCCATACGCCCATGTATATCCAATATTCAATTCGGACTAAGTGAACCTTCCACGGACTTTTTCACCCTGTAGCCTAACTATAATTTTTTAGGACGATACTATCCTTGGTCATTAGCCCTTCATGTAGTCAGCTCCTCAAATAATCAAGGGGCAATTTGGGAAGTTCAAGACCGTTGCGATTACCCACCCGCCTTGGATACGAACACATACCAAGAGTGGAAGCGATAGTTGTAGTCCTAATCCCACCAAAAACAACGACAATTGTAGTTAAGACAAGTCATAGTTCAACTACACATATCTGCTTCACCATGCACTATAAATGGGCGACGTATTTGTGGGGGTTAAGCCTACCCGGACATGTTTTGCCTCTGCATTCAAGAGGTCGTTGGTTCGTTCAAAATCTTTTAAAGACGGTACATATAGAAAGGTATGTCCATGTGTTTCATATTGAAAGAGTAGCCTCGTCTCTTCTTTTTTCACCTCTCCGAAGGTTACCCCTTCTAAAGAAACCGTTATCAATTCTCTCTTTATTTCCAATCTCTGCAGAAAGGCCAGCTCTTGATTGTGAGTCTGCGTTAAATTTGGATTTGCGGGTGATTTTCTCATTGGCAGCGGCTATGGAGGAGATGGCTTTCCGGCGGTGGCAGAAGGGTTCGCTCCATGGGTGGTTGACCACGGCAGTTCGTTTGCTTTTCTTGCTCTTGGCTTGCTCCGTGGTGGCGACAGTAAGGTATTTTCCTTGTGGCGTACGTTTTAGTCTTGCATGCATGAGAGAGAAAGAGAGAGAGAGAGAGAGAGAGAGAGAGAGAGAGAGAGAGAGAGAATGAATTTATGAGTGACTTACGGTTTCTGATCTTTCAATGATTTTATTTGCACCAATTTATGGGCATTGATCGTTAACAATCCTGTTAAGCAACGGAACGCAGCGAGTTAATCCTGTATTCTCCATTTTTTTTTTTTTTGGCATGCCTGTATTCTCCATTCAAGGTATCGTTTAGTTGAAGAAGACCATTTGACCGTCCTTCAATGGTAATCAAGACTACTGCACTTAATTGCCATGTTTAATAGCAAAGCTTAAGAGCAAAATAAACCACATTAAAATGCTTTGGTCAGTTTGGTCAGCTTGGTCAGCCATAGAACCCCAGCCTGCTCAAATCGCGAAGAAAAAGGTTTCAGCTCAGTTCACCATTTTTTCCGTGCACGACCATGAAAAAATAGAGACTAGAGGGAATCTCAGTCCTAGCTTTCGTTGATTATTCCTTACATTCGTTCGGTAACGGCCTATAATCATTGTTGGAAAATGCTGATTAAGAGCACCAAACTTTGACATTAACGCGCGCATGTCGGAATCAAAAAACACCCATCGCTTCAACTGCTCCCTCGCAGGTTCCATTCATGGGCCAACTGCTTCTCGTTGTTCTAAAGACGTAATCGAAGAGAGAGCTCTTTTTAGGGTTTTGTTTATTGATCTCGTTATCGTTAGTCAAAGGGGGGAGATGGTGTTTGGTTGACAACTCTCTTATATTTTGACGAAAGAGGAAACGGATTACAACAAATAATAAATGAAATAGGGAATGTGTTGGTTGAAAGACGATTTTTTTATTTCCTCGTTATTGCAGAGAAGTTCGAGCGAACGAATATCCTGGGGTCCAGCTGAAAGTGCAAAATAATCAGGTGATTCAACACACCCGCTCCTCATCATTTATGTTATGTCGGTCCATAAGTAATATAATTATAATTATAATATATATACTTCTCGAAAATGAAAATTATTCTCAATATAGATGAAAATAGATAATGAAAATTATTCTCAATATCATTTAATGATATCATGTTCAATACTCTGAACTTATAGATATGTGATCTCTGATCCTGATTCTCAACGTAAATTGAATGTTTTAGAAATGGGATACTTTATTAACAATGAAAATAATAAATATTGAATTTATTGAGCCTCTACTGAAAAATTGTTCATTGAATAATTAATTTGGGAGTAATTTTCAGGTGGTGACGGACAATGGGATTGTCGAGATCACGTTCTCAAATCCAGATGGGATGGTCACGGGCATCAAGTTCAACGGGATCGATAACCTCCTCGAGGCTCGCAATAGAGAAACCGATAGAGGGTATGTATCAATTATCAATGTGCACTTTCACTCCCTTAGATTAAATCGTTTCTTCTTTTCTTTTCTTTTTTAGAGAAAAAATCAGCAATTTTCGTTTTACAATATTCAAATGCCATGCATACATCTTCTACAATCAAGAAGTCCTAGCAAGGCGTAGTCGCAAAAAAAAAAAAATAAATAAATAAATAAAAATATAGGAAAGAGGAAGAAGAATTCCTGTCTTACAAACCTAAAAATGAAATAAAAATCACAACAAAATGCTATTTAATCTGTCAATATCAATCAAAACGAGTCATGACAAGGCCATCCGAAGTCTTTAGTCCTTATGATCATTGTCTTTGTCCTTACTATTATCGCTTGCCATAGTTCTTCAGAGGTTTTATTTTGCTCAACATGTTTTTCGGGAAAAAGCTACTTTTTATGTGATCTATACACATAGATATAATAGAGTCAATTTTGCATGAATTATAGATATAATTATTTTCTCATTCTTGTAAAGTTAATTTCATTTCTTATTACTTTAGATATTACCAAATAGGTGTAATATCTATTACTATGTTAAGATTTTGAAAGAAAAGAAAAAAAAAATCTCTTCATTTTTTAATATTTTCCTATTCTTGTCGGTCAATTTGAGTAAATATTGTCATCTTGGGAAGCCCCTTAAATCTTCATTTGGAAAAGAAAGAGACCCACTTCCTTAGGACTTAATGCAGTGAATGTGCAAAAGTCACTTCTAGTATAACCAATCAAATTGCTATTAAATAGCATATTCTAATTGGAAAAAAAAAATGGATCAGGAATTTTTTATAATTCACGGAAAATTAATCGACTCCGACTTACCTATTGGAGATCAAGTCAACATCATCTGGAAGCCATATTCACCCCACACGTCTATTCTCCACGATGATGTAATCCCGAAATTAAGAGATTGCAAATTGAGCCAATCGCTCCGGGAGAATCCTCAATCCTCAGTCGTCGGTAAAAACAGTGGGGCGTATGCGGACGCAGGGAAGCTTTCGTCCTTGAAAGCGACCAACTCTATTTTCCGTCTTGGACTGAATGCCGTTCTTCGGAAGTTATTGCCAATAATGCCTTTTTGAAAAGGTTATATTCGACCGCAGTAATTGACCAAAACAGTGCACAGGAACATAGATAATTAGAACGTTTCTCCTAGTCTTTGAGAAACGTCAGCATTGACCATGGATAGATTAGGTTATTTATATTTCTCCCTTCCGGTCAATTTTTCGCCGAAACTATGTAGAATTTTTCATCGTCATTTTTCCATCTGGGTCGTGAAATTTCTCTTATTTTTATAACGATTTTTGGACCATAGTTTAGTTTCTATGCTGTTTGACCGAAGAAGGAAACGAATTTTTTTCTCAACATGTTACTTGTGACATAAAAAATTCTTTAGTGACGCATGACGAGTTTTTGCTGATGTTACTTTCAGGTACTGGGACATTGTGTGGAACCGGCCAGAGGAAGCCAGTATGTTTACGAGGTAAAGATCGGTTGCTTTCAAAACAGCTCTTTATTGCTAGTAGAATCTTATATAACTCCATAAACTAAACTATAAAGTTAGGTTGCAAAAGCGCGTATTAGGTCAATTCGTGCTAGCACCGATTGTAGTCCCAAAAACATGCGGATGTTTCGATTTTCAAGGGGAACTGATGTGGATGACACGCGAAAATTAATGTAAAAAACATGTTAGGTCAACTAGTTCAATAGATAACATGGTAGCCAAAACCAATTACAGTTTTAAAAGGTGGGATTGTTTTAATAGGATTGAAGGAACAACGTTCAAGGTGGTAGCAAACACCGACGACGTAGTGGAGTTGTCGTTTGTAAGCAGCTGGAGCAATTCTTCCGAGTCGTACTTGGCGCCACTCATCGTCGACAAGAGGTTAGCCAAAGCATTCTTTTGTTCATTTAATTTGGAAAAAAGAAAGATCGATCAATCTGATTTTGAAGTGTTGCTGATAGTCGATTGCGATTGTATTGGGGGGCAGATTTGTGGTGAGACGTGGGAGTTCAGGGTTCTACGGGTACGCGATATTCAAGCACCCGAAGGGATGGCCCGACTTGGACATCGGAGAAGCCCGGATCGCTTTCAAGCTCAACGGACAAAAGTAAGGACCCGATAAAAATCATCTTATTTAATCTACCGTATATAATGAAACATGATATCACGTCGAAATGTTGCGTAATGTTTGTATAACGAAAGAAATTTTTTATTAGGAAAAGTTTTGGATGTTGCTTTCAATTTCAGTTTCCCATTTTCCTTTGATTGGGATTGGAGCGTTTCACGGGGTCATTGATTGGCGATTATTGTGCGTCGCTCTCTGTTAGGTTTCGTTATATGGCTATATCGGATGAGAGGCAAAGGGTTATGCCAACGGACGAAGATCGCGCCAGTGGTCGTGTGCTAGACTACAAGGAAGCTGTACTTTTGACTAGTCCATCCAATTCCGAGCTAGAAGGCCAGGTAAACTCGAACTACATAGGCTTCGTTTATGCGTTTGATGTTAATCATTTAAAAAATTCTAAAAAACATAAAAACCTCTCCAACTCGCATCTCTAGACAAAAACCCCCCACAACGACATGCAATCTATCCGATACACAAGATGCTTTTCTCTCGCGGTTCGAATGCGTATGTTTCGGGCGATAATCCGACGCTGGTGGGCGGATTGCAGGTGGATGATAAGTACCAATACTCGTGCGAGAACCAGGAGAACAAGGTGCACGGCTGGATCAGCAGCGATCCGCCGGTGGGATTCTGGATGATCACGCCCAGCCACGAGTCTCACTCCGCCGGGCCTGTCAAGCAAGACCTCACTTCCCACATTGGCCCGACCACGCTCAACGTAAGTGACCCGTCCTCCCCTTTCTCTTGCACAAAATAAGCTCCAAACCCACATGGACATGGGCTTCCGGCGCAGACCATCGCGGCTTTGGTCACGGGTCGGGCTTATCCGACTCATCGAGCTAAGAACGGGTATGGATCTGGCCCGAGTGCGTCGACAGTCCTTCATACCGAAGACTAGTTTGATAAAAGAATAGTCTAGGTTTATCGAAATTGGTCGGCAGAATTTTGTACTAAGTGAAGCGTCGAATGAGCCTTGTTGATCTTTCTACAGGTGTTCTATAGCAATCACTATGCGGGGAAAGACGTGTACATGAGTTTCCGGAACGGAGAGGCGTGGAAGAAGGTTTACGGACCCTTCATGGTCTACGTCAACTCGGTGTCGCCTGAAGAAGACCAATCGAAGCTTTGGGCGGACGCAAAAGGACAGGTATTACATTGTTTTTTTCTTGCTTGAAATCTTGGTAATTTCGGATAAATGACCAACTTTTTTTCTCTATTACTTCGTTGGATGCATTAATCGCTTTTGATTTATGTGATTAGATGTTGATGGAAACTGCCAGTTGGCCCTATGACTTCATCGGCTCGGATGATTACCCTTCCGCAGCCGGACGAGGAGCCGTCAGCGGTCAACTGTCGGTCCGGGACAGGTTCGATTCCCTCAATCGCTACGTTTCGCATTAGAACTACATGCATTTGCATAAAAAATCTCGTTTTATATTCAAGGAGCTGAACAGTTGAAATTTCCTAATCCAGATACATGGAGAATAGAGACATGGCGGCGGACTCCGCATACGTAGGGTTGGCAGCACCGGGAGAGGTCGGTTCGTGGCAAACTGACACAAAGGTAACTTCTTTTTATCTTCTATCATATGCCACAAATTTACCCAAAAGCGTCCGGTTAATTTCGTGGTCAATAAGCATCCGATAACTCTATATATTGTTCCTCTCGATTCAGGGTTATCAGTTTTGGACTCGAGCGGACGGAAACGGATCTTTCGAGATTAAAAATGTCCGGCCAGGCATTTATGGCTTGTATGCATGGGTTCCCGGTTTCATCGGGGACTACAAATACCACTTGAACGTCATGGTCAAACCAGGTAACTATCATCCTATCACGACGTTTGAACAATACCATTTCTAGGTTTTTCAAGTCAATTTTTATCTAAGGAATGTCAAGTATATTAAGACAGACCTACAAAATTAGTATATTCAATGATGGGATAGACTGTGAGTAGGTCATTTAAATAAGTGAGCCACTTTCAACATCCAAAAATAATTTATCACGTCATTTAAGATACAAGCTTTGTAATACAAACTTAGTAAATGTAACATTTCTCTTTTTTTGTTTTATCTCGGCCCCATTTCTCTAAGTTTGGGCTATTGTATACGCATGGTCTTTGCTACTTATCTTGATCTAGCTATCACATTTTATTATTGAGGTAGAAACTTTATCTAGTTATGTTCAATTTAACAGCCAGTCCAAAAGGGCTTTGGAATTTTATGGTTTCATTACAAGCTAATGTCGAAATTATTCATGCGCAGGATCTGAAATCCAATTGGATGCTCTGGTTTTCAGCCCTCCAAGATCTGGTCCCACGTTGTGGGAAATTGGCATCCCCGATCGAACGGCAGCCGAATTCTACGTGCCCTTACCTAATCCGTGGTTAATGAATAATCTGTTCAAAAACGGCACTGGAGAGAGGTGCACCTTATTGCCGGGCCTTTTATCTTTTCATGACTCGCATATACAACTATAATTAGTCAAATGTCTGGAGTGAAATTAACACATCATCCCACTGTCCTGGCCCCCATTTGAATATGACTTGCCCGATATAGGGATAGAACCCACAACCATCGATTCCCGAGTTAAAAGCAAGAGGACGCCCTTACCACTAGGTCTATCTTAGGTTACGATCTTCTTGTTATGCCATTATTAGCATAAATGTACCTACCGAGCAGCTAGATTTTTTCCAATCATTCTCAGTGAGGATCATCCACCATTAGATATGTGGGGCCCACGTCATTCGATGATGAGCGACGGAATCTTGCAACTATTTTTCTATTTTTGGGAGTGCCGTGATAAGCGGATTCATTATTTTATTGCGTTCCAATCTGCATCCCAATTAGTCAATGTTTATCTACTTTGACTTTGATTTTCAAGAGATAGTAGTATTGATCTCGTATCATCGTGGATTGATACATAATTGGATGTTTGTTGTCTTTTTATTCCTGGCAAGCAGCTATAGATTAATAGTGATGTAACTTTTTATTTTAGAAAAAAGCTGACATATAATATTGATGTAGCAAGTGATATGGTAAATCACAAGCGGACATCCAAACACTTCGACAATATTCAATCCCCAATAACAGCCGGTTACGAAACTTAGTATACCATTTTGGTTAATTAGTCCGAATAAACTTTGAATTTCTCCTTTTATATATTAGATTTCTATAGCTGCTCATCGAATGCTTTTCCTTCTTTTCTTTTCTTTTCTTTTTTTATTTGACAGGTTCCGGCAATATGGACTATGGGAACGGTACTCAGAATTATACCCTAAAAACGATCTCGTCTACACTGTCGGCGTCGACAACTACCATAGAGATTGGTTTTTCGCTCATGTCACCCGGTACTTTCTCTTTCTCTCTATGAATATACAATATACATGTACATATACATATACATATATGTATACGCATATCTGATTTTCGTTATATACAGGAACATAGGAAATTCAACATACGTGCCAACAACATGGAGGATTGACTTTCATCTTCAAAATGTGAACTTCAGAGGGACCTACAGACTTCAAATGGCAGTGGCATCAGCCACCCAGTCTCGCATATCGGTATGAAGCAATATACTCGCCAAACATCCGCATATATCATCATCAAATTATCTAAATCAATGACGTTTTACGCCTAATCGATTTCGATATTGTTGTCCTTTACTCGAACCCTTCTGAAGATCCGGGTCAACAATCTGAGCCAGCAACCTCTCTCATCGACGGGCCGTTTCGGCTACGACAACGCCATC
The DNA here is from genome assembly GCA_017140595.1 of Eucalyptus curtisii. Taxonomy (NCBI): domain Eukaryota; kingdom Viridiplantae; phylum Streptophyta; class Magnoliopsida; order Myrtales; family Myrtaceae; genus Eucalyptus; species Eucalyptus curtisii. Next base: position 14,952,851 of record CM029501.1, on the reverse strand, counting down.
GCGAGGCATGGAATCCACGGTCTGTACTGGACGTTCGGCTTCGACGTGCCGGGCTCTCGCCTACGCAGGGGGACCAACTCCATCTACCTCGCTCAGTCTTCGTCAGCCAGGACACCCTTCGAAGGCGTCATGTACGACTACATTCGATTCGAAGGCCCTCCGATAACTAGTTGAAATTCTCCAGTTGTATAGAATTCGCGCACATAGCCATTTCATCAAAATTCATAAAAACTATACAAGATTAGGTCAGAAATAAGGCGTTTTCATGTTCTTTTATGGCGATGAACCGGTAAGAAGGTTGAGGTTCGATCATGCAGAAAGCAATTGTTTGTTACATTAGTTACATTTGATGCTTCATTTGAATTGATTTAAACTATCCCGTCTTCAAGTGAATCTCTCTCTCTCTCTCTCTCTCTCTCTCTCTCTCTCTCTCTCTCTCTCTCTCTCTCTCGGATTGCGCCCACACATACAACTGTGTTTAAGGTGGACAAATCCACCAAAAGTCCTAAAATTTGCTATGAAAGCGTATTTGAATTCTAAAACTTTCATATTTCTGCAATTAAGTCCAAAACTTGTCAAATTTGCTGCGAAGGTGATGCACCTGGGCCTAGGCAAGCCGACCCTCGCCAGGGCTCCCCCTCTCACCCACCTTGACTATGGCAGGCAAGGCCAATCGGCCTAACCATCGGCCAAAAAGAAGAGGAAATGAAAAAAAAAAAACATTATTAAATTTATCTACAACATTATTGAGTGGATAGACTCAATTGGTAAAATGTGAAAAGACTTAGGACTTAATTAGCGAATTGAAAGGTTTATGACTGAATTGACAAAAGTACAGCTGAACATTTTTTTACTTAAAGCTTTGATTTTGCACAAATGATACCATGATAAACCAACTTCTAAGCTTTTATATTTTAGTATATTGGATTGGCAGATTAGATGAGGACGACGACGACGACAATGATGATGACGATGATGATGACAATGATGATGATGGGCGCTAAAAAAATCACATCCGACATTATAGGGAATTAGTATCGCAAAAAATAGATGTTACGCAAATGAGTTGAAATATTAAATTAATAAATTGAAGTTTTCCATACAATTGCAATTGTTAATTGGTTGGCAGGAATGTCATCATCGTCTTATAAAGTAGGAGTGTGCAAAAGAACTGGAAACGCTCGGACTACCTAGATCAGACCGAAATCGACGGTTTCCATGAGGGTCGGTGCAGTTCTCGATTCCAATTTGGTGGAATCGATGAGTATCGGTCCAGTTCCCGATTTTAAATGTGGAATCGCCCATCCACCCACCAGGACCGGACCAAGTATATATATAGAAAAAGAAATTCCATCTCAATTATTTAATTATTGTATAGTTTTTTTACTACATATATATTTGTCGTTATTGAACATTATTGACTAATTTTGTCTCTTTGGTGTGTAATATGATTAACCTCATACCTTTTTTTTTTCATTCTAATAATCCATTTACTTGATTTCCCAACTAAAACAAAATATACAAACGTAGAGGAAACAGAGAACCAATTGGAGATGTCCATAAAAGCCAACAGCTCGTTTTAAGAGTATAATTAGATCCTTCTTAGTCATTCCCATAATTAAATTAGGTTGATATTGAAAAAAGACGGATCAAGCGACTAATATTTTAACTTTTGTGGTTAGTACTTTTAGCAAGAAGTCTAATTCTCCACATGTATCCAGTGTTAGGAAACCTTAAGAGGACCACACCATGACCTTTGAAGAAATTAAGTTATTAGTTAACGAGTATTATCTATTTGTTTTGCCCTATAATTTTCAATCCTTAATCAAAATCAATAACTCGCCATTTAACCTAAATATAAGGCCAAACAAGCTTTGTATGGATTGGGGACCCGTTCTATGGACCCACTCGGGAACTAGTTGGACTGCCCGTTTGGAACCAACGGTCCAACCAGTTCCCAGGTGAGTCCGTGGAACCAATGGATGAATTTCGGTTCCAATTTTTCGAAACCAGTCCTTAGTGGGCTGTTTCCAATTCTAAGGTGTAAATCGTCCACACGAATCATGCTTACCCATAATGTATAAAGTGCCGGCTTCTCCTTCACCTTTTCGTATCACCGTCCACTTTTTTTTTTTTTTTTGGTCTAGTATCACTGGCCTCTTCAGTATTAGATAATATGGCGATGTTAGTAGCAAACGAGCATCGAGTGGAATTTTCCTTTTTTTGGTCAAAAGTGGAAATTTCATTAGTGGATATTTGTTAACAGACACGTAACTTACAACACTACGCAACAAAGCCATGAGTAGCACGGCTAGAGCGTAGTTATAAATATACAAAACAGGTGTTAAGCGCGGTCGGCAATAGTCATTTAGTGGATATTTGTTAACATTACAGTAGAAATTTAATTAGCATATTATATTATATTGATTTGCACTATCAAATTCGAAATAATATACAATGCCATTGTGGAAAACACATGGATTTAATTGCTATTTAACATTCTAAACTCCCTATAATGAATTTTTCTTATATAGGAAGGATTGAGAAAAAGTATCAAAAAAATCTTAAACCTATAACATTTGTGCCAATTTAGTCATGAACATTTTTATTGATACCAACTTAATCCTAAATCTGTTAATCCAATGCCAATTCAATCCTTCAGGCTAATTTTGGCTGGATTTTACTAACATGAATGCCAAATGACCTATGTGGCACCGCCGACATTGACATGAACAATTTTTAATAATATTTTGATATTATTTTTATTATTTTTCTAACCTTTTTTCCTTTTTTTTCTTTTTTTTTCTCTTATTCTTCATTCCCTTTGCTAGTGACCGACCAATAGCCATAGGTAATGGTCAGCAACTAGCCATGGCCAGGCGACCCTTGCTGGGCCTCGCCTGGGCGAGGGCAAGGGCTAGCTCCCATGAGGGTGCTCCTCCCCAAATCTAGTGAGGCTAGCCCTCGTCTAGGCTAGGGCAACCTCACCAAGCATCGCCTTGGCTAGGGCAAAGGTCAACCTTGCCCAATCTGGCCTAAGCAAGGCTAACCTTCATTGGGCCTTGCCTAAGTGAGGGCAAGCCTCGGCAGGGGCTCCCCTTGCCCTAGCCAATGCAACCTCGCCGAGGGTCACCCTGGCTTGGGTGAGTAAGGCCAACCTCACCTAGATGAGGGCGAGCCCTAGCGAGGGTTCCCCTTGTCAGATCTGTCGAGGCTAGCCCTCACCCAGGCAAGGCCAGTCCAACTATGTTTGGTGGCCAATCGCTAGCAAAAGGGAGGAAGAAGAACGAAAAATAATAATAAGAAATCTACAAAAATAAACATAATTGAAAATATAATAAAAAAATAAAAAAAATATCCACATTGGCGTTGATGTCGCCACATAAGCCAACCACTATCCATCGTTAGCAAAATCCGCCCAAAACTAGCTGGAATGAGTGAATTGGCATTAAGTCAAAGCTTTAGGTATAAATTGACACCAATTAAATGTTTATAACTAAATTGGTACTAATATAATAGGTTTAAGACATTTCTAACACTTTTTCCAAAACGATGGTAATATGAATTTAATGAATCTTTTTACAATCAAGATTGACATTGCATGTTATTGCTTAATTTCTCAAGGTATACAGGAACTTCATGTTGCCCTTTGAATTTTATATGAAATACTCTTGTGACCCTCATTTAAATCAATAATAGGAAGAGCAAATGGAAAATTTCATTTTCCACTAATAACACTATGTCATATGGGATTTAGTTAATAATAAAAAAAATCCTTGAAATGATGGTGTTTTAAAAATAATTCATATGAATATGAAATTTAATTTCGGGAAATCTAATTAGAGTTGGTTTCTTAGAGGATCAAAACTTATCATCTTAGAGGGATTAGTTCTTAAAATAGTTAGAAATAGAATATACGTACCCCCCCTTTGTATAGTTCCGCTTTGGGTTAAAGTTAATACATAACTTACTTTTACACAAAAAAAAAAAAAAAAAAAAAAAAAAAAAAACAATCTATCATATGGGATTTTATTTTTTTTTAAAAAATTGAAATGATGGTGCTTTAAAAATAATGCACATGAATATGAAATTTAATTTTGGGAAATCTAATTACTTCTAATTACTGTTAGTTTCTTAAAGGAGGGAAAATTACCAAAAAAGTCATAAACCTATTATAATTGTGTCAATTCAGTCTTAAACTTATTTTTTTGATCAATTAAGTCATAAATCTTTTGCAATTGTGCCAATTCATTCCATCTGGTCAAATTTGGCCGACCAAATATAACGTGGACGGCCGGCGACAATTTTTTAATAATATTTTTTTGAATTTTTTATTATTTTTTCTTTTCTTTTTTCTTTCTTTTTTTCCCTCCTCCCTCCTTTCTTTGGCTCTAGCGACCGGCTAGCACAAGTTCGCATCTTCTTGCTTTCCATCATTCGTTGTCGGTAGCGGAAGACTTCGGGGTCCCGGTCTTCTTCGGCGAGAGGAGATTTTGGGTGTTGGGCATGACGCCTCCATTCGCGATCGTCATGTCGCCAAGCAGGTTGCTTAGCTCCTCGTCCTTCCTCACCGCGAGCTGAATGTGGTGCGGCACGATTCTGGTCTTCTTGTTGTCCCTCGCCGCATTCCCAGCTAATTCTAGAACCTGAAACAAACCAAAATCGCAAAACGCGTCACTTCAGGCCATGAAATCGAACACGAGGACAGCCATAGCGTTTTCACGACAAACCCTAAAACCTAACCGCTCCTCCTTCGAACGATTTTCGAAACCTAATTGAATCCTCAACTGAAAAAAGAAGCCAAAAAGAAACAGTTGAATCCACACTTCAGCAAAGCCATACCTCAGCCGCAAGGTACTCAAGGATGGTAGCGAGGTAGACTGGAGCTCCGGTACCAACGCGCTCGGCGTACTTGCCGGCCTTGAGAAATCGAGTGATATGGTCCATCGGGAATTGCAATCCAGCCTTGTTGTTGTGGGATTGAGCCTTCTTTGCTGCTCCAGATCCTAGGGTTTTGCCTCTATCGGCCATGGCAAGTGCGGTGAGGGCGAGCCTCGCTAAGGGATCAGCAAGGTCAGCCTCGCCCGGATCCGACAAGGCAAGCTTGCTGATCCACTGGCAAGGCCGCCTCAGTCCGGCAACCGGTCCTTCCCTGTGGCCAATTGCTAGAGCCAAAGGAAGAAGAAGGAAGGAGGGAAAAAAAAAGAGAGAGAAAATAACAAAATAACAAAATAAAAATTAATTAAAAAATTCGAAAAAAAAAATATTATTAAAAAATTATCGCCGACGTCAGCCGACATCCACGTTAGTGCCAACTAGCCAAATTTGGTCGATGGACTGAATTGGTATAATTACAAAAGATTTAGGACTCAATTAGTCAAAAAAAATAAATTTAGGACTAAATCAATATAATTGTAATAGATTTCAGATTTTTTTTGTTATTTTCCCCCTAAATGATCGGAACCTATCGTCTTAGTGGGATTAGTTCTTGAATTAGTTAGGAAAAGAATACACATACTAACTAAAAGTAGACTTGGGAATTGTTACTTCAAAGCTTTGACTTTGCATAAATGATACCATGATAGAAATCAGCTTCTAAGCTTTTACATAATAGTATAATGGAGTAGTGTCAAAAAAAGTCCTAAAATTATTGTATTTGTACCAATTTAGTTCTAAATATTTTGACTTAGTGCTAATTTAGTCTTTCCAGTTAATTTTGGCTTAATTTTGCTGATGTTGATAATTTTTAATAATATTTTAATATTTTTCTAGATTTGTTATTTTTTCTTTTATCTTTTTTTTTTCCTTCTTTTTCCTTCCCGTTGCCGGTAACCAGCCACTAGCCATAGGCAATAGCTAAGCTAGCCTCGTCACTGCGCACCATGGGCGAGGCCGAGCCGAGCAAGGATGCCCCTCGTTGAGCATCACCCATGCCAAGACAAAGCTTGACAAGGTCATCTAGGCTTGGGTGAGGGTAAGCCTTGCACAATCTAGCCTAGGTGAGGCCAACTATCATCGGGTGTCACCTACGCGAAGGCAACGCCTGACGAGGTCACCTTGGCTTAGGTGAGGTCGGCCTTCGCCTAACCAGGCCTTGCCTATGGCAAAGCAACAACAAGCCTCGCCCAAGCAAGGCCAACCCAACCATGGCCACTATCTAGTCACCAGCAAAGAGAAGGAAGAAAAATAAAGAATAAAAATTAATTAAAAAATATTAAAATATTATTAAGAATTATCCACATCAACAAGGACAGTGCCACGAGCCAACTAGTGTCCACGTTAGCAAAATCCATTTAAAATAAGCTGGAAAGGCTGAATTAGTACTATGTCAAAAGGTTTATGACTAAATTGATATAAATATAAAGTTTATGACTAAATTGACATTAATGTAATAAATTTAAGATTTTTCTGACACTTTTCCTGAAAAGATGGCAATATGAATTTAATGAATTTTTTACAATCAAGATTGACATTGCAAATTAAAATCAGCTTAATTTCTCTAGGTATATGTGAATTTCATGTTACCCTTTGAATTTCATATGAAGTATTCTTTTGACCCTCATTTATATCAATAATAGCAAGAACAAATGAAAAATGAAATTTTCCACTAATAACACTCTATCATATGGGATTTAGTTAATAAAATAAATACTTGAAATGATGATGCTTTAAAAAATGCATATGAATATGAAATCTAATTCCGGGATTTGTTCTTGAACTAGTTAGGAAATGAATATACGTACTAACTAAAAGTAGTTTAGGGAATTGTTACGTCAAAGCTTTGATTTTGCATAAATGATAACATGATAGAAATCAGCTCCTAAGCTTTTATATATTACTATAATGCATTAGTTAATTAGATAAAAATATTAAGAATAGGCGCTAGGAAAATTACATTCAACAGAATTGTTATTGCAGAAAATAGATGTGACGGGAATGAATTGAAAGACTAAAATTTATCGATTGAAGCCGCCAAGACAATCGCAACCGTTAATTTTCATGGGATTGCCTTGGGGATAGCAGGTAGAATCCCCAGAGTAGAATATTCGGTCTCGTGGATCGTGGACCCCCCAAATTTGGTCATCCGGTGCGTCATCATCGCCCTATAAATAGCCCGCTGCTCCTTCACGCCTTCGCGTCACCGTTCTCTTGGATACTCGATCCTGAGAAGCTGCTGCTGCTGATTTGCTTGCTCGCTCGCTCGCCAACTTCAAATCTGAGCAGCCCCCGTCGAGTTTGCAGCGAGATAATAATGGCAGCGTCAGCAGAAAACGAGCATCCAGTGAAGGTTTTGGGATGGGCAGCGAGAGATTCCTCGGGACTTCTCTCTTCCTTCGAGTTCTCAAGAAGGTAAACCTGCATATTGTTTTTCCATCTCTGGAGATATCATCTCTTGGATTATTCGAGCTTTCTTTCACGTCAAAGGTTCTATATAGACGAGAATAATTAGAACCGTTAAGTTCAGGAAGAACCGATGTGTGCATAGTACGATTCTGTTGAGATGAATCATTCAGCTACAATGGCGTGCTTATGGAGATTCAGAGCTGTAAATATTTTTCTTCTGCTCTTTTATATAATCTGAAAGCACGAACTGAAGACCCAACTATTGAGAGACTTATGGGCATCCTTCAAGACCCGTGAACTTGTTAAATCCGAACATTTGGCTTGTTTAATAGGTTCTAACTCAGTAGCTTGCATGCGGTTAGAACAATTTTTTTTTTTTTTTTTTTTGAAAATTGAAGGGCACAGGTGTGGAGACTCATGAAACATCATGCAAGCTCGTTAACCGGTTAAGTATAGACCTTTAACCTATACAAGTGGCTCTGACATGGAAAAGTTTGCATGTAATGAGAATCAAATGAGTGACCATAAGTTTCTGAGCTAAAAAAAATCAATGCACTAATCAATTGTTACAATCTTAAAGGGCCACAAAAGTTTGAGTTAAAATGCATTAAACCCACTTTTTTCCATAATATCTATTGTAGGGTCACGGGAGAGAAAGATGTGACTTTGAAAGTATTGTATTGTGGGATATGTCACTCTGACCTACACAATGTGAAGAACGAATGGGGATTCATGTCCTACCCTATGGTGCCCGGGTATGAGTTAAAAAGAATCACATTTTCTCATTTTTCTCCCTCATAGTAAGTGGAAAAGAATTACATTTGATTATTGCATTGTAGACATGAGATTGCGGGTGTCGTAACAAAAGTAGGAGCCAAAGTGACAAAGTTCAAAGTCGGAGACAAAGTGGGTGTCGGGTGTATTATTGGATCATGTCACAATTGTGCGAATTGTGGTGATAATCTTGAAAATTACTGCCCCGAAATGGTCCCAGTTTATGGCGGTAAGTTTAGCCCTGATAATGACAAGGATTCTAATGGAACGATTAACTATGGTGGCTTCTCAGAAATCATGGTCATAGATGAGCACTTTGTATTTAAATTTCCAAATAACACGCCTCTCGGTGGTGGGGCACCTCTCCTTTGTGCCGGTATCACTGTCTATAGCCCATTAAGGTACTACGGACTGGATAAGCCCGGAATGCACATAGGAGTGGTTGGGCTGGGTGGACTTGGCCATGTGGCTGTCAAATTTGCCAAGGCAATGGGCCTTAGGGTGACTGTCATCAGTACTTCCCCAAGTAAAAAGGAAGAAGCCGTGAACCATCTCGGTGCCGATGCATTTTTGGTCAGTCAAGATGCAGAGCAGATGCAAGTATGTTATGTTCCTTCCAAGCTGTTTCTTGAATTGCACTTAGGATAAAGAACCTTAAGAAACTTAAAGTCACAATTATTTTCTTGATGCAGTTAGCTATGGGCACAATGAATGGCATTATAGACACTGTCTCAGCTGTGCATGCTCTCTTGCCATTGATTGGTCTCTTGAAGACTCATGGGAAGCTTGTCATGGTTGGGCTAATAGACAAGCCCCTTGAGCTACTTTCTATGCCACTCCTCTTGGGTAAATAACTATAATATACTTCTCAAAGAGATTATCATCTATATTTTACTTGCAGTTAAAATTGATATGCCAGGCCTCCTGCATACATATTAGCTCAAATCTAAAATGTGTGTGCATCGCAATTACGAACTCTCATTCGCAACATTGAACTTCTTGATTATTACTAACGATAGGTAGGAAGATAGTGGGTGGAAGTGCCGCTGGTGGGATTAAGGAGACACAAGAGATGATCGATTTTGCAGCAGAGCATGGCATAAATGCGGATATTGAGGTTATTCAGATGGACTATGTGAACACTGCTATGGAGCGACTCGCAAAAGGGGATGTTAGATAACGATTTGTCATCGACATCGGAAATTCACTGAAATCTTAGTGAAACTTAATTGTGTTAATAACAACGAGAAAGCTTGGATGGAAGGTGGTCAATTATTGTAGTCATTAGTTATTGGGTAATTAGTTTGTATGCATGTTTTCCATCGTGGTTATGTCATTGTTCTTTTTGGGACAGAGAAGTCTTCTCTAAGGATGATTACTTTGTAAAAAAAGTGTTATTAAGTTACAGTTGCTCTGTTGGAGTTCAATAAAGGAACTCTAGTTCGTTCGTAATCTCATATGATATTCTCTTCGAAAATCGCATCTCTACTATAATCACGTGTGCTTTTTAGTCAGTTGGATTGGGAAACTATAATTATTGGATCATGCATATTTTTGTCTTCAACTGTGACTGTTTGACTTCCATAGCCATGGACTAGAATGATAGGATAACCGGACAACAGGTAGACTAAACGAGATAAGCATAAGAAAATTAAGAGAGAGGGCTAAGAATTTTAGCCCTTAACACGCACTGTCATATCATGCTAAACTAATAGTTTTCCTCACTAATTTGAACCATTAGGAAACGGCTTAACAATGTATTTATAGCATATGACTTCGTCGAGCATTTACAACATAATAAAGCATCAAGCATCTAGAGTGGGTTCGTTGTACGACCCCGTGCTGTTGTAAACAGGAATCTACCCAAATGGGAGTTTCCTTAAAACCGCAATCGAGAATTTGGTCAATGGGTACGTCGTCATCGTCCTATAAAGAGCCGGCTTCTCCTTCACCTTTTCGCATCACCGTTCTCTTCGGTACTCGATCCTGAGCTGCTGCTGATTTGGCTCTTTGCTCGCCCAACTTCAAATTTAGCAGTGCTGGTCGAGTTTGCAGTGAGATAATATGGCAATGTCTGCAGAAAACGAGCATCAAGTAGAAATTTAATTAGGATAGTATATTAGATTGGATTGCGATATCAAAGTCGAGATAATATACCATTCCATTGCAGAAAATACGTGAGTTTAATTGCTAGTTAACATTCTACACTTCCTTATAATGAACTTTTCTTATATAGGAAAGACGGAGGAAAAGTATCATAAAAGTCATAAATTTATTCTTTTTGTGCCAATTTAGTCCTAAAACTTCTATCAATATCAATTTTGTCATAAACATTTTGACATAATGCTAATATAGTCTTTCCAGCTAATTTTGGCTAGAGTTTACTGACATGGATAGCGATTAACCTACATAGCACTGCCAACGCTGATATGGAGAATTTTTAAAAATATCTTAATATTTTTTCGATTTTTTATTATTTTTTATGATTTTTCGTTTTTTTTTTTCCTTCTTCTTCCTTCCCTTTGCTGGTGATCGGCCACCAGCCACAAGCGATGGCCAAGCTGGCCTTGTCGTTGCCCACCACAGGCAAGTCCTAGCCAGGCGAGGGCACTCCTCATCGAGCATCACCTAGACGAGGGCAACACTCGGCGAGGTCGCCGTGGCCTAGGTGAGGGTCAGCCTTGCCCAATCTAGCCTAGCAACAACAACCCTTGCCGAGGGTCACCTGGGTGAAGGCAACACCCAACAAGGTCACCATGGACTAAGCGAAGCTAGCTCTCACTCGGCCAAGCCTCACTTATGGTAGGCAACAGCAAGCCTTGCCCAAGCAAGGCCAACCCAGCCATGTGTAGTGGCCGATTGGCAACAAAGAGAAGGAAGAAGAAGGAAGAAAAGAAAAGAATAAAAATTAGTTTAAAAAATCAAAAAATATAAAAATATTATTAAAAATTGTCCATAAGAGCACCGACAATGCCATGTAGGCCAATCAGCTTCCATGTGAACAAAATCCATCCAAAATTAGCTGGAAATGCTGCATTGGCACTAGGTCAAAATGTTTTTAGCTAAACTGATACTAATAAAAGATTTATGACTAAATTGGCACTGATGTAATAAATTTATAATTTTTCTGACAATTTTCTCAGAGAGATTGCAATATGAATTTAATGAATCTTTTACAATCAAGATTGACATTGCACATTAAAATATGCTTAATTTCTCTAGGTGTACACGAATTTCATCTTACCCTTTAAATTTTATATGAAGTATTCTTTTGACCCTCATTTAAATCGATAATAGCAAAAGCAAATAAAAAATGAAATTTTCGACTAATAACACTCTATCATATGGGATTTAGTTAATAAAAAAATACTTGAAATGATGGTGCTTTAAAAATAATGCGTAGGAATATGAAATCTAATTCTGGAAAATCTTTTTAGTGATGGTTTCTTAGAGAATCGGAACCTATCGTCTTAATGGGATTAGTTCTCGAATTAGTTAGGAAAAGACTATACATACTAACTAAAAGTAGATTAGGGAATTGTTCAAAGTTTTGATTTTGCATAAATGATACCATGATAGAACTCAGCTTCTAAGCTTTTATATATTAACATAATGCATTAGTAAATTAGATGATAATAATAATAGGCGCTAGGAAAATTACATTAAACAGAATTGTTATCGCAGAAAATAGACGTCACGTGAATGAATTAAAAGATTAAAATTTATAAATTGAAGTTCTCAATACAGTCGCAGCCGTTTATCTTTATGGGATTGTCTTGGGGTGAGCAGGTAGTATCCACAACGTAAAATATACATACTTTGTAATTCATTCAATCTAGTGGATAACTGACCCAAAAAAAAAAAATCTAGTGGATCGTGGCCCACCAAATTTGGTCATCCGGTACGTCATCATCGCCCTATAATTAGCCGGCTTCTCCTTCACGCCTTCGCATCACCTTTCTCTTCAATACTCGATCCTGAGCAGCTGCTGCGGCTGATCTGCTTGCTTGCTCGCCAACTTCAAATCTGAGCAGCCCCCGTCGAGATAATAATGGCAGCGTCAGCAGAAAACGAGCGTCCAGTGAAGGTTTTGGGATGGGCAGCGAGAGATTCCTCAGGGCTTCTCTCTCCCTTCGAGTTCTCAAGAAGGTAAAGCTGCATATTATTTTTCCATCTCTGGAGATATCATCTCTTGGATTATGCAAGCTTTCTTTCACGTCAAAGGTTATATATAGACGAGAATAGTTAGAACCGTCAAGTTCAGGAAGAATCGATGTGTGCATAGTACAATTCTGTTGAGATGAATCATTCAGCTACAATTCTCTTACCTTTACCAAAAAAAATCATTCAGCTACAATGGCGTGCTTATGGAGATCCAGAGATGTAAATCTTTTTCTTCTGCTCTTTTATATAATCTGAAAGCACGAACTGAAGACCCAACTATTAAGAAACTTATGGCCATCCTACAAGACCCGTGAATTTGTTAAATCCAAACATTTGGCTTGTTTAATTGGTTCTAACTCAGAGTTGCTTGGATGCAGTTAGAATAATTGGTGTTTTTTTTTTTTTCTCTCTATTTTGAAAATCCAAGGGCACGGGTGCGGAAACTCATGAAACATCATGCAAGCTCGTTAACCGGTTAAGTCCAGACCCTTAACCTATACAGGTGGCTCTAACATGGAAAAGTTTGCATGTAATGAGAATCATATGAGTGACCATAAGTTTCTGAGCTAAAAAACATCAACGCACTAACCAATAGTGAAATCTTAAAAGCCGTAAAAGTTTGTGTTAAAATGCATTAAACCCACTTTTTTCCATAATATCTTTTGTAGGGTCACAAGAGAGAAAGATGTGACTTTGAAAGTATTGTACTGTGGGATATGTCACTCTGATCTACACAATGTGAAGAATGAATGGGGATTCATGTCCTACCCTATGGTGCCCGGGTATGAGTTAAAAAGAATAACCTTTTTTCTCATTTTTCTCCCTCATAGTAAGCATAAAATTAATAAATTTGATTATTGCATTGCAGACATGAAATTGCGGGTGTCGTAACAGAAGTAGGAACCAAAGTGACAAAGTTCAAAGTCGGAGACAGAGTGGGCGTCGGGTGTATGATTGGATCGTGTCACAACTGTGTGAATTGTGGTGATAATCTTGAAAGTTACTGCCCCGAAATGGTTCCAATCTATGGTGGTAAGTTTAGCCCTGATAATGACAGTGAGGATTCTAATGGAACGATTAACTATGGTGGCTTCTCGGAAATCATGGTTGTAGATGAGCACTTTGTATTTAAATTTCCAAATAACATGCCTCTCGATAGTGGGGCACCTCTCCTTTGTGCCGGTATCACTATCTATAGCCCATTAAGGTACTACGGACTCGACAAGCCTGGAATGCACATAGGAGTGGTTGGGCTCGGTGGACTTGGCCATGTGGCTGTCAAATTTGCCAAGGCAATGGGTCTTAGGGTGACTGTCATCAGTACCTCCCTAAGTAAAAAGGAAGAAGCCATGAACCATCTTGGTGCTGATGCATTTTTGGTCAGCCAAGATGCAGAGCAGATGCAAGTATGTTATGCTCCTCGCAAGCTGTTTCTTGATTGCACGTAGGATAAAGACTTGCTAAAGTAATTCAAAGTCACAATTATTTTCTTAACGCAGTTAGCTATGGGCACAATGAATGGCATTATAGACACTGCCTCAGCTATGCATGCTCTCTTGCCATTGATTGGTCTCTTGAAGACTCACGGGAAGCTTGTCATGGTTGGCCTAACAGACAAGCCCCTTGAGCTACTTGCTATGCCACTCATCCTGGGTAAATAACTATAATATACTTCTCGAAGAGATTATTATCTATATTTTACTTACAATTAAAATTGATATGTTGGGCCTACTGCATAGATATTAGCTCAAATCTAAAATGTGTGTGCATCACAATTACGAGTTCTCATTCGCAACATTGAACTTCTTTATTCTTACTAATGACAGGTAGGAAGATAGTGGGTGGAAGTGCCGCTGGAGGAATTAAGGAGACGCAAGAGATGATCGATTTTGCAGCGGAGCACGGCATAACCGCAGATATTGAGGTTATTCCGATGGACTATGTGAACACTGCCATGGAGCGTCTTGCAAAAGGGGATGTTAGATACCGATTCGTCGTCGACATCGGAAATTCGTTGAAGTCTTACTAAAACTTAATTGCGTTGATTACTACGAGAAAACTTGGATAGAAGGTGGTCGAATTATTGTTGACATCAGTTATTGAGTAAGTAGTTTGTATGCATGTTTTTCATCGTATTTACACCATTGTTCTTGTTGGGACAGAGAAGTCTTCTCTAAGGACAATTACTTTGTAAAAAAAAGTGTTATTAAGTTACAGTTGCTCTATTGGAGTTCAATAAAGGAAATCTAATTCGTTCGTAATCTCGTATGATATCTCTTCGAAAATTGCATCTCTACTATAATCATGTGTACTTTTTAGTCAATTAGATTGGACAATTATAGTTATTGGATTGTGCATATTTTTGTCTTCAATTGTGACTGTTTGACTTCCATAGCCATGGACTAGACATGACAGGATAACCGGACAACAGGTAGACTAAACGATATAAGTAGGAGAAAATTGAGAGAGAGGGCTAAGAATTTGAACCCTTAACATGCCCTCTTGGGGAAAATGCCACAAATGGTCCCTAAACTATCAACAAATGTTCAATTTCGTCCCTAGATTTTCGATTTGCTCAATTTAGTCCATAAACTATTAACAAATGTCCGATCTAGTCCCTATATTATTTGTAAATTGACCAATTTCGTCCTTCCGTTAGTTAAAGTTAACGGAATTAGCTTACGTGGCTTTTAGTCTCTTAAGTATAAAATAGAAATGACATGTGGAAAATCCACATGGAAATTACCATTAAAACAAGATAACTCACCGTCCAAAAAAGAGAAACACAGGAGCACTTCTCTCTCTGCTTTTGCGATTGGTTTTTCCTTTGTAGCTGGTCCCAAAACCTATATCAAGACACGAAGAAGAAGATCAAGACACGAAGGAGGAGGAGGAGGAGGTAAGGGTTATAGTCCATTAGAAGTATCGTATCATGATTTTTTTAGGGCAACACGTAGGTTTAGGGTTCAGCTTGTGTTGAACAACGACTCTATCTCGTCGCACAAGAGAAGTTCCTTTTGCCCGGAGTGTTGTCTCGGGCATAATGCTTCCAATGAAGACTCGAGTCTATACGTGAGGGGGTTCTACAAGGACGATGTGTCCTGATGGCTCCTCCATGTCTGTTATTTACGGTTAATTAGGGCTTTCTTCAAGGATGGGTTAATCGAGGCTTTCTCGAAGATGATAATGCACGGTTTATCTGACTTGAACAATGCGTGGTTATGACATAAAATGTGAATAGTTTATTTGAGCATGTTGTGTTATGCAATGCCCTATAAGAGTATTGAAATAATATTGAATGCACGACATGTTTTGCTTTATTAAACAATAGAAATATAACAGTTGGGACCACTATATGGGACCACTGTATGGGACCACCGTTATGCAATTTACAGTGGTCCCAACTTGCCATAGTTTTAGGTTGTAGCTTTTTCATGGATTTTTAGACGTGACCCCCATTTGTCTTTGTTTTGTTGTCTTTAGATTATACTTTCGATGTTTGTTTGTTCTTATTGTATAAACAATAGAAATATTTTGATTGGTGTCATTTTCCTTTTTTAGATTAGATGATTTTTATGCGTAATTTTTTGCAAATTTATATGGCTGATGAGACGTTCTGATTTACTCTATGGGTTGGGGGTAGGTTTATTCGTGATAGAATAATAGAGTATGTTGATGGTTATAGCAGCAAGTGGCTTTATGATCCAGACAAATTAAGTTACTTTGAGATTTTGCACTTGGTACAAGATATGGGTTACTCTAATATCGAGAAACTCCACTACTTAATGCCGGGAAAGAATTTTGAGAATCATTTAAGAGCAATTGAAGATGACACTTCGGTACAAGAAATGATAGGATTTTGGGAAAAAAAATTTCGGTACATGTGAGATATTTATTGAACATGGCAAAGACATGAGTGTTGGCATTGGTGATGGGTTAGCAAAGGGATTAATGAATGTAGAAGAAGATGAGGGAGTTGCAATGCTTATTGAAGATGATGATGAGCTTGTTGAGGTGCCATGGTTAACTGACAATGAAGAAGAAGAACTTCAAGTGGCTAGGGGAAAAACTAGAACTTTTAAGGGAGATAATGCATATGGTGTTGCTAGGTTGGTAGAGATACCTAGTGAAATAAATGTAGAAGTAGAACAAAAAAGGAGGAGGAAAGAGGCTATAGCAATCCATTGTGAAGATAACATTGAGCTTGAGACTGAATGCTTTGACTCAAGTGACTCTAATTGGAGCTTTGTCACAAGTGATGAGGAAGAACTAGAGGTAGAAGAGACTGCTAGAAGGAAGAGCACACATGTGCAATATGATGAAACCACATAAATACCTCACTTTGCACTGAATATGGTGTTTGATGGCCCTAAGCAATTTAAGGAAGCTATCAATAAATATACATCTACCATAAGAGTTAATATTGATTTTATCAAGAATGACAAGGTGCGAGTAAGGGCAAAATGTAAGGCTAAAAATTGTGATTAGTTAATTTATGCAGCTAGAGATAACAAGACTGGCTTGTTTCTAGTAAAAACTTTCAAGGATGAACACACGTGCTCCTGGTCTTTCCAAGTGAGGAGGTTCACATCTACATACATGGCGAAGCATTATCTAAGTTTGTGGAGGGTAGCTCCTTCAATGAAATTGCAGGAGTTCAAGAGAATTGTGCGAGAGCAATGAGCTTAGATGTTACTATCAACCAATGTAGAAGGACTAAGGAAAAGGTAATCGAAAGACTAAATGGGATGTATTCCTATGAGTTCAGCAGGTTGTGGAGTTATTGTGAAGAAATTATTCATAGAAATTCCCGAAATACCGTGAAGGTAAAGTTTCTAAGAGAATCCCCAAATTCAAGACCCATCTTCCAACGAATTTATGTTTGCTTTGATGCCGTAAGAAATGGATTACTTAAAGGTTGCAGACCTTTGATAGGGTTGGATGGATGTTTCTTAAAAGGAATGTTAAAGGGCGAGTTATTGACTACCGTTGGGAGGGATGCAAATAATCAAATGTACCCTATCGCATGGGCTATTGTGGAGGTCGAGAATAAGGATTCATGGGGCTGGTTTGTAGAGGCCTTGAAGTATGACCTTAGCACAAAGGACGGTGTGGGATACACCGTGATCTCAGATCAACAGAAGGTAATGTTATTACTCTTCCTTCATTTTGTAGTTTTCATGTGTGACATATTGTAAATTCATTATACAAATGATAATATCATGGATTCGTTGTAGGGGCTTGTGCAAGTACTCGAGGAGGAGATGTCATTGGCTGAGCACCGATGATGTGCAAGACATATCTATGCGAATTGGTGTAAGAAGAATGGGGGTAACAATTGTCGCAAGCAATTCTGGATGTGTGCAAAGTCAACTACAATTCCTCAATTTAAAAAGCATCTTGAAGAATTGGGTAAGATGAGTAAGACAGGAAAAGCTGACTTGATGAGGATTGCTCCAAAATATTGGTGCAAGGCTTTCTTTAAAACTATGTACAAGTCAGATATTGTGGATAATAACTTGTCAGAAGCATTTAATGGATTGATATTGGAAGCTAGACACATGTCTATCATATCCATGCTTGAGGATATTAGAGAAAAGATTGTCACAAGAATGCATGAGAAAAGAGGTGCATGTCAAAGATGGAAAAGAGACATTGCAACCTAGGATATTAGAGAAAATAGAAGGCAATAAAAAGGAAAGTGCCTTTTGTCATGTGCTTTGGAATGGAGAAGACGGATTTGAAGTGCGCCATAGGAATGACAAATTTGTAGTGGACATAAGAACAACTCATGTTCTTGCAGGGCGTGGGACTTGAGTGGCATTCCATGCCCTCATGCAATCTGTGTCATTCTATTCAAAGGGGAGGAGATAGAAACTTTTGTCGCCCACTGGTACAAGAAGGATAGCTATTTAAAGACATATAGTCACTACTTGGAAGCGATGAATGGTGATAACCTTTGGCCTTCTAGTGATAAAGAACCTTTAGTGACACCAATGCCTCGGGTTATGCCTGGTAGGCCTAAACGGAAAAGGATAAGAGAGGAAGGAGAATCTAGAAATGGGTTCAAAGTGTCAAGACAAGGCAAAAAACTCACATGCCATTTGTGCTTCAAACGAGGCCACAACTCAAGAACTTGTCCATTGAAACAAAAGGAAAAGGTAAGGTTTATTTACTCTGTGTCTGTAGTCTCTGTTTGTGTCTATATTTTTTGACTTCATTTTCTTAATGGACGGGATGAAGAAATACTGGGACAAAGAGAAGCCAACCCACTTGTTACAAAGATGCATCATAACAATGCCACCACTCGAGAGGTACTCTTGACCTTACTTTTAAGTAAGTGACTATGTGCTCGAATAATTACAAGTGTCATTTTAAATTGAGAGTTGATCTTCTTAATAGCCTGAACTGGAAGGTAGTCAATCCATTTCTATACTAAGAAATACTGACCACGATGTGGTCAATGTAAAGAAGGTGGAGAGCCCATCACGCAAATTTATCACTATAACGGGACTAGAGGCATAACTTTATAATAGAAAACTGTTGTTATGTAAAGATTTGACATTTGATTATTTGATTGATTGATGCCTTTCTTTTGTCCAGCGGCAAAAGGCAAACATCATGAAAAAGAAGCAAGAAGAAAGGAAACAAGCTGAGTAGCATTTGAACAATACTGTAAGTGTTGGATCAATAAGATCTCCAAGAAAGAGGCAAATTGACTAGAAGTAGCTGTTTGAAGAGTTGGAAATGGGACATGCTCTAGTACTTTTTGTTGATATGATACTCTTGTATTTAAGACCAAGAGATATGTTTTTTTTTTCTTTTTGGTAATTTAGCAAGCGTTTAAGATGTGGCAATGTTGTTAAGAGAACAAGCATTCTGGGTTGTTTTTTATAGTACATTCAATATATGAAAAGAAATGCAAATGGCCTTATTTTTGTCTAATCTGTTCGTGTTAAAGATTACACTCAATACTCTTGAATAGTTGGCTTGCCTGCGGCTGTTTGTTTGTGAGTCCCCCAACCTCTCTAAACAAGGTTGGTGTTTTACTTTCTGCTGCTCCTTCCCAAATAAGGACCATGAAAGTCAGCAATCTTTCTCTCAGTGCATTCGAGCTGGATATAGAGGAGTTCTTTTCGTTTTTAGGTGAAATCGAACATGTTAAAATGCAAAGGTTAGCTTTCATTTTCATGATGCTATTATCTGATGTTACCTTCTTTCTGTATTTGTTGTGCTCATTTACAGGATATTAAAGAAGGGACTCTAAAACCGTTGTTTTTTTCTAATTTTTTGTTCCATTGCATATCGGTCTCCCCTTTGACGATAGTGAAGACTTTTTGCGATTTTAGCACATACTAGATTCCCATGGAGGTTCACGCTATGTTTTTCCTCTTTCAGTGGCAATGAGCATTCTCAAGTTGCGTATGTTACCTTCAAGGATCCCCAAGGAGCAAAGACTATTGTTCTTCTATCTATATGCATTATCTTTTCACACGTTCCAGTTAATTTTTTATTTGCTCTGCTCTTCGTATGTTAGTAGGAAAAAACCAAAGCACTATCCTACTTTAGGAAGTGTTTGCAGCTTACACTCGACAGCCAACTCTGCTATGAGGAGTTCTACTAGTTCTTTCAATCATGCATGCTTTTTGGTAGATATCGGATCTAAATGGTAACAGGTGGCCACGTCGACGAGGAAAGTGCAACGGTGAAACTTAATTTTTTACAGCCGGCATGCAATTCTGAGTGCGAACACCAAATGCAGTGGCGATGGGTTTGAAAACTTGAAATCATTTAGTTTATTCTTCGTATTTTTTGCAACACCCGGTTGCTGCATCTTGAAATTTATGCCTGCAAGCTCATTTAGGTGTTTTACTTGAGTAGAATATATTATCCTATAAAAGAGTGTTTCATTGATTGCTACTTTAGCGAAACATGTCTCAATGAAGGTTTATGAAAAAGAGAGAGATCTAAATAAAGGTAATTTCAGTCAGCATCCCCATTCTCAAATGGTTTGATAGCCATATGCATGTTTATCAATTCCATCTTTCAACTTTTGCAGGTGAATTCATGACCATTTTGTCAACAATAACAAGCCAATCTTATTCAGAGGCAGACATGAAAATTCTTTCGTAACAACTTCAATGAATTTTCATTGTAAGAACATCACTTTTCATTGCAAACACCAGCAGTGAATGAATTTAACATTGTCGTTCCTCAAAAAACAACTTTTTATTGCAACCAATCATGATCACTAGGCCTGTTGCTATTTGCTAATTTCTCCTCCTTCGCTATATGTCTGCTGTAAACAGCTCGAGACCACAGAGAAGTTGATGAAGGGAAGAATTATGGATTGAATTCAAAAATCATCTGCTTTTGCTCCTTGACACTAGTATGGTCAAGCCCCCTCTGTTCCTTCTCCTTCAGTGAGTGCTCAGTGTCAGTTCACTGAACTACACGGATGTCCAACCTATGCCACTTTTGCCAAAGGGTCTCAGCTTCAGGTGTCAATTGAATATATTCATCTCCACTTCTTGCTCTCTTTCTTTCTTCAATTGTTGCACGTCTTCTTGCTTTTCTGGTTCTGAAATTTTGCTTCGGGGAGGATCTGGTGTAATCAGTATACAAACGTGAAAATGTCAAAATCGACTCAAAAGATAACCAATTTATCTGCTTCTAGGAAGCAAGTCCTTCAATTCCCGAATTATGAGCAATATCCCATTGGTCAATTCCTGGGTCATCCACGTTCAAGGTAGACAAAACACGAGCTCTTCAAAGTTTTCAATTGCGATGCTCTCACGGTTCTTCACTTATTCCTCTCTTTTTGAATTCTGATTGAGCAAATTCGAAGTTTCACCTGCACGAGGGATGGCGTGCCCACCAAGACCCCAAGATCCGAGTCGTCGCCAGCGTCAACCTCAACCCAACCATCTTCGCTCCAGTCTCAATCCAAGCATTTTGAGAAGTCTGATGTTGGGAAGGAAGAAGAATCATCGATGTGAAAAAGAGGATCGCAAACGGATAAGCTATTCCGACCAAAAGAAATTAAATAAAAAATGGATAAGCTATGCTTTATACTTTCCCCCTCGAATCAGTTCATCTCTTCCGATACAATTGTGTCGCCATGAGAGAGAAGGCTTCTTTGAGGGCTAGGGCTTCGATGCACTCGGTCGAGGACACGCAGATCGATTTTGCAAACCTGGCGGCCGAATTCCCCTGTGGAATCACGATGTATGTCGGCGGTGTTTCCTTCCGATTCTCCCTCAAGAATGGATCCGTTGATGTTGAGCTTCGTGGAACCATTCTTCGGTGGTTTGCTTTCTCTCTTCTTCCGTCTGTTCGGTGTCGCTAGATTCCAACACTAAAAGCTTTTGTGATTATGGTCAGATCTGGTCCCTTTGAAAAAGAGGGCTTTTGAAACCCTAATTTGTTTTCCTTTTTTAAAGTATATATTAACTTATAAATTTAATAATCCAACTCAGCTCCATGTCATCATTTAACGCTCCACGTCATCATTTAACGGTTTGAATAAACGGAATGACTAAATCAGACATTTGTTGATAGTTCAGGAATCAAATTGAGCAAATCAAAAATTTAAAGACGAAATTGAATATTTATTGATAGTTTAGGGACCATTTATGACATTTTCCATCTTGCTAAACCAATATTTTTTCTCATTAGCTTGAACCATCAAAAACAGCTTAACCATGTATTTATAGCATATGATTTGACTTAAACGTTAAACACATCGTCGCACATTTATGACATAATAAAGCATCAAGCATCTAGAGTGGGGTCGTTTTATGACCCATGCTGTTGTAAACGAGAATCTACCCATCTATTATTTCATCCATTCGACCTAAAGTGCGTTGTCAACCATCTATCAGAATTTCCTTAGTTTTAGCCATTGGATTAAGCACGGTATAGTTCCTTGCTTGAGGCCATTGGACCTTAGCATCGGTCAACTTTGGTGTCCCGAAATCTAT
This sequence comes from Eucalyptus curtisii, assembly GCA_017140595.1. Lineage (NCBI taxonomy): Eukaryota > Viridiplantae > Streptophyta > Magnoliopsida > Myrtales > Myrtaceae > Eucalyptus > Eucalyptus curtisii. The sequence goes on along the minus strand of CM029501.1, from coordinate 14,930,586 downwards.
AATTTTTTTTTTTTCATAAGACATCCACAAAGCAAATAATCACACACCACATGAAATGGTTTCATAACTATGGAACTCCTCGACTTTCTGGAAAGTAGAGGTCATTTCAACCCAAAAAAAAAAAAATAGTGTCATCCAACGCTCTATTAGGTTCATCCAAATTGGGATGACACAAGATATTAACGTGACGTTTAAACTATTTTCAAAGCGAACTGCAATGATGTTGCCCCCAAAAGAAAAAAGAAAAGTCATAAAAAAACTATAGAAAGAAAAGGCTAAAGATTAGAGCAGTTTTAGAAAAGGAAAACAACGAAGCATGGAGAGAGAGCGAGAGAGAGAGAGAGAGCCCCAATGGGGGTGGGCCACCATACATTTTGCGAACAAGGGCGACGACCCTCCTCCGGCCATGGGCGTCGTTTTATTTTTTATCCTTTTGATTCTTGGTCTGAACGCTGGCACCTCATCAACACTGCATGTCTAAAGAAAGTAATACTAAAATAGTGGTATCAACATGCTAACGGAAGTACTAAATTGCAATAATAGCACAAAATTTATGATCAGAGAAAGAGCAGATTAGAGACCCCAAGCGACCCAACCCATCTGTGTCGTCCTGGCATTGCAAGAATCCAGGCGACTGTGACGCCGGAGAAGCACAGCACCAGGCGATGCAGCTGAGGGGAGATGTAGCTCGCTCGCTTAGGCGAGAATGGATGAATGAATTCCTGACTGAACTGGAGGAACCATCGTATTGGGATCTGCAAAATCAATTCTAACCTGGCCCACAAGGTGGCTACATTGCCGGATTGCGACCTTGAAGAAGCCACGACTTGCAGTTTCGATTTGAGAACACTATATGTCACCTTTCGTCCACTTTGGGAGCCATATCTGCTGGCCTACATCTTGCTCGTCAAGTTCGGGTCCTATGGCTTGCTCGTTTGGGTGACGCCACGCCAAGCCAAGGCGCTACCGCTGCACGACTTGCGGGCAAGGCGCTGCCAGAGCTGCACCACCCCGCGCCAAGTTGCGGCAAAGCTTTAGTTCCACCAAAAAAAGGGAAAGAGCCGACCAAATCAATCGGTTTGCTGCTTCAATTCAGTGGCTACAAAAAGAAGAAAGCTGTCAATTCAGCTTGGCTTAAGTAATGCATGAAAAATAAACCTGGAAAGAGCTGACTCGCACACCGGTTGCTCATTTTGCTAGCTAAACACGTCATCACGACTCTTGGGTTTGACTCTTAATTTGTTATTGTCTGTTAAAGTAAGTTCAGAAATATTGATTTGAGGGCCAATCAGATTTTCCATTAGATAGGAAGAGGGTGATGCGAATCGGATACATATCGATAAGGGAGTAATCCCGATGGTCTCTAAATATTATAATCACCTAGTTAATAAAAGAAGGAGAGAAAAAATAGACGGGGACAATAATAATCACCTTTACTCTCTATTCAAATTCTATCCTCACATTTCAAAATTATATTTTGTATTTCACCATCTAAAAAGACACATTTGCCCTCATGGACACTCAAATTCTACACTCAAACCCCACGGACCAGCCGTCTTTCTACATCTGATGCTTTGTCTATGTGAGCTCGTTCGAGGCTCCAGGCACGGCCTCATGGCCACCTTTAAGGACAATTGCTTTGTAAATCTGGTTATTTTAAAATATAGATTTGTTTCGTAGAAAATTTCTTGATGAAAGAAAATGTTATTTGTGAAAATAATTCTTAATGAAAATGGTTGATTGACAAATCATAACGGCTCTATTTGCATATTGTCAAAAGGGAATTCATATAATTCCCATCCCCTCGTCTCAAACATCATCAAATTCCATTCACTAGCAGTCGATTCATACACTTGCTCATCTCCATCTTCTTTGGGTCAATGAATTATTCAGTGAGTTCGCACATGTACTCAATTGAATCTTGACAGTTTATATCTAGTCGAATCCACACCGGATTCACATTAGACCCACCAATTTTGATGTACCAACATGTCATGGTATGAAATAGAAGAAAGCCAATTTGGCACGAAGAAAGCTGATTTGGCCTATAACCAAAGTGCCTTGTACCACTTATGGTCGACAGCATTGGGGCAATGTGCTCGCAGGGGAATAGAGAGGAAATTACAAAGGAAAAGTACCAAAATATTCATAAACCTTTTATATTGATACCAATTTAGTCCTAAATTTTTCAATTGAACCAATTTAATCCTAAACATTTTCACATTGGTACCAATTCAGTCCATCCAGCTAATTTAAGCCGAAAATTGCCGATGTGACTGCCGGCGGTCTTATGTAGCACCACGTGAACAAATTTTATAATTTTTCTTTCAGATTTTTAAAATTATTTTTTTCCTTTTTTTCCTTTTTTTTCTTTTGTTTTTTTTTTTTTTTTCTTTTCTCCTTATACTTGGCCGGGCAAGGTCGCGCCACAGCCGGTCGGGCGAGGGGTCCCGCGCCCTTGTCGACCACTAGCGAGGGCCATCGCGCCCTCACCGGCCACAAGCGAGGCGTCGACCCCCGCCCGGATCCAGGCGCGGGCCGAAACCCTCGGCCGTTGGCCGACGAGGGCATGGCGGCCCTCGCCCAGATCCAGGCGAAGGCACGGCGGCCCTTGCCTGGATTTGAGCGAGGGCTCAATGCCCTCGCTCGTGGCCGGCGAGGGCGTTGTGCCCTCGCCGTCAGTGCCCAGATCCAGGCGAAGGCACGACGGCCCTTGCTGGATTTGAGCGAGCGCTCGATGCCCTCGCTCGTGGCCAGCGAGGGCGTTGTGCCCTCGCCGTCAATCTCTCTTCATTTCTAGAGTTTCGAGCCGACTCCGCATCACAAGCGAGGGCATCGGGCCCTCCCTCATATCCAAGCGAGCCGTGCCCTTGCCTAGATCTGGGCGGGGGCCGACGCCCTCGCTTGTGGCCGACAAGGGCGCGGCGGCCCTCGCCCCGACCGGCATGTGGCTGGCGATGGTTGACCGGCCGGCGAGGTGTAAGGAGAAAAGAAAAATAAAAAAATAATTCAAACTTTCAAATTTTTAAAAATCTGAAAAATTATAAAAAAAAATTATAAAATTTGTCCACATTGCGCCACATAAGACCGCCGACGACCACATCAGTAATTTCCGGCTTAAATTAGCCAGATGAACTAAATTGATATCAATGTGAAAATATTTAGAACTAAATTAGTCTAATTGAAAAGTTTATGACTGAATCGGTACCAATACAAAAGGTTTAGGACTATTTTGGTACTTTTCCCCAATTGAATCTTGACAATTTATATCTAGTCGAATCCACATGGGATTCACATTAGACCCACCAATTTTGATGTACCAACATGTCATGGTATGAAATAGAAGAAAGCCGATTTGGCCTATAACCAAAGTGCCTTGTACCACTTCTGGTCGGCAACATTGGGGCAATGTGCTCGCAGGGGAATAGAGAGGAAATTACAAAGGAAAAACCGAATAGAATGTTAGAGAAGGAACATCTCCATGAAGCAATGGTCTCAATATTGAATAGAAAGAGTTATAAATTCCTTTGTCTTCTTTTGGATTGATCTCATTGGCAACCCTACACTCAATTACCAAGAGGCATTTGAACATTTTCCTTTTCCTCCAAAAAAACGATTTTACAAAAAAAAAAAAAAAAAAATTACCCTTCAAATCAGCTGCCATCTATCTATACTTCACACCACGGTAAGGTGAGGGATTTAACATTAATACTTGTCGTGACCTACCCTCGAGGAAGTGAGTAGTTTTAGGGGTATTGCCTAAAGATAGGCTCACAGCCCATGATTAGGCAAAGACTGTCCAAGCCTATATCTCGATCGACATTGGGGTTTTCTTAAGAATTTCGCAATAAGAAGTTGTCACTAGCCTATTGGGGTTGACTAGAAATCAAGTGAGGCATGGGAGTGTACCTCACTTCCTACGCAACTAGAGAATTTAGGGTTTGGGACTTTATTACACTAATTAACCAATTAGTGCCCTTTCGATACCTAATCTTGTTCATTTTAAAATAAAGATTTTTGTCAAGCAGTTTGAATTGATTTTATATCTATCCACTAACATATGAGGTGATCATACGGGTGCACAATTATTAAAATAATAATTAGCAACCAAGGAAAGCGTTTAAATAAATTGCATGGGAGAGCAAAAATTTAACATCAAAGAAAAGATAAATACTAATCCTAACTAGACTAAGGATGTGTTTGTTTCACAGAAAACTCAATGATAAAGGAAAATGCTTTCCGATAAATCATTTTCCAAGAATATGGTTTGTTTTCCTTTGTTTTATGATGTATAATTGAAAATGTTTTCTGCCGTTTGGATCCCATTAAAAAATAATTTCGCACTTCATCGCAGAAAAAAAAATGAATTTTTAATTTTAAAAATTTTGAATTTTTAATATTGTTGTTTTTTATTTACTTTTATTTTTCAATTTTTTTTATTTTCTTTCTTTTTATTTCCTTTTTCTCTTTTCCTTCTTCTTGTCCTTCACTCCTTAGCTTCCTCATGCCATCCTTCTGCTTCATCTGGCAGTTCGTTCCTGGTTGGCTTACAAAGGGTTATCGTCAGAGGTGACGAGCTCATCAGCTGGCCGCTAAAGGCTACGAGCTTGCCCAATTTGGCGAGGCTTGAGCCTCATCGGATGGAGGCCACAAGCTTACCTGATCTGGCAAGGCTTGAGGCTCATCGACCTCGAGCAAGCTCAAGCCTTGTTGTCGAAGGCAATGAGATCGTCCAATCTGGTGAGGCTAGAACTCATTGGCCATCCTTGTGGCCGGTGATGGGTGGAGAAGAAGCAAAAAGAAAAATGAAGAAAAGAAAAGAAGGAAATTCGATTATTTTTATTTTTATTTTTATTTTTAAAACATTTTCCAAATTTTAATTTTAAAAAAATAAAAAAAAATCGATTTCAATTTTAAAAAATATATATATATTTTTATAAGAATAATTGTTTGTAAACCAAGCATCAAATCTAAGCTTTGGTAGATTCGGAAAACGTTTTCCGATCCTTTCAAAGGGGAAATCATTTTCCCGAATTTAAGTTTTGTTAGGAAAACGTTTTCTGTTAACTAAGAAAATGTTTTCCGTTGACTCATTTTCCTGAGTGAACCAAACGCCGAAAAATGAGGAAAATTTTTTCCTCGGAAATGTATTCCGCGAAACAAACACACCCTAAATGGAAGCCAAAATCAACATACCAAAATTGTACAATCAAGGGTCTTCGTCTTTAAGAACAACTAAAACCTCTTGAGCAGGATTCTAAATTGAAAGACTTCCATTTTTTTTAAAAGAAAATAAACCAATAGATTAATTTTAACCTTTTTGAAGATTTTTCTTTTTTAGAATTTTTTTTTTTTTGGATTTTTCGGAAAAAATGAATTTTCCAAATCCTTTTGATTTTTTTCAATCTTTTGATTTGTTTGTTTTTTTTTTTTTTTTGGTGTCTAGCTAATTACTACTGAAATTTTTAGACTTTTCTGAATTTTGGAATTTTCTGAGAATTTTTTAATTTTCCTTAATTTTTTTAATTTTTCTTAATATTTATTAAAAAAACTCGAATTTTCAATATTTTCTGAAATTTTTTGAATTTTTTGATGTTCTTTGAAAGTTGTTGAATTTTTGGAAATTTTTTTAAATTTTTTATTATTTTTGGAAATATTTTTTATTTTTTATTTTTAAATATATATATTTAATATTTAATATTATAATATTCGGAAAAACGGGTTCGGACCGGATAAACCCGATCCGACTCGCTGACCCGACCCAAACCCGGATCCGCCCCGATCGGATAAAAACGAACTTTTTTTAGTTTTTATTTTTTAATTTTTCTTTCTTTTTTCTCTTTTTGTCATTTCCCTGTTTTGTCTTATTTACTGCACTCCCTACTTCTTCACCTAACGTCCCCATCTGCCGTCCTTTCTTCCCTTTTGTCTTTTCTCATTTCTTTTCATCACCCCTTTTTTATTTCTTTTTTCTTTTCTTTTCCCTTTTGATCTTCTTCTTCTTCTTCACGTCGTCTTCTTCCCTGGACTTCACCAAGACCACGCCTTCACCGAAAGTTCCTCGTGGACGAACTCACGCCAGAATCTCAAGGGTCCGGCGTCGACAATCAACCTCTCCGACTCTCATCCGGTCGTCACCGCTGGTCATCATTCCGGGCGTCGCCAAACGTCGCCGACGGCTTCGATGATACCAAACATATATATTTCCAGTTCAACGACCATTCTAACAGCTCAACCACATATATGCACGCCGAGACAAACTGAAAAGACTGATTATGGTGGCCTCTAACCGTGGGCTCCTCCAGCGAAGGGTGCGGGTTTTCAGACGAGAAGACATTCATCCATGATAAACGCAGGTTTAATACATCAATATTAGGACAAATCGAGCGCAAAACAAAGATTTTAAGCATCGTTTTTAAGAACTCAAATTCGGTGTTTCATTCAGACATTTTGTCAAACAGTTGATGTGCGACTCGGAATACCACTTCCAGGTTCGGATTCAAGGTCGTTCGTGGCATAAACCCATCATATTAAGGTCCAAATCAACATTATTCGCAACAAAAAGTTTGGGTTTTCTACGGTTTGCTCAAAATTTCGTCAGTTTGGTCTTGCGTTCTCGAACTTAATAATCAAGGGAGAAGTGGAGCGTTTCCGGGGGGTTACCTGGTTCGGGAGCTTGCTGCGACGAATGGTGACGGGCGAGCTAGCTTTCGCAGAAGGTCGAGACGATTCAGACGAACCTGCCCCTACCTCCTCTGCCTCTGTCCTGTTCCCCCTGTCCTTTTGTTGCTGCATTCTTTTTCTTCTTTTTGCAGGTCCTGCGCGCGAAGGCCAGCCTGGAGGAAGGAGACAAGCCAGGGGGAGCAAGCCGGGCTGAATAGAGAAGGAAGCTGGACCGGGCTGCGCAAGAAGGAGAGGAAAAGAGGAGGGGTGGGTTGGGCCAAGTAGAGGTTATCGGCTAGGTGAGTAGGGTCTATACCTGAACTCTATATCCGACCCTGTTATAATCGGTTCTCCTTTTTTAGACCATATATTTGACCATGTTTGTATTGAACTCTGTATTCGACCCACCCTGTTTTTCTGGCCCGGTTTCAGGGTCAACCCTATTTTCATTGGAACCTGTTTTGCAATCTCCCGATATCTTATACGACTTCGAATTTTATATTAATACGCGAGAAAATAACGCAATTATTCTAATTTGTATCGAAACATTAAGCATTTGTAATAAATAAATTTTACTAAACGAAAAATTAATAATCTACATGGCTAATTATAATAAATAAAATCATAAGGTAAAGAATTAGCAATAAACATGAGTCTAATATTAGTCATATTCCTATAACTACTATATAAAGCTACTCATTTATGCAAACATAAATCCTCCTACAAAAAAGAAATTATGCGAGTTAATTCACGTGGTACACAAGAATTTTGTGGCAATGAACACCGTCCGTCCATCGAACGGTGCAAGAGGGGAGCCGATGAGGGAGGGAAGCAAGTGAGGAAGAGGAACGACGAATGAGGACTGCCGTGCGTGTTTGAGAGAGCTAAGAGGAAAAACGCCGTGTGTGGTTGCGGGAGTAAGAATAGAAATAAGGGGAAAAATAGGGTTTTTGACCTATACTTACAAAACCGATTCCCAAATTGGTCCGGGAACTGGTTCCTGAGTATGTAATCAATCGGACCCGGTTCCTAGACCGGTTTAAAATGGTTCCAAATTTTGGGAACCGGTTCCCAGACCAATTTCAACGGGAACCGATTCCCGATCCTGTTTTCTATGTGGGTTGGTCCGGTTGCCCGATATACTCGGTCCGGTTGCACACCCCTAGGGCCAAGGTCAGATTTGACCAAACCCGATCCCTCTTGTTTTTTTTTTTTGCTTTTCCTATTCTTTTGTTGTTTGAGAGAAAGAAAGAAAGAAAAAAAAATATTGTTTGTCAAAGGCTATTAGCTTTGATCATGGAGGATACAAAACAAGTAATACCGTAATAAACTGTAATCCCTAATTTGGCACATTCAGGATGTTAATTTTCTCACTTATAATTCTACGACGTCAGTCGTCTACTTTGTCTGATGTCTTCGAAAGCAAAGCATTGCAGCACAGTCTAGCTTGGGAATGAGAGATACCAACAAAGCAATTAAAAAGGCCTCCAGTTCCTATAACCGAAGGATTTTAGTCATCAAATACTATTGGGAATAAGAAGTTTCCGAACTTCAATCGGCAGAGGACAGCACTTGTATGTGAAGGCAAGGAACAACGATAAAACCAATAAATGAGCAAATGTCGGGCGATGCTTGATAGACCCCCTCCGGTGCCATGTGAAGTTGAAGAACGAAGTAAATAATATGAACGAGAAATTAGCAAAAAATTGAAATCTTGCATGTTAGATAAATTTCTTATTCAAAAATTTTCAACGTCATCCACCATTTTTTCATCTGGAACGTAAGAAATTTGTAATCAAATGGTGTTGAACCTTTCACTATATTTCTTGCTCCCAATTGAAAAAAGGCATGTAGTATTTTATTAATACGTCCATGATGGCGTGCAAGACACTATTGAAAGGGTATGAACGGAGAGGTATAAAGCCTCCTGAACACAACCGTTGGTGGTTGTTGGCAGAAAATACATTTAGAGAGAACGTACGCTCCTTTCTCTCCCCTTTCCATCAAGGCGTTCCATTTTCATCTTTACAAAAACAGTTTGCATTTATGTCATGGAAATCGGGTGCTTTCCTCGTAATCGCATCCAAACCAACGTGGAGTAATTTCGCTCGTGATTCATCCGCAATTCAATGTTCATTCCAGGGCTAATTGCTGTTTGCGCATCGGAATCGGGTAAGTCGTTTTCCGCCGACTTGAATTCCAACATTGGTATCAGAGCTAGGTGGTGATTTATGCCTTGTTTTTTCATTGAATTTTCTCGTTTACCATTTGATATTGAGATCAAGAGTATGAAATCTACACTGTTTTGATATTTATTGGTCGGAATTGCAATTTGAAAACTCAAAATCGAACCGAAGCGAAGAACGGGTTCGGGGTCACGTACATCTGTGCGGTTTTGGCCATTTTTCAAAATAATTTTTTTGGCCAAAATCAATTTTTAAATATACAGGATGAAAGTGCTCGTCGAGACGAATCCGACGATGGGTAGAGCACCGCCGGACGACGCCGGACGCGCCCACACGCGCAGCCAAAAGCGTCTGCGCGTGGGATCCACGCGCCGGAGACGCTGGGGACGCCAGCGAACAGGCGCATGACGTCACGCGCTGACATCGGCGAACCAGCGCGTGAGCATCACGCGCGCGTCGCGAAACAGCGTGTGTGAAGTCACGGATGACGTCATCTAACCGTCGGATGACGTCATAGATGACGTCATCGCCGGCGGCAATTGGCCGGCCGGTCACTCACTAATGTTAATCTACTTGTATGTGAACATTGTCTAGTGGGAAAAACAACTAGAAACCATTCGGTAAAGGGACTAGAGCTGAATTTCCATTGCAACTCATACATTCTGACATTTGTGGTCCTTTGAATGTGAGGGCGAGGCATGGAGCCTCATATTTCATCACTTTCATAGATGACTTTACGCGTTTTGGTTATGTCTTTCTGATCTCCCATAAGTCAGAAGCATTGGACTGCTTTAGACGATATATAACGATGGTAGAGAATCAGTTGAACAAAACAATAAAGGCATTGAGAACCGATCGCGGACGTGAGTATCTATTGGAGCAATTCAAGGCTCTTTGTGATGAAAAGGGAATTGTACTACAATTGACTATTCCTGATACTCCACAACAAAATGGGGTAGCTAAGAGAAGGAATAGAACCCTAATGAAAATGGTTAGGTCTATGATGGCGCAAGCAAATTTACCTATCTCCTATTGGGGAGATGCATTATTGACTGCTATCTATGTACTTAACCGAGTGCCCTCAAAATCAGTCACTTCCACCCCTTATGAATTATGGACTGGTAGGAAACCAAATTTAAGTAGTCTACGTTCATGGGGATGTGCAACTTATGTTCATAATTCCTCCCATAAATATGGCAAATTGGGCCCAAGAGGGAAGGAATGTATCTTTATAAGATATTCTGAACACTCAAAAGGGTACGTGTTCATAGGTGAACAAGTTGATGGAAGTGTGACTGAAATGGAGTCACGAGATGTCACGTTTTTGGAGAACGATTTTCCTAGTAGAGGTGAGATTGATAAGGACTTCCAATTATATGAGATGGAAGATCTTGATAACATACCCACTAATGTTGTAGAGGGAAATGAAAATTTATCTCAACACACAAGACCTAGTGGGAGTGTAGTATCGCCCGACGAATTGAATTCAAGAGAAATTCAGTTGCGTAAAAGTAATCGTAAAAGCATTCCTCGTCGTCGTTTTGAGATTGAAGGGGAAGCATTTATGATTGCTCAGAAAGACGATGATGAGCCTAAGACTGTTCAAGAGGCTCTCTCATCCTCTGATAAGGAAGAATGGAGAAATGCTTTGGAAGATGAGATGGAGTCAATGAGCGCAAATCATGTCTGCGACTTGATTGATCTACCACTTAATCGTAAGGCCATTGGAAACAAATGGGTCTTCAAGATTAAACGAAGGATGGATGGATCCATTGAAAAGTATAAGGCTTGCCTTGTGGCGAAAGGTTATACTCAACAAGAGGGCATAGATTATAAGGAAACTTTTTCACCAGTTGTAAGGTTTGCCTCAATACGCCTTATTCTAGCCATTGTTGCACATTTGGACCTTGAATTACATCAAATGGATGTAAAGACGGCATTTCTCAATGGAGAACTAGATGAGGAAATCTATATGAAACAACCAATAGGTTTCATAGCTAAAGGTCAAGAGGATAAAGTTTGTAAACTCCGTCGCTCAATATATAGCCTTAAGCAATCATCTAGACAATGGTATCTTCGTTTTCATCAAGCCATAACAACTTTTGGTTTCACGATGATCGAAGAAGATCACTGTGTATATGTCAAGCGATCCGAAGATAAATTTGTGATTTTATCACTTTATGTGGACGATATTCTATTGGCTGGAAATGACAAGGTTTTGGTTATCACCATAAAAGAATGGTTGTCCTCTAATTTTCAGATGAAGGACTTGGGAGAAGCTGCTTATATATTAGGAGTCAAGATCGAAAGAGATCAATCAAGGAAACTCCTTACTTTATCACAAGAGTCTTATATTATGAAGATTCTTGAGCGTTTCAATATGCAACACTGTAATTCCATTGATACCCCTGTCATGCAAGGTGAAGGCCTAAGTACTGACATGTGTCCTAAGACTCCAGAAGAAATTAAAGTGATGGAAACCGTTCCTTACGCTAGTACGATTGGAAGTTTGATATATGCTATGATGTGTACTAGACCCGACATATGTTATGCCGTGGGATTGGTGAGCCGATATCAATCAAATCCCGGTCAAACACACTAGAAAGCAGTGAAGAGGATCCTGAAATACTTGAAGGGCACCATGGACTATCGACTTTGTTACCAAGGGAATGATTTACGTCTATTGGGTTATTCAGATGCCGATTGGGGTGGAAACCTGGATGAGCGTAAATCGACTTCTGGATATACGTTCTTGCTCAATGGAAGTGCAATTTCTTGGAATAGCAAGAAACAAACATGCACGGCCTAATCTACGATAGAGGCAGAATTTATTGCATGTTCTACCGCAGTGCAAGAAGCAGTATGGCTAAAACGTTTCTTGGAAAATTTAGCCACTGTCACTGAGGTTCCAAGACCGGTGACAGTTTATTACGATAGTCAAGTAGCCATTGCCTATGTGAAAGATCCCAAGTATCATGGAAGGACGAAGCACATTGACATCAAGAACAACTTCATCAGAGATATTATAGCGCAGAAAGATGTGATCCTACAATACATTTCAACCAATAGAATGGTTGCTGATCCATTTACGAAGGCTATTCCTAGAGATGTATTCTTGACCCACAGGATGTCACTAGGATTGCGTAAAATGTGATATGTGTTATTGTAGATGATCATTGGTTTATGTATTAGTGGACATATGTATTGTACTTATTTGTTTATTAGTGATTTGATGTTTTATCAATAAGTACAAATCCACTATAAGACTAGCACATACACACATATATTATTGAAAAGTATGTCAGCAGGCAATGATTGGCTTACTCACACGAGCAATCACCTCAAGTGTTATAGTTAGCACGTTGAGATGAGACATTATGTACAAGTAAATGCTGAAAAGCAAGTTTAGTACATAAAATAATATGTCGCCTTGATTAGAGTCAAGATGAGGTCTATGATTTATTAATAATAAGACCGAATATGATAGTCCCACAATCATGTATGCCTGACAGATGCCGGATGCGAGTACTTAATTGGGCGCTATAAAAGCGAGCTGATATAGCATTCAAGCTAAACATGAGTACATGAGGAGCACGTGACTATGTTTAGGCTAAGATCCGTATAGTGGATATATTTAGTAAATGACATACGCTCTTATAGAAAAATAAATCCACTATAGCATGTAATTCATACTACATGTGCATTGTACAACCGACAAGGGAATGTGAGTAAAATTATCCCTATTTACTCATCGTGTGAGCCCTTGAGGTAATTTATAGTTTACCTCATTTTGTGCCCTATGTTACTTCTGACTATGTTCTCGAAGTATAAGATTAATGTTGCTACTTTAGCATGTTACAGGCGGTCATGAATAGATATGGCCTATGGGACGTGTCTAGGAAAGCAGTTGTTTTGAAATGGAGAGAGACATTAGTGCGAAGGAAGACTATTATTGTTTTACATCTATCACATGTATTTACTGGTCGACCAATTATATCGCCCTCTGTGGTTGCGGATAAAATTGTAAATACATGGTGTTGTGAGAATAGTAAAGTATAGTTTTTAAGGGATAGGTATACTTGGACTGATGTAACAAAATATGTCTGGGGCACTATGAGACATCGATTGTTTATTTCTTTTCGGGGTTGTAGCCATTATGTCATCCCTAACAGATGCATAATTTGAGCTCCCAAGTGAAGGTGTACTCACTGGTCGCACGACTTACTTGCTAGTATAAATTGTTTTGTAAAGTCGATGAATGTTGAACACCTTGTATTCTTGATAGAGTGCTATCAAGCCCATCATGTCCGAGTGAAAGATGTAGTATTTTATTAATACGTCCATGATGGGGTGCGAGACACTATTGAAAGGGTATGAACGGAGAGGTATAAAAGCCTTCTGAACACAACCGTTGGTGGTTGTTGGCAGAAAATACGTTTAGAGAGAACGTACGCTCCTTTCTCTCCCCTTTTCATCAAGGCGTTCCATTTTCATCTTTACGAAAACAGTTTGCATTTACGTCGTGGAAATCGGGTGCTTTCCTCGTGATCGCATCCAGACCAACGTGGAGTAATTTCGCTCGTGATTCGTCCGCAATTCAACGTTCGTTCCGGGGCTAATTGCTGTTTGTGCATCGGAATCGGGTAAGTCGTCTTCCGCCGACTTGAATTCCAACAAGGCATTACATGTCAGAAAATTCCCCTTTGTTTCTGCAGTCACTAGTGTATAAATAGCTAAATTTTGATTCACCGTTTTTCATGGGTGTGTCGAACCGCTGATATCATGAAAAATAATGAAGGCATGGACTCAAACATAAGACTGAAGCAAATGTATAGACTGGAAAATGATTCGAGTTCCAGTTCGTCCACTCTTGAGAATCGCTCATCGCCTTCATCACTTCCTCCGGTTTTTGGAAGCGAAGCGAAGTACTAGGTAGAACAAGATCCTATACAGAACCGCCCAACCCAACATGATCAGCACATTCTTCCGCTTGTCGGATTCACGTGTCGAAATATGGAGCCCCGATAAAATATCATCCCCGGTGATGTTATACAGGACTTTGTCGGGGGTGAAGCCCTTCCCAAAGATCGCGTTCGACTGGTATTGGTTCATCAGTAGCCTCCCATACGGGTAAGTCATTGTCGAGATCTTTTTCATCCACTTCCAGTACACGGGAATGTCATGGCTATTCAAAAAGTAACAGCAAAACAGAAAGAACAATGCGGTGAAACCGATGCCGGCCGCATAACCAAGGATGTAGTTGGGCACGACCGAGCTGACAAACACCACGAACGAATTCGTCGAGAGGAGTGACACATAGAGGACCAGCAAGAAGTATAAGAATGGCCCGCGGAGCTTCAGGGCTTTCCAAACGATGGCAGGATAGACCCTGGCCTGAACCGCGAGGAAAGGCAGGTAAGTTACGAGGCTGGCGATCGTGTAGGAAGAGGCACGGTGGGCATTGTGGGAGGTCTTGCGGATGAAGATGAAGCGCTCTCGAATGAAGGCCGGGACGACGTCATTGGAAGAGAAGAAGAAGAGGCAGACCGTGAAGATGAAGAAGCTGAGCCGGTTCATGATCCCTTGGTTGTCCGCCTTCGTCCTCATAAACATCGTCGCCATCATGATCCCCATTGTTGCGATGGGGCGAGCGATCGAACAAAATATAGACAGAAAAAGAAAAATAAATCAGACACCAGATTTACGTGGTTCAGTCGTAAAGACCTACGTCCAAGGAGAGAGCAACAGCGAATTTCACTATAGATCAAGCGATACAAGGAGATTACACACTCAAGTCACTCAAACACTCTCTCGGTATTTCCCAAACCCAATTTATCCCCAAACCCAAAGTGTTTATAAATAAACAACTCACTTGGTATAAAATCACGCCACAAAGTTACCGTGCGTTCAAGCTCAACACAATACGCTCTACGTATGGCTTCGCGTATCTCTTCAAAGCTTCGCGCGAAGGACTTACGGCTTCGTTGATCGTGCGGCTCAAGTGTGTAGGGTTTTCTCTCGCAGCTTGTACGTGCAGCAGTCGCCAAAGAAGCAAGCCACTAATCTGTCCACATTTATATATATATAAAAGTGTGCCCAAGGTCAAAAGTTTGACCTTGGGCCCCACCAATTTCAATCTTCACGTGAGGGACTTCACGCCAAAAGGGGAAACCTATTTTATTATAATACGTGTGCCCATATTTCCTTTTTCAAAGGAATTCGAAACTGTAGAGATTCCTTCTTCTTTATACGTGTGCCCATTTGGGCTCCACCATGGCTCAATAAAATTAGGGTCCTCCTTTGCAACGAAAAGAAAATTTGCTGCACATATATTCTATTTTATTTTCTCTTTTCCAGCGAATCACGTTTTATAAATGCTCAAACTCGAGACATATTTTAACAATCTCCACCTTGACTCGACGTTTGAGCCAAGTTGCAATCGCTTCGCAAAATTTCAAACTCTGCTGCTACTTTCCCATACCCCGATGGGCTCAACCACCACAGATATTATCCAAGTCCAAGCCTCGCTTGAACTTCGCCATAACCAAGGACCTCATCAGAATACCAACTCCACATGCACCTTTAACTGCTTCGCAAGGATTTTCTGACACAACCTCCTCAACCGCAGATAAAGTAAAACCATTATTGCATCCATATCCGTCGGGAGATCGAATACATACCTTGTCAATATCGTAGTTACAGCAACCATTGGCTCTATAGGCTCCACCTCGCTATGAGCACCATCTCGTGTCAATTACTTTGCTAGTACTCATACTCGCTACCTCGGGAGTTCCCGGTCGCAACTCCACCTCAAGCCGAACACCGTTCGATCTGTTTGAACACTGCTATAATCACTCCTAGCCAGAAGTATTGGAGACTCATCAAGGATAACTTCTCTGCTGTTAATAGGTGAATTTATATCTGGGCACCACAACCGATCGCCTCGCTCACCTTGTGCATAGCCATGGAATATGCACCTTGCCCTCTCATCGAACTTACCATCACTCACTCGAAAATAACACGGGCAACCAAATATTTTAATAACAGAATAATCAACAAAGTTACCTGACCACACTTCTTTAGGAGTCTGCCATTCAATAGCAGATGATGGAGATCTATTCACCAGGCAGCTTACCGTACTAAGTACATCAGCTAGGATTCTCCTAGCAACACCAGCACTAGAGATAATTTTTCGGGTCATCTCTAGTAATGTTCTTCTCGTCAATTTTGTAAATTGTTGTGATTTATTGGCACTAGTGCGGTGTTTCACTATGCCTTCTTTCATGCAGAATTTATTTGCCAATTTCGAGTAGAACTCCATGCTATTGTCGATGCGCACATGCTTGATCGACTTACCGGTCTCCGTCTCAATCAAAGCTCTTGACCGCATGATCTTGACACCAGCATCAAACTTGTGCATTGGCACAAACACCACGGTCTTCCTCGAGCAGTCAATAGACTCTCGAACGGATGCATCCGACGTCTCCGCAGCGAAATTTGTCACTGTCTCACCTTGAAGTTTATACAGGCCTCCATGCTTGATTCCTTTCATTATCACCAAGGCACCTCGAATAACCTTCGAATTCCACCTTTTGAAGAATACCTGCAACCAAATTTGAATCTAGGGCACCCAAGGAAATTAAGTTCTTTTTCAATTCGGAACATGCCTCACTCCAGTCAATGTCCTCACAATACCATCATGCATTCCGATTTTAACATCACCAACACCCATAACATCGCACTCAACGTTGTTCCCTAACCGGACTTTATCACTACCCGTGCACCGATAAGTGATAAACCAGTTTCTATTTGGTGTGACATGAAAAGAACAACCAGAATCCATAATACATCCATCAAACGATGAATAATCGGATGACAAGACATAATCAAGCATTATCGCTACAAATTTGCAACATTATCTGCAGAATCAACTATAATTCCCTTACCCTTTTCATTCTTCAACTTAAGGCAATCCCTTCTAAGATGCCCCCTCTTGCCACAGTTCCAACAGACAACATTAGTAGTCCTAGATTGACTACGTCTGTTCATATTAGTACTACTATTACCCACACGTGTTATAGATCTTCCTCTATTTTCACCTACTAAAACAGCAGGTACAGATACAGGTTCGCCAGATTCTCTTCTACGAATGTCCTCGCTCAGAATCAAATCTCGAACCCCATCAAAGGTCAAACTTGTTGATCCGAGGAGGAATTACTAACAGCAATAACGGTAGTATTCCAACTATCGGCAATGAGGATAACGAGAATCAAAGCACGTACCTCATCTTCAAAATCAATCTCAACCGAACTCAATTGACTAACAATCACATTGAATTCATTGATATGATCTGCAACCGACGCACCTTCTCTCATCTTCAAATTAAACAGACGTCGCATCAAACGGACCTTGTTGATCACGAGAGGGCTTCTCGTACATATCCGACGGGCTTGCATCAAATCGCGGTGGTCTTCTCCTTCGGGATGTTAAACGTGACGTTACGAGCCAACGTCGCCGAATAACACCCATAGCTCGTCTATCCAGCAAATCCCAATCAGCTTGCTTCATCGTCTCGGTTTCTCCCCGGATAAAGGCAAGTGCATTCATCCGGTAAAGATAATCTTCAATCTCGCATCTTCCAGAAACTAAAATCCTTCCCATCAAATCTGTTGATTCTCACTTTTACTTCTTCTGTCGCCATCGATTCGCTTCAACTTAGCCAAACCTGGCTCCGATACCAATTGTTGCGATGGGGCGAGCGATCGAACAAAGACAGAAAAAGAAAAATAAATCAGACACCAGATTTACGTGGTTCAGTCGTAAAGACCTACGTCCAAGGAGAGAGCAGCAGCGAATTTCACTATAGATCAAGCGATACAAGGAGATTACACACTCAAGCCACTCAAACACTCTCTCGGTATTTCCCAAACCCAATTTATCCCCAAACCCAAAGTGTTTATAAATAAACAACTCACTTGGTATAAAATCACGCCACAAAGTTACCGTGCGTTCAAGCTCAACACAATACGCTCTACGTATGGCTTCGCGTATCTCTTCAAAGCTTCGCGCGGAGGACTTACGGCTTCATTGATCGTGCGGCTCAAGTGTGTAGGGTTTTCTCTCGCGGCTTGTACGTGCAGCAGTCGCCAAAGAAGCAAGCCACTAATCTGTCCACATTTATATATATATATATATATAAGTGTGCCCAAGGTCAAAAGTTTGACCTTGGGCCCCACCAATTTCAATCTTCACGTGAGGGACTTCACGCCAAAAGGGCAAACCTATTTTATTATAATACGTGTGCCCATATTTCCTTTTTCAAAGGAATTCGAAACTGCAGAGATTCCTTCTTCTTTATACGTGTGCCCATTTGAGCCCCACCATGGCTCAATAAAATTAGGGTCCTCCTTTGCAACGAAAAAGAAAATTTGCTGCACATATATTCTATTTTATTTTCTCTTTTCCAGCGAATCGCGTTTTATAAACGTTCAAACTCGAGACATATTTTAACACCCATGATGGTGAGCACCATCAGCCTCGAGAGGAAGAGCTCGGGGGTCCGCTGGATGTTCTTGAAATTGTGGCGCATAAGCATCCAGGTCTCGGGGAAGAATGAGTTCGCGAACTTAGGGCCAAGATTTTGGTGAGATCCGATGGCATTCGTGCCAATGCTCGGGGTCAAGTAGTCGTTCTCGTTCACCGTGTAGTCGCTGTTGTGAGGCATCGGTGTCTCCCGGAGAATTTCGCTTGAGTACGCGAACTTCCTGGTGATGCACTGTATATCCAATGAACGATGGAGAAGAATTGAGTGTTGCCAAACACTAGGAGCAGAAATCTAGTGAAGAATAATTTTCGTTTGTAGACCTTAGCGAATTTGAGAGTCCGAAATCAGCGCCAAAAACCATCTTTCGAATTGCAAAAATAGCTATATCTTCATCTAATAATATGGTTTAAAACCTCATTGCAGCTTGCATCGTTGGCTCGGCCTTTTGTCTTGAAGGAGTGAGCCCAAGTGCCTGCACAACTCCACTGCAGCTTGGAGTCCATGATCTAGATGAATTGTTGTGAGGACTTCCCAAGGTGTGATCGAACTAGTCATTTGCCGAGTGCACACTCGCTTGCAAGGGCAATCCCGGCCATTTCTGTGGTCGTGGCTCTGATCGTGCCCTTGATGCCTGTGATTTTGGGGACGAGAAGGTGGGGTGGGTGTGACCGTCGAGATCAACATCTCTTCATCAGCCAGCGGCAGGGGTTTCATGCCCGTCCGGACGAACTCGGATTGATCGTACTCTTGGATGACGTCGATGAGGTGCTCTATCGAGTTCTCGCCCTTCGGGACTTTCCAGCCCATGCGGCCGAGGTGGAGGGTCACGTCTTTTGGACATCCTTGGAACATGAGCTGCCCGCGGGCCAGGATGATGAGATGGTCGAGGAGAAGTTGGATTCTCGACGAAGGCTGGTGGATGGTGAGGATCACGGTGCTGCCGGACCGAGCTATGTCGTGCACCTTCTCAAACTCGCTGCGGGCGCTGGTCGAATCGAGGCCCAATGTTGTTACGTCAAGAAAGAGTAGGGATGGGCCGTGGATGATGTCGACATCCATCGATACCCTCCAGCGCTCTCCTCCGGACACCCCGTGTGTCCCGTCGTCGCCGTTGTAGGCGTTCCGGGATGACTGTGATCAAAGTAGTGTTCGCACAAATTACTCGGGGAAAAAAATGAACTTCTTCTTAGACAATGTATGCTTCGATGCAAATCCAATCTTCATATCCAAATCTTTGCCTAAACATATTGCATAGACTGGTTCTTGAAAGGATGAGTGCACAAAAACTGTGATCGTACTCCTCGGAGGCACTCATCCTTAAACCATTTTATTAGAGAACACGCTCTAGATAGTCTCTAACAAAGGCATCGAAGGAAGAGAGAAAAACACAGTATACATCTGGGGAAAATTGATTATATGAGTTCTATGACATATTATATCACTTATGTTTATATAAGTAGTCATATTTAAGCTATCAATAGAAATCAGGTGTATCAATTTATAAGTAGATTTTACAATCAATCTCACCCTCTAATGCTACTAGAAAAACTCAAAGGTTAAGTACTCAAAACTCATTAAGAGTCCAAGCTGCTCGATCAACTTCCCCACCCTCTCAATCTTCTCCGCCGTCGTGATCTACCCTAGCTGGAAGTCGGTGGCTAGCATGAGATAAACTCAACTGGTAAAATGTGAAAAGTTTTAAAATTCAATTGGTAAATTGAAAAGTTTATGACTGAATTGACAAAAATGCAATACATTTAGGATTTTTTGAATTATTCTCCCTCAAAGCTTTATTTTTCATAAATGATTCCACGATATATATTGAAACTGAGCAAGTCTTTAAAAGGGTCAAGGAAGAAATGACAGAGGGAAGAACTCCTGAGGGGTGGGACTCCTCACTGCACACTTTTGTATTTCATCCAGCCCGAGAAGAAAAATATATGGTTGCATAAATAATTCCATGATTTATCAGCTTCTAAGCTTTTTTATATTATTATAATGGATTAGTAAATTAGATGACGATTATGATGATGATGATGATAATGATAGGTGCTAGGGAAATCACATTCGACATTATAAAAAATTGTTATTACAGAAGATAGACATGACACGAATGATTTAAACATTGGATTCCAAAAGCTTGTAGCATTGATCTTGATAAACCCCAAGATTAAATTTAAAAATGGAAGCTTTCCTTACAACCGCAATCGAGAATTTGGTCGACGGGTGCGTCATCATCGTCCTATATAGAGCCGGCTTCTCCTTCACCTTTTCGCATCACCGTACTCTTCGGTACTCGATCCGGAGTTGCTGCTGATTTTGGCTCTTCGCTCGCCCAACTTCAAATTTAGCGGTGCCGGTCGAGTTTACAGTGAGATAATATGGCAATGTCGGCAGAAAACGGGCATCAAGTAGAAATTTAATTAGGATATTATATTCGATTGGATTGCGATATCAAAGTCAAGATAATATGCCATGCCATTGCAGAAAATATGAGTTTAATTGCTATTTAACATTCTAAATTTCCTTATAATGAACTTTTTTTATATAGGAAATATCGGGGAAAAGTATCAGAAAAGTCATAAACTTATTGTATTTGTGCCAATTTAGTCCTAAAACTTCTATTAGTGTCAATTTAGTCGTAAACATTTTGATATAATGCCAATACAATCTTTTCAACTAATTTTGGTCGATTTTACTGACGTGGACAGCAATCAACCTTCACAGCACCGTCAACACTAATATGGAGAATTTTTAATAATATATTGATTTTTTTTTCGATTTATTATTATTATTTCTGATTTTTTTTTGTTTTTTCTCTCTTTTTTTCCTTCTTCCTTCCCTTTGCTGGTGATTGACCACCAGCCACAAGCGATGGCCAAGCTGACCTTGTCGCTGCCCACCATAGGCGAGTCCCAACTGGGCGAGGGCGCTCCTCGTCAAGCGTCACCCAGACGAAGGCAACACCTGGCGAGGTCACCATGACCTAGGTGAGGGTTAGCCTTGCCCAATCTAGCCTGGCAAGGCCAACCCTCGCCGAGGGTCACCGGGTGAATGGCAACGCCCAACAAGGTCACCGTGGCCTAAGCGAGGCGGCTCGGCCAGGCCTCACCTATGGCAGGCAACGGCAAGCCTTGCCCAAGCGAGGCCAACCTAGCCATCAGTAGTGGTTGATCAACAGCAAAGAGAAGGAAGAAAATGAAAGAATAAAAAGAATAAAATTAATTTAAAAAATCAAAAAATATAAAAATATTATGAAAAATTGTTCACAAGAGCACTGACAATGCCATATAGGCCAATCAGCATCCACGTCAACAAAATCCATCCAAAATTAGCTAGACATGCTGCATTGGCACTAGGTCAAAAGGTTTATGGCTAAACTAATACTAATAAAAAGTTTATAACCAAATTGATACTAATGCAATAAATTTATAATTTTTCTGACAATTTTCTCAGAAAGATTGCAATATGAATTTAATGAATCTTTTACAATCAAGATTGACATTGCATATTAAAATATGCTTAAACTCTCTAGGTGTACACGAATTTCATCTTACCCTTTGAATTTTATATGAAGTTTTCTTTTGACCCTCATTTAAATCGTTAATAGCAAAAGCAGATGAAAATTGAAATTTTCAACTAATAACACTCTATCATATGGGATTTAGTTAATAAGAAAAATACTTGAAATGATGGTGCTATGAATATGAAATCTAATTCTGGGAAATCTAATTGGTGATGGTTTCTTAGAGGATCGGAACCTGTCGTCTTAATGGGATTAGTTCTTGAATTAGTTAGGAAAAGACTATACATACTAACTAAAAGTAGATTAGGGAATTGTTCAAAGTTTTGATTTTGCATAAATGATACCATGATAGAACTCAGCTTCTAAGCTTTTATATATTAACATAATGCATTAGTAAATTAGATGATAACAATAATAATAGGCGCTAGGAAAATTACATTCAACAGAATTGTTATCGCAGAAAATAGACGTCACGTGAATGAATTAAAAGATTAAAATTTATAAATTGAAGTTCTCAATACAGTCGCAGCCGTTTATCTTTATGGGATTGTCTTGGGGTGAGCAGGTAGTATCCACAACGTAAAATATACGTACTTTGTGATTCATTCAATCTAGTGGATCGTGGCCGACCAAATTTGGTCATCCGGTACGTCATCATCGCCCTATAAATAGCAGGCTTCTCCTTCACGCCTTCGCATCACCTTTCTCTTCAATACTCGATCCTGAGCAGCTGCTGCGGCTGATCTGCTTGCTTGCTCGCCAACTTCAAATCTGAGCAGCCCCCGTCGAGATAATAATGGCAGTGTCAGCAGAAAACGAGCGTCCAGTGAAGGTTTTGGGATGGGCAGCGAGAGATTCTTCAGGACTTCTCTCTCCCTTCGAGTTCTCAAGAAGGTAAACCTGCATATTATTTTTCCATCTCTGGAGATATCATCTCTTGGATTAAGCGAGCTTTCTTTCACGTCAAAGGTTATATATAGACGAGAATAGTTAGAACCGTCAAGTTCAGGAAGAATCGATGTGTGCATAGTACGATTCTGTTGAGATGAATCATTCAGCTACAATGGCGTGCTTATGGAGATCCAGAGCTGTAAATCTTTTTCTTCTGCTCTTTTATATAATCTGAAAGCACGAACTGAAGACCCAACTATTAAGAGACTTATGGTCATCCTACAAGACCCGTGAATTTGTTAATTTCAAACATTTGGCTTGTTTAATAGGTTCTAACTCAGAGTAGCTTGGATGCAGTTAGAATAATTGGTGTTTTTTTTTTCTCTCTATTTTGAAAATCCAAGGGCACGGGTGCGGAGACTCATGAAACATCATGCAAGCTCATTAACCGGTTAAGTCCAGACCTTTAACCTATATAGGTGGCTCTAACATGGAAAAGTTTGCATGTAATGAGAATCATATGAGTGACCATAAGTTTCTAAGCTAAAAAACATCAACGCACTAACCAATTATGAAATCTTAAAGGCCGTAAAAGTTTGTGTTAAAACGCATTAAACCCATTTTTTTCCATAATATCTTTTGTAGGGTCACAAGAGAGAAAGATGTGACTTTGAAAGTATTGTACTGTGGAATATGTCACTCTGACCTACACAATGTGAAGAATGAATGGGGATTCATGTCCTACCCTATGGTGCCCGGGTATGAGTTAAAAAGAATCACCTTTTTCTCATTTTTCTCCCTCATAGTAAGTATAAAAAAAAAAATTACATTTGATTATTGCATTGCAGACATGAGATTGCAGGTGTTGTAACAGAAGTAGGAACCAAAGTGACAAAGTTCAAAGTTGGAGACAGAGTGGGTGTCGAGTGTATGATTGGATCGTGTCACAACTGTGTGAATTGTGGTGATAATCTTGAAAGTTACTGCCCTAAAATGGTTCCAGTCTATGGTGGTAAGTTTAGCCCTGATAATGACAGTGAGGATTCTAATGGAATGATTAACTATGGTGGCTTCTCGGAAATCATGGTCGTAGATGAGCACTTTGTATTTAAATTTCCAAATAACATGCCTCTCGATGGTGGGGCACCTCTCCTTTGTGCCGGTATCACTATCTATAGCCCATTAAGGTACTACGGACTCGACAAGCCTGGAATGCACATAGGAGTGGTTGGGCTCGGTGGACTTGGCCATGTGGCTGTCAAATTTGCCAAGGCAATGGGCCTTAGGGTGACTGTCATCACTACCTCCCCGAGTAAAAAGGAAGAAGCCATGAACCATCTTGGTGCTGATGCATTTTTGGTCAGTCAAGATGCAGAGCAAATGCAAGTATGTTATGCTCCTCGCAAGCTGTTTCTTGAATTGCACATAGGAGAAAGACCTGCTAAAGTAATTTAAAGTCACGATTATTTTCTTAATGCAGTTAGCTATGGGCACAATGAATGGCATTATAGACACTGCCTCAGCTGTGCATGCTCTCTTGCCATTGATTGGTCTCTTGAAGACTCACGGGAAGCTTGTCATGGTTGGCCTAACAGACAAGCCCCTTGAGCTACTTGCTATGCCACTCATCCTAGGTAAATAACTATAATATACTTCTCGAAGAGATTATTATCTATATTTTACTTACAATTAAAATTGATATGTTGGGCCTACTACATAGATATTAGCTCAAATCTAAAATGTGTGTGCATCACAATTACGAGTTCTCATTTGCAACATTGAACTTCTTGATTGTTATTAATGACAGGTAGGAAGATAGTGGGTGGAAGTGCCGCTGGAGGGATTGAGGAGACGCAAGAGATGATCGATTTTGCAGCGGAGCACGGCATAACCGCGGATATTGAGGTTATCCCGATGGACTATGTGAACACTGCCATGGAGCGTCTTGCAAAAGGGGATGTTAGATACCGATTTGTCGTCGACATCGGAAATTCGTTGAAGTCTAATGGTAAAGGGTCCCCGATATTTTTTTCTTCAATTGTGACTGTTTGACTTCCATAGCCATGGACTAGACATGACAGGATAATCGGACAACAGGAAGACTAAACGAGATAAACAGGAGAAAATTGAGAGAGAGGGCTAAGAATTTGAACCCTTAACATGCGCTCTCATATCTTGCTAAACCAATAATTTTTCTCATTAGCTTGAACCATCGGGTTAACCATGTATTTATAGCATATGATTTGACATAAACATTAAACACATCATCGAGCATTTATGACATAATAAAGCATCAAGCATCTAAAGTGGGGTCGTTTTATGACCCGTTCTGTTGTAAACGGGAATCTACCCATCTATTATTTCATCCATTCAATCTAAAGTGTGTTGTCAATCGTCTATCAGAATTTCCTTAGTTTTAATCATTGGATTAAGTATGATATAGTTCCATGCTTGAGGCCATCGGACCTTAGCATCGGCCAGCTTCAGTGTCTTGAAATCTATAAAAAACAATTCTCAAGACATCCACAAAGCAAATAATCACACACCACATGAAACAGTTTCATAACTATTAAACTCCTCGACTTTCTCGAAAGTAGAGGTCATTTCAACCCAAAAAAAAAAAAAAAAATAGTGTCATCCAACGCTTTATTAGGTTCATCCAAATTGGGATGACACAAGATATTAACGTGACGTTTATACTATTTTTCAAAGCGAACTGCAATGATGTTGCCCCCAAAAGTCATAAAAAAAAAACTGTAGAAAGAAAAGGCTAAAGATTAGAGCGATTTTAGAAAAGGAAAACAACGAAGCATGGAGAGAGAGAGAGAGAGAGAGAGAGAGAGACCCAATGGGGGTGGGCCACCATACATTTTGCGAACAAGGGCCGACGACCCTCCACCGGCAATGGGCGTCGTTTTATTTTTTATTCTTTTGATTCTTGGTCTGAACGCTGGCACCTCATCAACATTGCATGTCTAAAGAAAATAATGCTAAAATTGTGGTATCGACATGCTAACGGAAGTACCAAATTGCAATAATAGCACGAAATATATGATCAGAGAAAGAGCAGATTAGAGACCCCAAGCGACTCAACCCATCTGTGTCGTCCTGGCATTGCAAGAACCAGGCGACTGTGACGCCGGAGAAGCACAGCACCAGGCGATGCAGCTGAGGGGAGATGTAGCTCGCTCGTTTAGGCGAGAATGGATGAATGAATTCCTGACTGAACTGGAGGAACCATCGTATTGGGATCTGCAAAATCAATTCTAACCTGGCCCACAAGGTGGCTACATTGCCGGATTGCGACCTTGGAGAAGCCACGACTTGCAGTTTGCAAAGCCCATTCGAGGATCGACATGAGAACGCTATGTCACCTTTCGTCCACTTTGGGAGCCATATCTGCTGGCCTAGATCTTGCTCGTCAAGTTCGGGGTCCTATGGCTTGCTCGTTTGGGTCACGCCACGCCAAGCCAAGGCGCTGCCAGAGCTGCACCACCCCGCGCCAAGTTGTAGCAAAGCTTTAGTTCCCCCAAAAAAAGGGAAAGAGCTGACCAAATCAATCGGTTTGCTGCTTCAATTCAGCGGCTACAAACAGGAGAAAGCTGTCACTTCAGCTTGGCTTAAGTAATGTCTAAAAAATAAACCTGGAAAGAGCTGACTCGCACACCATTTCTCTTCGGTTGCTCATTTTGCTCGCTAAATATGTCATCACGACTCTTGGGTTTGATTCTTAATTTGTTATTGTCTATTAAAGTAAGTTTGGAAATATTGATTTGAGTGCCCATCAGATTTTCCATTAGATAGGAAGAAGGTGATGCGTATCGGATACATATCGATAAAGGAGTAATCCTGATGGTCTCTAGATATTATAATCACCTAGTTAATAAAAGAATAAATAAAAAGAATAGATAGGGACAATAATAATCATCACCTTTATTCTCTATTTCAAGTTCTATCCTCACATTTGAAAATTACATTTTATATTTCACCAACCTAAAAAGACACATTTGCCCTCATGGACACTCAAATTCAATACTCAAACCCCACGGACCAGCCGTCTTTCTACACCCGATGCTTTGTCTATGTGAGCTCGTTCGAGGCTCCAGGCACGGCCTCATGGCCACCTTTAAGGACAATTGCTTTGTAAATCTGATTATTTGAAAATATATAGATTTGTTTCGCAGAAAATTTCTTGATGAAAGAAAATGTTATGTGTGAAAATAATTCTTAATTAAATGGTTGATTGACAAATCATAACGGCTCTATTTGCATATCGTCAAAAGGGAATTCATATAATTCCATCCCCTCGTCTCAAACATCATCAAATTCCATTCACTAGCAGTCGGTTCATACACTTTCTCATCTCCATCTTCTTTGGTCAATGAATTATTCAGTGAGTTTGCAGATGTACTCTATTGAATCTTGACGGTTTATATCTAGTCGAATCCACGCGGGATTCACATTAGACCCACCAATTTTGATGTACCAACATGTCATGGTATGAAATAGAAGAAAGCCGATTTAGCCTATAACCAAAGTGCCTTGTACCACTTCTGGTCGGCAGCATTGGGGCAATGTGCTCGCAGGGGAATAGAGAGGAAAATTACAAAGGAAAAACCGGATAGAATGTTAGAGAAGGAACATCTCCATGAAGCAATGGTCTCAATATTGAATAGAAAGAGTTATAAATTCCTTTGTCTTCTTTTGGATTGATCTCATTGGCAACCCGACACTCCAATCCTAAGGGGCATTTGAACATTTTATTTCTCCTCCAAAAAAACGATTTTACAAATAAATAAATAAAATTACCCTTCAAATCAGCTGCCATCTATCTATACTCCAACCCCATTGATTGGTCAGGTACACCATGCTGAGGTGAGGGACTTAACGTTAATACTTTTGCTCTATACCAGGACAATAGACACGACATGATCAGGAGGTGAAAGTTATGTTCTCTGTCGTTTGTCAAAGGCTGTGAGCTTTGGTTATGGAGGATACAACACAAGCAATGCCGTAGTGGATTGTAATCCCTAATTTGGCACATTCAGGATGTTAATTTTCTTACTTATGATTCTACGACGTCAGTCATCCGCTTTGTCTGCTGTCTTCAAAAGCAGAGCATTGCAGCAGAGTCTACCTTGGGAATGAGATATACCAACAAAGCAATTAAAAAGGCCTCCAGTTCCTATAACCGAAGGATATTAGTCATCAAATAATACCGGGAATAAGAAGTTTCCGAACTTCAATCGGCAGAGGACAGCACTTGTATGTGAAGGCGAGGAACGACGATAAAACCAGTAAATGAGCAAATGTCGGGAAAGATGGCAATATGAATTTAATGGATCTTTTACAATCAAGATTGACATTGCACACTAAAATCTGCTTAATTTCTCTAGGTGTACGCGAATTTTTTCATTTTAATAAAAAAAATTATGATATTTTCCCATTTGATTACTCATGCTTATTCAAAAGCATTGTTTCATCTTATCCTTTGAATTTTATAAGAAGTATTCTTTTGACCTCATTTAAATCGATAATAGCAAAAGCAAATGAAAAATGAAATTTTCCACTAATAACACACTATCATATGGGAATTATTTAAATAAAAAAAACTTGAAATGACGGTGCTTTAAAAATGATGCATATGAATATAAAATCTAATTCTGGGAAATCTAATTAGTGATGATTTGTTAGAGGATCGGAACTTGTCGTCTTAGTGGGATTAGTTCTTGAATTAATTAGGAAAATAATATACATACTAACTAAAAGTAGATTAGGGAATTGTTCAAAGTATTGATCTTGCATAAATAATACCATGATAGAACTCAGCTTCTAAGCTTTTATATATTAATATAATGCATTAGTAAATTAGATGAAACATCACGCAAGCTCATAAACCGGTTAAGTCCAAATCTTTGACCTGTACAAGTGGCTCTGACATGGGAAAGTTTGCATGTAGTGCGAGTCAAATGAGTAACCATTAGTTTCTGAGGTAAAATACATCATAGCACTAACCAATTGTAACAATCTTAAAAGGCTGTAAAAGTTTGTGTTGAAATGCATTAAACCCACTTTTTTCCATAATATCTTATGGAGGGTTACAGGAGAGAAAGATGTGACTTTGAAAGTATTATACTATTGGATATGTCACTCTGACCTACACAATGAGAAGAATGATTGGGGATTCACGTCCTACCCTGTGATGCCGGGGCATGAGTTAAAAATAATCAAATTTTCTCATTTTTCTCCCTCATAGTAAGTGGAAAAAAGTTACATTTGATTATTGCATTGCAAACATGAGATTGCAAGTGTCGTAACGGAAGTAGGAACCAAAGTGACAAAGTTCAAAGTCGAGTGGGCGTCGGGTGTATGATTGGATCTTGTGACAAGTGTGCTAATTGTGGTGATAATCTTGAAAATTACTTCCCCGAAATGGTTCCAGTCCATGGCGGTAAGTTTAGCCCTAATAATGACAGTGAGGATTCTAATGGAACAATTAACTGCGAACGCTTCTCGAACATCATGGTCGTAGATAGCACTTTGTATATTTAAATTTTCAAATAACATGCCACTCAATGGTGGGGCACCTCTCCTTTGTGCTGGTATTACTGTCTACAGCCTATTAAGGTTTCACGGACTCGACAAGCCCAGAATGCACATAGGAGTGGTTGGGCTCGATGGACTTGGCCATATGGCTGTCAAATTTGCCAAGGCAATGGGCCTTAGGGTGACTGTCATCAATACCTCCCCGAGTAAAAAGGAAGAAGTCATGAACCATCTTGGTGCTAATGCATTTTTGGTCAGTCAAGATGCAGAGCAAATGCAAGAATGTTATGTTCCTCGCACGCTATTTCTTGAATTGCACTTAGGATAAAGACCACTAAAGTAATTTAAAGTCACAATTATTTTCTTGATGCAGTCAGCTATGGGCACAATGAATGGCATTATAGACACTGTCTCAGCTATGCATGCTCTCTTGTCATTGATTGGTCTCTTGAAGTCTAATGGGAAGCTTGTCATGGTTAGGGGTGAGCGGTTCCAGGTTCCTTACAGGTTGCGCCTAGAACCTGGAACTTACTCTCGGGTATAGATGCCTCATTTTTTGGAATCTACAACCTACCCATCAGAACCTGGAACCGTCGCAGGTTTCAGGATCGGTTCCAAGGTCCAATAGGTTCTTCTTCTTTTTTTTAGTTAAACAAAACGAAAATGAACGCAATAATAATAAATAAGCTTGTCATTCATCAAAGAGAATACTGAATAAACAAAACTATCAACAAAATAAAAGGACTTCTTGGCAAGGAATTCAATTAGATAAAAGTAGAGGTGAGCGGTTCTAAATTTCGTACAAGTTCCATCTAGAACTTGAAACATACATTGCATACCCTAAAACTTGGAACCTATTATGTCATAGGTTCCAAAGTCTACCCAAGTCCTACTTATGTTATTATTTGAAATATTACAATTCATTAATCATAACTTATATTTAGATATACGAAAAATATGAATATTAATAAAGTAAAAATCTTAACTATAAAATGAAAACTCATACTAGTGCTTCCAAATTATACACTCATCATC
Source organism: Eucalyptus curtisii (assembly GCA_017140595.1). NCBI lineage: Eukaryota > Viridiplantae > Streptophyta > Magnoliopsida > Myrtales > Myrtaceae > Eucalyptus > Eucalyptus curtisii. The sequence continues at coordinate 14,900,195 of CM029501.1, read as the reverse complement.
TAACAGCATGGAATATCGGAATATCACACGGAGACATGGATCAAGAAAAATATTAAAACTTATTTTACGTTCTATGATACAAGTTCTAGGTTCCAAGTTCCTCCAACTAAGAACTTCAAACCTACCCGTTGAAACAGGTTCCTCATTTTTTGGAACCTAGAACCTACCCTACATACCTTGGAACCTAGAACCTACATATTCCTACCGATCCGGTTCTTAGGTTCCAAATTCTACCGTGGAACCGCTCACCCCTAGTCATGGTTGGTCTAACAAACAAGCCCCTTGAGATACTTGCTAAGCCACTCCTCCTAGGTAAATAACTATAATATACATCTTGAAGAGATTATCATCTACATTTTACTTACGATTAAAATTGATATGCCGAGCCTCCCGCATACATGTTAGGTCAAATTTGAAATGTCTGTGCAACACAATTATGAACTTTCATTCACAACATTGAACTTCTTGGTTGTTACTAAGGACATGTAGGAAAATAGTGGGAGGAAGTATCGCTGGAGGGATTAAGGAGGCGCAAGAGATGATCGATTTTGCAGCGAAGCATGGCATAACCGCGGATATTGAGGTTATTCTGATGGACTATGTGAACACCGCCATGGAGTGTCTCACAAAAGGGGATGTTAGATACCGATTCATACTGTTGACATCAATTATTGGGTAATTAGTTTGTATGCATGCTTTTTGTCGTATTACGCCATTGTTCCTGCTGGGATAGAGAAGTCTTCTCTAAGGACGATTACTTTGTAAAAAAAAAAGTGTTATTAAGTTATGGTCTTCCCTAACAGGTATGATATTCTTTTCGAAAATTGCATCTCTACTATAATCATGTGTGTGACATCCCAAATTCGACCCCGCTTTCGATAAAGTGAAATGGGCTTTTCGTCGACGTCTTTATGGTCCTTTTCCTCATCACTCACGAGTTAACTAACCTATTGAGTGAAGCCGTTAAGGGATGTATCCGTCGTCGACATCGCCCGCCGCTCGAATTCCCCTCACGCCCAGGCGCCCCTCGTTGAAGTCTTACTAAAACTTAATTGTGTTAATAACTACGAGAAAGCTTGGATAGAACATGGTCGATCTACTGTTGACATCAGTTATTGGGTAATTAGTTTGTATGCATGCTTTTTGTCGTATTACACCATTGTTCCCGCTGGGATAGAGAAGTCTTCTCTAAGGACGATTACTTTGTAAAAAAAAAGTGTTATTAAGTTATGGTCTTCCCTAACATATTATTAATTATTTAATTTTCGAAATTAATTAATTATTTATTTATTTTCCGATGATATTCTTTTCGAAAATTGCATCTCTACTATAATCATGTGTACTCTTCAGTCAATTGGACTGGGCAACTATAATTATTGGATTGTACATATTTTTGTCTTCAATTATGACTATTTGACTTCCATAACCATGGATTAGACATGACAAGATAACCGAACAACTGGTGGACTAAACGAGATAAGTAGGAGAAAACTAAGAGAGTGGGCTTGGAATTTGAACCATTAACACTTGCTCTCTTATCATTTTATTTTATTTTTTGTACAAACATACTGAAATATATTAGTAAGAAAGGTTTTTAGTACAAACATGATCAGCACACAATAAGTCCAAAAGAGCAGACGGGGGATTAGTAACCCAATTCCTAAGAAGGCATCCCATTCGTTGGGCTTTGGCTAACCAGTCAGCCACCTTGTTCGTATCTCGATTACAATGGGCTAAAATAATACCCGAAGAATCTTCTAGTTTGTAGTTGGCCCGGTCCACTAAAGGATACACCTCCCAACTTAGGGTGTCTGAAGAGAGAGCCTCGGCCACCAGCGTACTACAATCCGAGTGTATGTGTATCTCTCGTTATGGTCTGTTCGAGGCAATCTTTGAGGAGATAAAGTCTAGGGTTTCAACCAACGCTTGTGCATCTGCTTGTTCAGCTAATTTCACCTCTATAGACTTAGTAAACCCATCAATGATTCTCCCAAGGGCGTCCCTGCAAATACAAGCCAAAGCTCCCGACGAGGGGGCCGTCGCTATTGGGTGTTTGAAGCGTAGCCATCCTCATCAATGTCCAGATCTGATCTCGTGAGTCACTCACATATGGCAACAGCCTCGATTCTGCGTAGATCCATCCATCCCCCGTAGCTGGCGTCGAAACTACAGCATTCTCCACTCTTGTTAAACCTCTCGCCCGACCCACAGAAGTATCTGGTACCACCATCGGCCACTTCTTTTCCCATATCGATCCTGGTCTTTGTTCAGCATCCACAAAGTTGGACCTATAAGGGATGACTGAAGCTTGTCTGCTATGAATGGGTCAAGCATTTCGTCTAGAGTTGCTATAGTCATAATCTGCAGCTCTATTGCAGAGGGGATTTTGCTGCTTGTTGCCGGAAAGTCTACCATCCTCTTCAACTATTAGATCTAGGCTTGTGTGAAGGCGGCTGCCAGCAACACTCTGTATCCTTTGCAGAACCTTCTTTCCCCTGTGACCTGCATCTGAGCTGCTGTGTGGACAGGGGAGTTGTGCAAATTCGAAGGTAATGCTGGGAGGTTCGAAGCAGCCAGCAACCACTTCTCGGTTCAAATCCATCTCACTGGTAAGCACGTGGCGCATGGGTAGTTGAAATGTGCCGACAGCCGTTTTGCTCTCCAAATTTGTCGATCCCCTGTATTCAATAGCCAATCTACATGTTAATAGAGGTAGATTTGAGCCTTGTCTATTAAGGGTGGGTCGAGTTGTTCTGTTAGTTGGGTGCAGGGGACACCATTCACAGGTTCGTGCTTTTCTGGTTTTATCATTTGATTCAGGTCCAACCAGTTCCTCACTAGTGCTCAAGATTTGGGGGTCGTTGTTCGTATTTGAGTTGTAATTGCCCTTTTCTGCATTCCTTTGTGGACCTCACATTGCTTCTGAACTATTTTGGGCCGATGCCCAGATTATAGCATGTATTGGGGGAATGGTGGTTGAGGGGTTGCTAGGCCTGACTGGTGCCCGGGTAAAGTTGAGTAATGTCCAGTACTTGGCAGTAGGTTTTCTTGGCTTGAGTCTATTGATGTGTAGGCTGTGGAGGCATGCCCAAAAGATGCATCTATGTTGATTTTGAGTACGCCAAGGCTCGGGGGTTGCCATTTGCTATGTAAGTTGTCGCCATGCTTCTGCCTTCTTAGTTTAGGATTCCATATTGCGTAGCTTTCTTGTAATGTTATGGCTCTAAACAGGGTGTGATGAGAATTGAGGGGGCTCTTCCTGAATATGAAATGGTTTCTATCCTTCCATATGCACCATAATGCAATCACAATCAAATCAAAGCTTTGTGAGTTCCTTGGACTTGTATGAACTTCACATAACTAATTATTAAAATGGGTTAAACCCACTCGATTCACTTCAACTTGCAGGGATGGGTTATTCCATAGTTGTGTTGTCCAAGGGCAGAGGAGGAGTGTATGCTCGATCATCTCCGGTTCAATATTGCATATTGGACACACAGGTGCAGGTACTACCTTCCTTTTGTATAGGTTATCCAATGTAGGTAAGGCATTCTAACATGCACTCCATAGGAAGAATTTTATTTTCAATTGTATAGCTGCATTCCAGATTTGCTTCCATAGGTCTGGGTTGAACTAGTGGGATGCTGTTAGCGTGTGATCTCATGAAGGCATTGTACGTTTTCTATTCAGCAAGTATCCACTCTTCACCGTGTAATTTCCAGATTTATTGTTTATCCAAACCAGTTTATCTTCTATAGTAGGGAGGCCAATATGGATAGCGAGAATTTCCGTTACCGTCTGATTATCAGACATTGACCGCAAGAGGTCTTCTTTCCACTCAGCAGCTTAAAACCTATCAAATCCGCCACTTTGCAAGGTTCATTTCTTCTTGTTGGTCCTCTGATTGGTCCCCTGTTCAGCCATTTATCTTCCCTAATTGAAATTATTTGTCCATTCCCCCACTACCCACATAATATGAGGGGCGATCGCTTCTCTTCCTGCTAGTAAACTTTGCCAACCCCATGATGGGCGCGAGCCTTTCCCTGCTTGCCAGAAGTCACAATTGGGAAAATATAACCATTTCATGATTTGACTCCATAGAGTATCATGGTGTTGAGAAAGACGCCAGGCTTGTTTTACGAGCATAGCGATGTTAAAAGTGAGGAGATCCTTAAAGCCAAGCCCACCCTCCTCTTTTCGAAGCTTAAGAATTTCCATTTTCACCAATGTAGACCAGCCGCTTTGTTGTTATTTCTCCACCAAAAGTTAGCTATTTTCTTTTCAATAGCTTTGAGAATAGATACAGGATTTTAAAAATTGACATCGCATACTAGGGTACTGACTGCACTATTGCTTTAAGAAGTATTTCCTTACCAGCTTTTGATAGCAGATTTTCCTTCCAACTCTCCAGCTTCATATTTATTCTAGCGAGAATCCAGGCAAACACTTCTTTTTTGGAGGCGCCCTAGTCCGAAGAGATTCCTAAATATTTCCCTATTTTCACAATTTCAAGAACTCGCAGCTCTAACGCCATGTTTCTCCATATTTGTTCTGGACAACCTTTGCTGAAAAATATCCCTGATTTGTTTAAATTAAAAGCTTGACCTGATGCGTAACAATGTTGGTGAAGGATAGCCGCTAGATTTTGACATTCCAAGATTGTTCCGTTTAGGAAAAATATAGAGTCGTCTGCAAATAGTAAGTGGGAAAGGGTGGGGCAATTTCTATTCAGTCGAATCCCACGAAGTGTGCCTGCTTCAAGGGCTTGCTTCATCATATGAGAGAGGACATTAGCTACTATGATGAATAGATAAGGGGAAAAAGGGGCCTCCCTGGCGAATACCCCTAGTTGGCTTGAAATAGGGCAAGGATACTCCATTGAACTTAATGTTGTAAAAAAACTGTTGTGACACACTGCATGGTCCACTTAATCCATTCTTCAAAGAACCCCATCTATCTTAGACATTTGTCACGGCTCGGGAGAATGACGATCCAAGAGGTTTCTATGGGCCGGTCATGACACGTCTATGGATCAAGTGACCCTTGGCTTGTATCCTCATGTCCTAGGGTTTTCTCGAGTCTTCTAGAATACTTCGGGGCGGGCGATACGGTAAATGTATTCGTATGTAATACATGCGGGTAGTTGGTAGTTGGGGAGATCTAATCTTTACCGTTAGATCGAGGAGAGATCTATGAATACGGTTTGCCTTGTACTTGTATATAAAGGGGTCTCTTCCCCCTCATTTGTATCATCTCATTCACAAGTGAAATACAATCCAGAGCTTCTCTCTCTACAAGTTGTTTCTCTCTCTAAAGATCCTTATGAGTCGAGTGTGAGAAAGGCTGACTTGGGAGAAATTCCTAAGGCCGCACGGGCAAGGGAACGCTAGATCGATTGGCCCGTGACAAGTGGTATCAGAGCAGAGTTTGTTCCAAGCACAAGTGCAATGGCTAACCCACGATCTGATGAGGCACTCGCTATGGGTGGTGACTGCGCTGATCGTGGGCGGAACGCCGAGAAGGCCAAGGGTAAGAAGAGCCGTGGTGCCTCGAGTGATCCGACGGGGGATCTTGTGTAGCGGATGACGAAGCTGGAGTTGTTCGTCACCGATGTCCAAGGATCGGTTGATGACCTGACCCAGACCGTGGATAGAGTGGACGCCGGGAGGGAGGAGCTTGTTGCTGAGGTACAAGAGCTCAAGTCCGGCATAGGAAAACTCCGACACGAGTTGCTGGGGACACTAAGGGAGGAGCTGGCGCAACGGTACGAATCCATGGAGGCCATGATGGCGGCCATGCGCGCGGAAATAGCGGAGCTTAAGGGTAAGCTCGCTGAATCAGTAGCTGCACACGTGAGCGGGGTGATCACCGTGCAAAGTCCACGAGTGGACACGCCGAAGCCAAAGGAGTTCCGAGGCTCGTGAGTGGCCAAGGACGTGGACAACTTCCTACGGTACATGGAGCGGTACTTCCAAGCCATGGGAATCAACGATGAGCAATCATGGGTAAACACTGCATCTATGTACTTGGTTCATAATGCATTGTTGTGGTGGTGTCGTCGGTCGGACGATAGGTGTGGGAATCCTATCACGACTTGGGGTGGTTTCGTCGAGGAGTTCCGATGGAACTACTATCCCGCTTATGCGGAGGAAGAAGCTCGTGACGAGTTGAAGCGTCTCGAGCAAAAGGGTGGTGTGCACGATTATATCAAGCGGTTCTAGGAGTTGCTACTCCAGATCCCATCGATGAACGAGACCGAAGCGTACTACCAGTTTATGAGCTGTCTCAAGCCATGGACTAAGCAAGAGTTGAAGCGGTTCAACGTGGGAGATCTCACAATGGCCATGACCATGGCCGAATCGCTCGTGGAATACAAAGGCGCCTTCCACATCCCGATCGAATTCTCGTCCGAGGGACAAAGCCACTGGTGGGGGAGATCGGGGAGATACAACCGCCCAACCGGAGGCAAACCACCGGCTGGCCCTCACAAAGCTCACGCGGAGTCGAGCGGATGAGGACAAAGGAAAGTACGATCCTACAAGTGCTTTTTCTGTGACGGTCCACACATGGCACTAGATTGCCCGAACAAGGCCAAGCTGGCCACCCTGTGTAAGGAGGAGGAACCTAAGGAGGAATCACGGTTGGGTTCGCTGCGCCTCCTTAGCACGATCAAGTCCAAGAAGGCGAAGGAGCCAAAAGGCTTAATGTTCGCGAACTTGAAGATCGGAGCAACCACGATGAGTGCACTCGTGGATACGGGAGCGTCCAACATCTTCATATCGAAGGAAGCCGCGAAGAAACTTAACCTACGGGTTGAGAAGGGAGCCGGGTGGCTCAAGACGGTGAACTCCAAGGAAGTCCCTGCAATCGGTGTCGCGAGGGACGTGGAACTACAACTCGGGCCATGGAAGAGCAATGAGACTCTAGAGGTAATTCCCCTTGACGACTACGATATTGTCATCGGAATTAAATTCCTAGATAGAATCCATGCGGTTGTGATTTCATTTGCCGAGTGTATATGCGTGCTGGACAAGCATTGCCAATGCGTGATTCCGGTCCATCGTGAGTCGGACCGTGATCGGAGGATGATCTCGGCCATGCGACTCACCAAAGGAACAAGGAAGGGTGAGGTGACCTTCCTAGCGGCCTTGAAGATCGAGGACAACAAGGCAAAGGGAAGGAAATCCCGACGGACGTAACCCAAGTCCTCGACTCATTCAAGGACGCGATGCCTTCGGAACTGCCGAAGAAGTTGCCACCCAAGAGAGAGGTGGATCATCGGATCGAGCTGGTACCTGACGCTCGACCGCCTGCCATGGTGCCTTACCACATGGCACCCCCCGAATTGGAAGAGTTGAGGAGGCAACTCAAGGAGCTACTCGACGCGGGTTACATCCGACCGTCCAAGGCTCCATTTGGTGCACCGATCCTATTCCAAAAGAAGCACGATGGGTCACTCCAGATGTGCATCGACTACCAGGCGCCGAACAAATTGACGGTGAAGAACAAGTATTCGATCCCTCTCATCGCAGATCTCTTTGATCAACTTGGTGAAACTCAGTGGTTTACCAAGTTGGACCTCCGATCGGGTTACTACCAGGTTCGGATCGCCGAAGGGGACGAGCCAAAGACAACCTATGTGACGCGCTATGGGTCTTACGAGTTCCTCATGATGCCGTTCGGCCTGACCAACGCTCCAGCTACATTTTGTACGCTAATGAACAAGGTACTCCACCATTTCCTAGATCGGTTTGTTGTGGTTTACCTAGATGATATTGTAGTCTATAGTTGAATGTTGGAGGAGCATGTCGAACATCTAAGGCAAGTCTTCCAAGTCTTGCACGAGAACGAGTTGTACGTTAAGCGCGAGAAGTGTGCTTTTGCCCAAGAGGAAGTTCCATTCTTGGGGCACATCGTCGGGGGTGGACGAGTGCGAATGGACAAGGCAAAGATTTAGTCGATCGTCGAGTGGGAGCCGCCGACGAAGGTGACGGAGTTGAGGTCATTCCTCGGCCTCACCAACTACTACCGGCATTCATCCGGAGTTACTCGAGCATCACTGTGCCGCTCACGGACCTACTGAAGAAAGAGAAATCATGGGAGTGGACGGATCGATGCCAAAGAGCCTTCGATCGATTGAAGAAAGCCATGACGGAGGAACTGGTGTTGGTATTGCCCGACCACACCAAACCTTACGAGGTAGAGACTGACGCATCGGATTTTGCCATTGGTGGAGTTCTTATGCAGGATGGACATCCGGTGGCATATGAGTCTCAAAAGTTGAAAGATACCGAGCGTTGGTATACCATTCAAGAGAAGGAGATGACCGCGGTGGTCCATTGTCCCGGACGTGGAGGCATTATCTCCTTGGATCAAAGTTTGTCGTGAAGACGGACAACATCACCACGAGCTACTTTCAGACCCAGAAGAAGTTGAGTCCGAAGCAAGCTCGATGGCAAGACTTCTTGGCGGAGTTCGACTACACGTTGGAGTACAAGCCGGGGAAGGCCAACTCCGTAGTGGACACGCTGAGTCGAAAGATGGAGCTAATGAGCAGCACCGTGAGTCGACCGAGTTGTCCCTGGGTTGACCGCATCAAGGAGGGGCTAAAGCATGATCCAAGAGCCCAAGCACTCCTCGGGTATGCAGAGGAGGGTAAGACCCGACAGTTTTGGTGTGAGGACGAGCTGCTCTACACCAAAGGAAGGCGACTGTATGTGCCTTTCCATGGGAAGCTGAGGAAGGAGATCTTGCGCGAGTGCCACGACTCAAAGTGGGCGGGTCATCCAAGGATCCACCGCACGTTGGCCCTCGTCGAAGATCGGTACTATTGGCCTCAAATGCGGGACGACGTGGAAGCCTATGTGAAGACTTGTCTGGTGTGCCAACAAGACAAGTTGGAGCAACGTTCGTCGCCGGGCCTTTTGGAGCCACTTCCCATTCCAACGCGTCCATGGGAAAGTGTTTCCATGGACTTCATCGTCAACCTGCCAAAGTCCGAAGGATGTGTCGGACTCTCATGGTCGTGGTGGACAGGTTTTCCAAGTATGCGACTTTCGTGCCTGCGACAAAGGATTGCCCGACCGAGGAAGCAGCGAAGCTCTTCATGAAACACGTGGTCAACTACCGGGATGTGCCACAAACGATCGTGAGCGATCGTGATCCTCGTTTCACGGGGCGTTTCTGGTCCAAGTTATTCAAGCTGCTGAGGTCGAAGCTGAATATGTCGACGAGTTTGCATCCCCAAACCGACGGTCAGACGGAGCGGGTCAATGTACTCTTGGAGATCTACCTTCGGCATTACGTGAGCACAACGCAAGTGAATTGGGCGAAGTTGATCGACGTAGCCTAGTTCTCCTACAACTTGCAGCGGAGTGAGTCAACCGGTCGAGCCCATTCGAGATCACGACCGGGCAGCAACCAAACACCCCGAGTGCGGTCGCATCGGGTTATCAGGGGAGTAGTCCGCCCACATAAAAATTCACCAAGGATTGGCAAGAGCAAGCCGACTTGGCAAGGGCCCTTCTACGCAAAGCCTCCAAGCGCATGAAGAAATGGGCGGATAAGAAGCAACGGCACGTGGAGTTCCAAGTTGGAGACCAAGTGTTGGCCAAGCTACACATGGTCCTTCGATACAAGGACGTGCACAAGGGGTTGATCCGTTGCTACGAGGGGCCATTTCGTGTGCTGCAACGGGTCGGGAAGGTCGCATACAAACTGGAGTTACCACCGAAACTCAAGGTACATCCCGTTTTCCACATGAGTATGCTTAAACCTTTCCAAGTTGATGAGGAAGATCCGGATCGAGTGGAGTCTCAACGGGCGCCACTAGGAGCAAAAACCTCGTATGATCGAGAAGTCAAGAGCATCATGGCAGATCGAGTCATACGGAAGCGGTATTGTGCGCCCAAGCGTGAGTATTTGATCCGATGGAAGGGTCTTCCGGAGAGTGAAGCTAGTTGGGAGCCCGCGGAAAGTCTTTGGCAATTCAAGAAGGAGATCGATGCTTTCCATGTCGAAGACGCGACGAGGGCGTCGCTTGATTAGGTGGGGGAGAATGTCACAGCTCGGGAGAATGATAATTCAAGAGGTTTCTATGGGCCAGCCGTGACACGTCTATGGATCAAGCGACCCTCGACTTGTATCCTCGTGTCCTAGAGTTTTCTTGAGTCTTCTAGAATACTCCTGGGGGCGGGTGATACGGTAAATGTATTCGTATGTAATAAATGCGGGTAGTTGGTAGTTGGGGAGATCTAATCTCCACCGTTAGATCGAGGAGAGATCTACGGATACGGTTTGCCTTGTACTTGTATATAAAGGGGTCTCCTCCCCCTCATTTGTATCATCTCATTCACAAGTGAAATACAATCCATAGCTTCTCTCTCTACGAGTTGTTTCTCTCTCTAAAGATCCTTGTGAGTCGAGTGTGAGAAAGGCTGACTTAGGAGAAATTCCTAAGGCCGTATGGGCAAGGGAATGCTAGATCGATTGGCCCGTGACACATTCCTAAAGGAAGTCCCACTATAAGCGATCATAAGCCTTCTGCATGTCGAGTTTAAGGACAGCTTGGAATTTGCGTTGCCGGTCACGAGTTCTTAATCGGTGTAGCACTTCTTGTACAATCAAAATATTATCCTGAATTTGCCTACTTCCCACAAAGGCGCTCTGTTCTGCTTCAATTAGGTCTGGTAATAGAGGTTTTAGTCTGTTTGTGAGGATTTTGGATATGATTTTGTAGGCAAAATTGCATAGGTTGATAGGCCGATACTGTCTTAACTTTTCTGGATTTTGGGTTTTAGGGATAAGTGTGATTTGTGTTTTATTCAAGGCTGGGTTTAAGGTTCCTATTTCAAAAAGTGTTGGCCCTCCCAACAGATATCACCTCCAATGTCATTCCAATGATGCTAAAAGAATAAGCCATTTAACCCATCCGGCCCGGGAGCTTTAGTAGGTCACAATTGGTGAGTAGCTTTTTTAATTTCTTCCATGGTGACGGTGCCATTAGTGATTGGTTCATAGATGCATCCACCAAGGTAGGGATATGGTCTAAAATGGGCTGAAAATTCCTAGGACCTTCTGATATATAAATGTTTTTTAAGAAATTCACCATCATGTCCTTAAGAGCTTCTTCATTCCTAACCCACTCACCCTGATCATTCAATAGCATGGATATTCTATTTCTATTTATCCGTTGAATAGTAGTTGCATGGAAAAACTTTGTATTTCTATCCCCCCTTTTCAACCATTTGATTCTTGATCTCATACCCCAGAACATTTCCTCTTGTCGCCATAGTGATTCGATCTCTTGGTTGATGTGCTGAATTATGTGATGTTTGTACTATATGTCTTGGCTATTCATCAAGGTTTGAAGTTCGCATTTCAGCCCATCTATCCTTTTTTGTGCATTGGAGAAACGTTTTTTACTCCACGCGGTAAGTTGAATAGCCACTAAGTGTATTTTGTCAACCATATTTTTACTTTGGGAATCTTCCCAAGCTCGTTTCACAATTCACCTACACTCCTCATCTTCTGTCCAATAAGCTTCATACCTAAAATCTCGGCATTTTCAACCTGTTGTAGGAAAAGTGACGGAATAAGAGGACTATGATCTGATCCGATGGCTGGAAGGGCGACGACTTCTGTAGTTGGATATGTTATTCTCCACTCCATGGTACATAAAGCTCTATCCAGCCTTTTTTTAACGTTTTCTTCTCCATCCCTTCTATTTGTCCATGTGAATGCACACCCCTTGCTTTCTAGGTCCATTAAAGAACATGCATGTAAAAAATCTCAGAAAACTATAAGACGAAAATTCTCAGCCATCCTCTTTCCCACCTTTTCCCAATGGTACAAAACTTCATTAAAATCTCCTTGTACACAACCAAGGTAGATGATTTAAGATACTTACTCTATGTAATTCCTCCCATAAGAGTACTCTGTCATTAAAATCTGTTGGGGCGTGTAGGAAAGTGAGTCTCATAAGCTGCCTATTGTCGTGAAGTCGGCACTGCACATTTATAAGGTATGCCGAATAGGAATCCACTACTATGGTAACCATGTCATCCTAGAAAATAGCCAAACTCCCTTAAATACCTTATGGATTCACCAAAAATATATTTTGATACTTCAGTCTTCTTCTCAATCGCTGCACCATCTGCTCTTGATTTTTAGTCTTCATTAGAAAGATTACATTAGGCTTTTCCTGAGTCACGAGGATCCTTAGAGCCCGAATTGTCAGGGGTGACCCCAAACCATGACAATTCCAACTAAGTAGTTTCATGGATGACCCAGTGGCTTATTAGGGCTAGCCACCAAAGCCCAATGTGTGGAATTCTCCTCCTCGATAATAGGAATTTCCACTAGTTGTAGCTTATCGGTTGTTGGTGTCTTTGAGGATTGTGCGCCATAGGGACAAAATCTCTTCCCTGTTTTCGATGTGGGAAGTTTGGTGCTTCTGGTTTTGCCCCTGTTTTAGGTTCTTTCGGTTACTGTCCGGTGTTGTTTCTCTTGGTCTTGTTCTTTTAGCTATTCATTATAGATAATCATCATAGACTCCTCATCAATGCAGATGCTATCTCTCTTATGTGCTCCTTTTTCTTCCCTTATAGTTATGGCTCGGGAAGAGTGGAGTGGATCAGCCTTTTGTTTCGTAGCCTCCGTTGGAAAATGCTGACTTTGTATGGGTAGAATAGGCTGCTCATTTACGTTTTTCACATGCTAATCTACACTGGTTTCTGCAGCAAGAGGGGATTCTAGTACGATATATGGATCTTCAAGGAGTGCATCTTGTTTCCCATAAAAAAAAAATTTCCATAAGGGTTGAGTTCCTTGACTTCAGCACGTAGCCAATTCTCGAAGTTACCTGGTAAGTCCTCCAGTCTTGTGGTTTCATATGGTATTTCTTTGCATGCAGTGGCATAATGCCCGATTCTTCCACAAGAGTAGCGGTAGTGCGGGAGTCGCTCATATTTGAATTCTATCCACAATTTTTTGCTTCTTAGGTTAATGACTACACCTATTTTAAGGGGGGTACCCAGGTGGAGATTAATCCTGGCTTTGCCAACTTTATAGGTGTTGTTTCCTTTGGCTTCCAGTTTCACATCTATAACTTCACCAATCTTGGATGCTATTTCTTTGACTACTTCTTTTGTCACTCTGCCAAATGGAAGGCCATACAGGTGCACCCAAAAGGGGCAATGAGTGAAGTCGTAATATATTTCAGGAATATCTGGATCGCATTGTTGAAGCACGAGGAGGTTACTTGAGAAAGACCACGGCCCGAAGTCTAATACCTTATGCTTGTCAGCTTCGGACTTGAAGGAAAATGAAAAGAACCCCAGTTCTAGTAAGGTGCATGATACATTCTCCGTCTTCCATGCCATTTTCATAGTATTAAGAAAGGCCTGAAAATTCACATTCGGGCAAGAATAGAGTTTTCCAAACAAAGTTAATTGACATTCTGTCAGTTTTTCTTCAAAGATTCCTTCCTTAACATCTATCACATCATCCTCGGACCATAGATTACCCAAGCTTCTACACAACGCCTCTAATCTACTGTCCTCAGATATCTGATCAGTCATAATTCACTTGTCGGTATAGGTCACAAGAAAATAAAGAATGGGCTACCTCAGCATTGAAGCCTTGGCGGGGCGCTTTTTCTTTCCAGGAGCAAGATTGTTGTTCTCACTAGAAGGCGTATATCTGGAATGTGGTTGTTGACGCGACAAGGATCAGACTGGCGCCCTTTCCTCCCCTCGACCCTGTGCAAGGTTAGACGACAAGACGGTCCGAGCTAAAAAGGACTACCGGACCTTTTCAATAGGAGAACAGGGAAAAGACAAACAAGAGAGGGACAGGAAAGTCGATAGTGAGGTAGAGATAAGCCAATGAGATTGGGCAATATTTCAATTGGCTAGGGGTGGTTAGAGAGTTGCGGCCAGAATGGTTTGTCAGGGGAATGGAATCTCGATGATTAGGGTTTTGGGTAGACTCGGGAAGGATATGTAATTGTGGTCACAGAGGGGCAAATTAACTTATATTAACGATTTTAGGGTTTCGGTTGGCGATTGATTTGGGAGTAACGGCATGAGGGAAAAGAAGAAGTTTGCAGATTTTTTGTTTGGGCGATACAACCCAGGTGGAGACAGGGGTCGAAGAGGTCTAAGAAAGGTTTACGTGAAGAGAAAGGGGATGTTAAGGAAGATTGTTGTGGGTGTTGCAATTCAAATCAGCTTCGGTGCTACTGAACTGAAAGGGAACTACCATGCAGTAGGGAAGAACCCAGATCGCCTGGGAGACTCTCTCGCAAAGTTACACGCCAACAAAAGTTGCACTGCTCTCTTATCATGTTAGACTAACAGTTTTTCTCACAAACTTGAACCGTTAAGAAATGGATCAACAATATATTTATAGCCTATGAGTTGACATAAACTTTTAATACGTCAAATATTTACGACATAGTGAAGTATCAAGCATCTAAAGTCGGGTCATTGTACGACCCCATGCTTTTATAAATGGGAATTTACTCATATGTCATGTCGTCCGTTCAATCTAAAGTGCGTTGTCAACCGTCTGTCAAAATTTCCTTAGCTTTAGCTATTGGATTAAGCACGGTACAATTCTATGCTTGAGGCTTTCGGACCTTAGCATAGTCAGTTTGGGTGTCTTGAAATCTATAAATTTATTTTCACAAGACATCTACAAAGGAGATAATCACACACCACATGAAATGATTTCATAACTATTAAACTCCTCAACTTTCTTGAAAATAGAGGACCCCAAAAAAAAAAAAAAATCAGCGTCATCCAGCGCTTTATTAGTTTCATCCAAATTGGGATCACAGAAGATATTAACGTGACGTTTTTAGTATTTTTCAAAGTGAACTACATTGATGTTGCCCCCAAAATAAAAAAGAAAAGTCATAAAAAACTACACACAAAAAAAAAAAAAAAAAAAAAAAAGGCTGAAGATTAAAGCAATTTTAGAAAAAGTAAAACAACGAAGCATGGAGAGAGAGAGAGAGAGAGAGAGAGAGAGAGAGAGCGCCCCAATGGGGATGGTATTAACATGCTAACGGAAGTACTCAATTGCAATAATAGCACAAAATTTATGACTCATAAAAAGAGCAGCTTCGAGACCCCAAGCGACGCAACCCATCTGTGTCGCCCCGGCGTTGCAAGAATCCAGGCGACAGTGACGCCGGAATAGCACAGCACCAGGCAATGCAGCTGATGGGAGATGTAGCTCTTTTGCTCAGGCGAGAATGGATGGATGAATTCCTGACTGAACTGGAGGAACCATCGTATTGGGATCTGCAAAATCAATTCTAATCTGGCCCACAAGTTGGCTACATTGCCGGATTGCGACCTTGGAGAAGCCACGACTTGCAGTTTGCAAAGCCCATTCGAGGATCGACATGAGAACGCTATGTCACCTTTCGTCCACTTTGGGAGCCATATCTGCTGGCCTACATCTTGCTGGTCAAGTTCGGGGTCCTATGGCATGCTCGCTTGGGTCACGCCATGCCAAGCCAAGGCGATGCCACTGCCCGACTTGTGGGCAAGGCGTTGCCGGAACTGCACCACCCTACGCGAAGTTGCAGCAAAGCTTTAGTTCCACCAAAAAAAAAGGGAAAGAACTGACCAAATCAATCGGTTTGCTGCTTCAATTCAGCGGCTACAACCAGAAGAAAGCTCTCAATTCAGCTTGGCTTGAGTAATGCATAAAAAATAATAACCTGGATAGAGCTGACTAGCATACCATTTCTCTTCGGTTGCTCATTTTGCTCGCTAAATACGTCATCACGACTCGTGGGTTTGACTCTTAAAATGTCCTTATCTGTTAAAGTATAAGTTCAGAAACATTGATCTGAGGGCCGAGTAGATTTTCGATTAAATAGGAAGAAGGTGATGCTTATTGGATACATATCGATGAGGGAGTAATCCTAATCGTCTCTAAATATTGTAATCACCAAGTTAATTAAAAAAATAGAGAGGGACAAAAATAATCTTTACGTTTACTTCCCGCCGGCAACATTCGGACAATGTGCTTGTAGGGGAACGGAGACGAGAACTACAAAGGCAAAAACAGAGAGTATGTTAGCCATGATGCAATGTTCTCGATATTGAATAGAAAAAGCTATAAATTCCTTTGTCTTCTTTTGGATTGATCTCATTGGCAACCCTATACTCCAATCCTAAGAGGTATTTGAAATATTTTCCTCTCAAAAAAAAAAAAAAAAAAAAGAAATTATCCTTCAAATCAGCTACCATCAATCTATACTCGGGGAAAGTACCAAAAAAGTCTTAAACCTATTGCATTGGTACCAATTCAGTCCTAAACTTTTCAATTGGACCAATTTAGCCGACGCTGACGTAGCAATTTTTATGATTTTTTTATTATTTTTCCGAATTTTTTATTATTTTTTATTAACTTTTTATTCTTTTTTATTCTTTTTTTTCCTTTTTCCTTTTCTTTTCCGACGGTGGCCGGCGAGCCTCACCGGAGGTTTGCCGGCCACCGGGCGAGGGCCGCGAAGCCCTCACTGCCGCCGGCGAGGGTCGCGACCCTCGCCGTGCCTCTCCAAGGCCGGCGGGCGAGCGGCTTCGCCCGATCTAGGCGAGGCGAGGCCAACCTCGCCGGCGGGCCGGCGAGGCCATGGTAGCCATCGCCGGGCGGAGGCGAGGGCCGCGGGCCCTCGCCAACGGCCGCGAGGGTCACGAAGCCCTCGCCGCCCGCCGGCGAGGGTCATGGCCCTCGCTCGCCTCGCCCGGGTCCACGGGCTAGGTCGAGCGAGGGCTTTGTGGCCCTTGCCCTCGCCCGGTGATGGCTGCCATGGCCTCGCCAACGGCCGGCGAGGCGGCTTCGCCCAGATCTGGGCGAGGCCAACCTCGCCCTAGCCTCGCCGCGGGCGAAGGCGACCTCGCCCGATGCTGGCGAGGCCATGGCGACCATCGCCAGGGCGAAGGTGAGGGCCACAAAGCCCTTGCTCGGCCTCACCCGCGGCCCTAGGCGAGGACCGCGACCCTCGCCGGCCACCACTGGAAAAGAAAAGGAAAAAGGAAAAAAAAAAAGAGAAAGTAATAAAAATTAATAAAAAATCGAAAAATAATCAAAAAATCATAAAAATTGCCACGTCAGTGTCCGACTGACGTCCACGTCAGCGCCGGCCGGCCAAAATTGGCCGGATGGACTAAATTGGTACCAATATTAAAAGGTTTAGGACTAAATTTGTCCAATTGAAAAGTTTATGACTGAATTGGTACCAATGCAATAGGTTTATGACTTTTTTTATATTTTTCCCTCTATACTCCGACCCCATTGATTGGTCGGGTACACCATGCTGAGCTGAGGGACTTAACGTTAATACTTTTGCTCTGTACCAAGACAATAAACACCAGATGATCAAGAGGTGAAAGATATGTTCTCTGTCGTTTGTCAAAGGCTATTAGCTTTGGTTATGGAGGATACAAAACAAGCAATGCCGTAATGGACTGTCAAAGGCTATTAGCTTTGGTTATGGAGGATACAAAACAAGCAATGCCGTAATGGACTGCAATCCCTAATTTGGCACATTCAGGATGTTAATTTTGTCACTTATGATTCTACGACGTCAGTCGTCCGCTTTGTCTATTGTCTTCGAAAGCAAAGCATTGCAGCACAGTCTTGCTTGGGAATGAGAGATACCAACAAAGCAATTAAAAAGGCCTCCAGTTCCCATAACCGAAGGATATTAGTCATCAAATATTATCAGGAATAAGAAGTTTCCAAACTTCAATCGGCAGAGGACAGCACTTGTATGTGAAGGCAAGGAACGATGATAAAACCAGTAAACAAGCAAATGTCGGGCGACGCTTTATAGACCCTCTCCCGTGCCATGTGAAGTTGAAGAACGAAGTAAATAATATTAACGAGAACTTATCAAAAAATTGAAATACTGCATGTTAGATAAATTTCTCATGCAAAAATTTTCAACATCATCCACTATTTTTTTAGGGTAAGTACACTAAAAGTGCCAAATGTTGTGTACAACACTCACTTTAGTACCAAAAGTTCTCACCGGCTCATTTAAGCACTAAATCAGAGAAAAAACGATCACTTAAATGTCAACGGCAAGAAATTCCATCCAGATTGATTACTTGTTATTTATAATTAAAATTATGCAAATTTTTTAAGAACTCTAGTCCACGTGGCATGCTTGACATTGAAGTTATTGCTTTTTAACAACGATTGACACTGAAGTGATCACTTTAAACAAAATTTGGAATTCAAATGTCACTTTAAATAAACTTTGACACTTAATTTATCACTATTTACAACTTATGGACAACGTCATTTAGGGATTATATGCTGGCTAAGCACCCCGACGAACCACGTAGGACTGAAAAATTAATAAAATATAACCACGTCGGATTTTCGGTGACCCAAGTAGGAGTTGGTACTTAAATGATCTTTTTTTTTTTAAAAGTGACACTTAAATGATCCAAAAAAGCTTTTTGACATTAAAGTGAGTACTGTACATAACTTAAGTATCACTGTTCCACCATCTTTTTCATTGCAACGTATGAAATTTGTAATCAAATGGTGCTGAACCTTTCAGAGCTGAAAAAGGCACTACATGTCAGAAAATTCCCTTTGTTTCTGCAGTCAGTCACTGGTGTATAAATAGCTAAATTTTGATTCACCGTTTTTTCCGGGGCATATCGAACCGTTGATATCATGAAAAATAATGAAGGCATCGACTCAAACGTAAGACCGAAGCAAATGCATAGATTGGAAAAAGATTCAAGTTCCAGTTTGTCCACTCCTGAGAATCGCTTATCGCCTTCATCATTTCCTCTGGTTTTTGGAAGCGAAGCGAAGTACTAGGTAAAACAAGATCCTATATAGAACCGCCCAACCCAACATTATCAGCACATTCTTCCACTTGTCGGATTCATGTGTCGAAATATGGAGTCCCGATAAAATATCATTCCCGGTGATGTTATAATATGACTTATCGTCGGGGGTGAAGCCCCTCCCAAAGGTCGCGTTCGTCTGGTATTGGTTCATCAGTAGCCCCTCATACGGATAGGTCATTGTCGAGATCTTGTTCATCCACTTCCAGTACACCGGAATGTCATGGCTATTCACGAAGAACCCGCAAAACAGGAAGAACAGCGCGGTCAAAGCGATGACGGCTGCATAACCAAGTATGTAGTTGGGCACAACCGAGCTGACAAACACCACGAACGAATTCGTCGAGAGGAGCGACACATAGAGGACCAGCAAGAAGTACAAGAATGGCCCGCGGAGCTTCAGGGCTTTCCAAACGATGGCAGCATAGACCCCAGCCTGAACCGCGAGGAAAGGCAGGTAAGTTACGAGGCCGGCAATTGTGGAGGAAGAGGCACGGTAGGCATTGTGGGAGGTCTCGCAGACGACGATGAAGCGCTATTGAATGAAGGCCGGGACGGCATCATTGGAAGAGAAGAAGAAGAGGCAGACCGTGAAGATGAAGAAGCTGAGCCGGTTCGTGATCCCTTGGTTGTCCGCCTTCGGCCTCATGAACATTGTCGCCATCATGATCCCCATGACAGTGAGCACCATCAGTCTCGAGAGGAAGAGTTCGGGGGTCCGCTGGATGTTCTTGAAATTGCGGCGCATGAGCATCCACGTCTCAGGGAAAAATGAGTTCGCGAACTTAGGGCCGAGATTTTGGTGAGATCGGAGGGCATTCGGGCCAATGTTCGGGGTCAAGTAGTCGTTCTCGTTCACTGTATAGTCGCTGCTGTGAGGCGTTGGCGTCTCACGGAGAATTTCAATCGAGTACGCGTAGTAACTTCCCGGTGATGCACTGCATAACCAATAAACGATGGTGAGATGAATGAGTGTTGCCAAACACTAGAAGCAGAAATTTAGTGAAGAATAAATTTCGTTTGTAGACTTTAGCGAATTCAAGTATCCGAAATCAGCGCCAAAGAATGTCTTTGAATTGCAAAAATAGCCATATCTTCATCTAATTATATGGTTCCACTGCGGCTTGGAGTCCATGATGTAGATGAATTATTGTAAGGACTTCTCAAGCTGTGGTCAAACTCATCGTTCGCAGAGTGCACGCTCGCTTGCAAGTGCAATCGCCGGCCATTTCCGTGGTCGCGGCTCTGATTGTGCCCTTGATTCCTGTGATCGTGGGGACGAGAAGGTGGGGTGGGTGTGACCGTTGAGATCGACATCTCTTCATCAGACAGCGGTGGGGGTTTCATGCCCGTCCGGACGAACTCGGCCAGAGCTTCAACCCCAAACTCGGATTGATCGTACTCTTGGATGACGTCGATGAGGTGCTCTATCGAGTTCTCGCCCTTCGGGACTTTCTGGCCCATGCGGCCAAGGTGGAGGGTCACGTCTTTCGGCGATCCTTGGAACATGATCTGGCCGCGGGCCAGGATGATGAGATGGTCGAGGAGGAGTTGGATTCTTGATGAAGGCTGGTGGATGGTGAGGATCACGGTGCTGCCGGAGCGAGCTATGTCGTGCACCTTCTCAATCACGCTGTGGGCGCTGGTCGAATCGAGGCCCGAGGTTGGCTCGTCGAGAAAGAGTAGGGATGGCCCGTGGATGATGTCGACGCCGATTGATACCCTCCGGCGCTCTCCTCCGGACACCCCGCGTGTCCCCTCGTCCCCAATGTAGGTGTTCCGGGATGACTGTGATCAAAGTAGTGATCGCACAAATTACTCGGGGAAGACAATGAACTTCTCCTTAGAAAAATGCATGCTTCGATGCCATTCCAATCTTCATATGCAATTCTTTGCTAAAACATACTGCATAGACTGGTCCTTGAAAGGGTCGCATAGGGGTTAATGTCTGTCAATAGAAGCTAACCCAAATTCAACTATCCTCACGCGTGATGATTTTGTAAAATGAATTTAGGTAGTATTTTCTCAATATCAAAGATTGTGTATCTTATATATTTATTCCTTGGCTTTTGTATTAATCAATAACTTTTTGGTGAAAGCATTTTTGCATATAAACCTGGGAGATGGAAATAGTCAATGAGGATGTGCAAGAAACCTTCAACTGAAGACTCCATGACCATTAACTTTGTCCCGACTCAACAAGGGAAATAAGACACGCAAATTGTGAAATTGATTATATAAGTTCTATGACATATTATAACTTAATGTTTATATAAGTAGCTGTATTTAAGCTTTTAATAGAAATCCGGTGCATCGATATATAGATAGATTTTACAATCAATCTCACCCTCTAATGCTACTAGAAAAAGTCAAGTTTAAGTGCTTAAAACTCACCGAGAGTCCGAGCTGCTCGATCAACTTCTCCACTCTCTGGATCTTGTCCGCCGACGAGATCTGCCCCAGCCGGAAGTCAGCGGCGAACATGAGCGTCTCATAGACAGTGAGCATCGGGAACAACCTATCATCTTGCATTATGTAAGCAGAGGTCCTCTTGATCAAGCTAGGACTCATCTCCATGCCGTCCAAGGAGACCCGACCCTTGAGGCTCCCGCTTGCAATCCTCCCCGCCAGGCCATCCAAGAATGTGGACTTCCCCGCCCCACTCGGGCCCATCACCGCCGTGATGCACCCTTTCGGGGCATAGCCGGTGATCCGATGGAGCAGGTCCACGTCCTGCTTGACCCGGTGCCCATCAATCTTCTTCCTCTTGGTCACGGTGTAGGTGAGGGCAGAGAACTCAAGCCCACCGGTGAAGTTCATCAGCTTCGGGATCTCAATCATGGTTTCGCCATGATGGCCATTCTTATGAGCCATTGCTCGGTGCTCCAACCTATCGCTCCGGTGGTGGTTTGAACCCTTCTCCTTTGGTGGACTTATAGCATTGAGAGGGAGAGAGATTTAGAACTGCCTTCTGGTGTTTCTCCTTTTGGTCTCCCAAATTGTAGTTGTTGTGTACAAGGTATATTAATATATATTGGAGCGAGAGAGAGAGAGAGAGAGAGAGATTTTCCACAGCTGGAAAGGCACTTCAAGGAGATAATTTCGAAGCACGGTGGTGAGGATGTCTTCATTGAAGAATCCGGTTTCGGTCGTATTCTTCGAAAAATCACGGCATGCCTTCTTGTAAACTCCCAAGGCCTTTGGTTGGAGTCTAGTTCTAGAATTGGCTACCCCTTGGCCTAGCTCCATTGGATGTTTCTACGTGCCTGATTTGCTTAACTCTTCATGGCAGAAACCTGTGCATTGTGTTCTTGAGATTGTTCATCAATTTGTCAGGTCCGCCACAGCAGAAATGCTAACATAGATAATGTCCTCGTAAGCTCGCGCTACACGGGTCATGAGATCGACGTTTTTTTTTTTTTTGGTCGGTGGTCATGAGATCGACGTTGACGGATTTCTTTACCGTCAATTTACCTAATATAAATCTGTAGTGATACCATGAGATTTATGTGCTAACTTCTCTCTGAACTTGTGAACCCACTATTTACATTCATATTATGGGTGAGTATAGTTTCAAGGTAAAATTGAGAACATGAGAACCAAACCCGTAGGAACCGATCCAATTCCAAGTTCTAAGATATGCAAGGTAGGTCCCAAATTTAAAAAAATTGGGGAACCTATTCTGACAAGTTAGTTCGTGGAAACTTGAAACAAGTCTTTGTATTTTTCTTGTTATATGTCTCCATGCAATTATACGGTATTTCATGAAGTTCAATGATAAGTGTGTGTAATCCGAAATCATCAATCTAAGCTTCTATATCCAACAATATCCATGACTAAGACTTTTACTTTTTAAAATTTTTCATAACCTTTGTGTGTCCAAATATGAGTTATGAACAATAGTTTGTAGCAAATGGTAATCATTAAATATGATGATTCACTACAATCGTTTAATTAAAAGTATAGGTGAAACTTAAATAGATTTTGAAACAGATCCTGAAACCCATGACAGAATAGGTTCCAAGTTCCTGGTATGTAAGATAGGTTTTAGGTTCCAAAAAATTAAAAACCTATTTCAACAGCTAGGTGGCACTTGGACAAAAACCCGAAACCAATCACCCCTAACTCATATAGCCATTGATTCAAAAGAGTAAACTATCGAGAATACTTGGCAAGACTACAAACTGAGCCTCGCTTGAGCGAGTATTGGAAGTTCATTGGCAGAGAAAAGGTAATGTAGCTGCATTTTGTCAGTCATGAGATGCCATTCGATGTTCATTGGTAGAGGAATAGAGTTTCAAATGATACTGCTGTCATCAGTTGTCACATGGAAAACTTGTGAATGCTAAAATAAGATGTCATCATCAGTATAGCTTTCAAGGAGCAACATTCAGATGTTACGTACCAACTGGATTATTGAAACATTGCGAGGATTCCAAGGTGAATTATACGATTACAGAAGGAAATACATGCATAAATGCCACATTTAGGTTGTCAACAATCCATTTGTTCGAAAGAAATAAGGATGAATTTGTTGGTTGCTTCTCCCAAGATGTGGATTGGCCTTGGCTGTCTCATATGGGCGGAAAAGTATTATCAGTTAAGTAGAAGACACAGCTAATGCAAACATAAGAGAAATATCAGAGAGCTAATGAAAATGTCTGACAAGATGCATAACATTGTCATCATGCAAATACAGACAGATGCCCCAGAACTTTGTGCGTCACATCATGCTCCCTTTTTCTTTTTCTTTTTCTTTTTTTTGTGGGGGAGGGGAATAGTGCAAAAATTAAGCTCTCAGAGCATTTACGTGGTTCGTCAACGGATCTAAATCCACTTGAAGAGATCGATGAGATACTTCACTAATAATCAATAGTGTATGAATTACAATAGCTCAATCACACTTTCAAATGTTTGCCTAACCCAGTTGTAGCAGCATAGCCTCTCAAGAATAAAATTAAAGAGAAAAAATGAAAGTAAACCATTGCAAGTTCTCTTTGATAGCCCTTCCGAACTTCCTCTGAAGTTAGACTTAATGTAACATATGAAATATGTCGAATCCCAAACTTAAAACGTTGTTCTATGTGTGTTAAGACATCTGCCCATAATTGGCGAGACGTGTAAATAATCTCAACAAGTCAGGGAGCAGGTCGAACTTCAGAATTAAAGTAATGTACGAAATAGGTCGACTGCCAAACTTAAAACATTGTTCCACACGTGTTTCAGCGCTGCCCACAGTCAGCAAGACGTATGAATAAATCTCAAACTAAAAAGTTAAGAAGCGTCGTACAGTCAGCAAGACGTATGAATAAATCTCAAACTAAAAAGTTAGGAAGCTGTCGAACGACGGAACTTATTGTTTGTCCGATGTCCAATCCTGCCGAAGTTCAATCCCCCAAGCGTCAGGCTTGGTGTGGCCAGACATCCCGTCTTTCATTGCAGGACGTCCAAATCTAATTGGAACCCATGATCGGCCATTTCAGATGATCGGCCAATGTTGTAGGGTACATCAATATCATATTACGTATAAAATCATACTTAAACATCAATATGCTTCCTTCACTCGGGATACATAGATAAAAACTAGACCTGATTATGGGTTTCACAAGGCCTGCCCAGGCCTGATGGTGACAAGAGGGCCTGAAGACTAGAGGCTCAAGCAAGGGTGTTCAATCCTAGCTTGAAATTTTGTCAATAAGACTTTTCATTTGTCAAAAAACAAGACTTTAATGATTGGCGGCTTTGGCAGAAATTTACACCCGACCTTAAAGCCAAGTACGCATGGATCTACCCAATGATCACCTCTAGTAATATGGCTAAGGGGTAAGCCTTCAAGACACGTGGGTTTTCCAATATAACACTTTGCATATCCATCCACTCTACTTTCTCTCCAAACTGCACAACTTATATAATAATAAAAAGGCTAAAACAACAAGAGGGGGTGAATTGATTTTCACAATAAAAAAAAAAATATCGTGAAATACAAGAGAAAATTCTCTTAAAGAAGGAAAATCAATTATGCTGATGCAGATGCTTCTATCTAGTAGATGATGAGATCCTTCAAAAGATGGAAGATATTATAACACAGATTTAGATTTATAGTAGTTTGGTCTTCTACTTGGCCTATGTCACTTTTTCGAATTAACAACCATCAACAAGATTATAACCCACTAGTAGTTTTAGAGATATTATAGTCCAAAAACAATAATGTTTTTACACGAAACTCAATAAATAGCTCTACAAATACGAACACCTTTAAGAACATTGTAATCTCTCTCTCTCTCTCAAGACAGCCCTCACAAAAAATAATAATCAGAAAACAGGCAGCTTTTACAAGTGTGACTACAAGAGTAAGAATGACAGAAAATAGAAGTTGTGAATTTCCACAAAATCTTGATCATCTTAGATAGCCTTCTAATCTCCAAACTCACCGTTGGAAGCCAATTCTTAGTCAAAGGAGTTGTTGGACCAACTTCTCCGCCAGCAGACCTATTTTTGGCTAATCGAGTTTATTGTCTGCGGTCAAAGCAAACGTTTTTCGAAATTAAAGATTTATGCTTCTGCAGGCTATCTGATCCTCTAAACTACTTGAACAGAAGAAGAAAAAATGTTCTGATATTCTCTAACCTACTTTCTGCGGATTTCAGACCTTAAAAGTGGTGGCTAGACACCAATTTGAATTCAAATCAATTTGGAAAGAGGCATAGGTCGTCCTATCCAGTATACTTTATCTCTAAGTTTGTTTGTTATTATATGCTAATCAGAGTTATCTCTTTTTACAATTTATTGGACACAAATGCAAAGCCCGACCACTTGGAGGTTCATGAAATACCCCGCAATGTCTATGAACCCAGTAAGTGCGTCCCTTTAGCCTGTACGGCCCCATTATAAAGCAGCTTGCACGTAATATGTGAAATTTGAACCGGTGGCCTTCCTCTTATTCCCAACCATCTACGCTAGTAATGGGGGATTAAATGCTGATGCCAACCTAACTTAATCTTTTTTTTAATATGAACTGAATTTTATCTTTTACTTTTTATTTGATTTAGATCTTCCGGCCCACATACTTTGACTTTTTTAACTAGAAATACTAAAAACTGTCATAACATATAAATTCTGACGCGTAAATCCATGTACTTTGAAATTTGCATATAATTACGGGAAAACAAAAGGTGCTTGTGTTCACTTATGTTCATGGGCCTAATGCTTAGTCATTTTAGAATTTCGGAAATGAATACTTGCTCTCTCGATTTGAACTTCTTTCTGGAAAATGAGAAAATATTTTTCTAGTTAATAATATGCCTACACATAGCCCAACTATTAATATGCCTTTAAAGGTGTGTTTGTTTCATAAAAAATGAATGATTTAAAAAGCATTTAAAAAAATAATAATCTCTTATATCGGTTACAAAAAGCAATAGATGAAAAATATTTTGATTATCAACAAAAATATTTAGACATAAATTGTTGTCGATAATAAAAATATTTTTCATTGATCAATTATTTCAAACGATATAAGCAATTACTATTAAAAAAAATATTTTCCAAATCATTCATTTTTCATCAACCGAACAAAGTCTAATAGTCTATTTATACACCATGAAATGTGTTCACTTGTTCAATGCATCACATGGGCCCATCTAAACATTCTTTACTTGAATAGTCGGAATTCCAAAAGGATAAAGATGAAAGATCCACCTCTTGATGTTAAAATATACTTTGCGTTAAGCTAAGCCACATTCTTTCCTTCTTTTGGCCTTAAAGATCGGATTCTTTGAGCACCAATACGACTGTCTGCACACAGCACAGAAGTCGACTTTCGTGCCTCTAAACTTATAAGAATGAAAGTAATGAAAGGGAAAAGAGGGCCTTCTCTTTTTCTTTTTTCTTTTTTTTTTCTTTTTTGGGCTATTCTAAGCCGACTTGGGGCCGAGTAAGGCGTGGGACTCCGCCTTACTTATGCAAATTAGAGATTTTGGATTCGGAGACTTGGTTATGCTTTTTCTACTTATAGTGACATTAGAATAATTTTTGGTCAACCTCGAGAATTCCAATAACGGTATTCGAACGATGGAGCAAGATATCTATACGTGAAAAATTTCGATGTCATTAATTTTTGGACGCCTCAAATGCCAGTTTGAATTATAATATCTCCCACCCAAAATAACCTTGAAAGTTACACCTGCCATCATGAGTGAAGCACCACGCAATGCATATAGATGGCACATGTTAATAATGTAGGCGTCCGTGGGATCCAGTCGAGCC
Source organism: Eucalyptus curtisii (assembly GCA_017140595.1). Classification (NCBI taxonomy): domain Eukaryota; kingdom Viridiplantae; phylum Streptophyta; class Magnoliopsida; order Myrtales; family Myrtaceae; genus Eucalyptus; species Eucalyptus curtisii. The sequence goes on along the minus strand of CM029501.1, from coordinate 14,873,034 downwards.
AAAATATTGGAAGCCTCGTGTTATCTCTTAAAAAAGTAGCCGAGTATAAGAGGAATTCCTTGGGCTTTTCATGCTCAAGAGTAGAGGCGAATTGAGTCAAGCTGCTCCCGAGGAATTCGGCGTCCAACTCAATGATTACTTGAGATTGACTCATCTAATTTCCAATCAAGCTCGAGCTACTCAAGAATCTTGTCGAATCCAACTCTAGTTAATACTCAACTCAACGACGTTGCAAGTCTAATTGAGCTTATTTTATTTTTCCAAAACTATTAAATGGTTGTGAAAACATATATGAATATCCTTAAGTTGAGATTTAATTTGAGCTTTCTAAACTCAAGCTATTCACAAGATAACTGTAATTGATTCGAGTTCAAGCACTGCGACTAAAGCCAGGCTCAAGCAATAAAGTTTATACTTGATCAAGATCAAAATCAAATTTCAAGCACTAAATATGCGAGTCGAGTGGAGCTCAAGTTTGATGGTGTATCGACTTAACGTGATTTGATTACATTCCTCCTAAAGAGTTGCTCTTGTCGGAAAACTTGACTAATGAACATTGTCTAAACCGAATATCTAAAGCTTCCAAGACAAATTTTGATATCGGCCCCATTATTTTGTATGTGCTATCACAGCCAAAAGATTATGTATTTACAGCGCAGTTATTAGATGAAATTTGTAATTTAATTTCCATACAATGTGACCTCGTACATACGCAGATCATGCTAGCCTTTTTAATTACGAGTGACGATCATACATTCTGAAAATAAGTTTCCTTTCTCATGTAATTACTAATTATGTGAGTGCGGAAGGCAATTTTGCATTTTCCCCACGCAATATTTGTTCTTGATTCGAAACATTATATACTTCAGATATCTTTACCAAGATATTGCAAACAAATCACAAAGACGAGGCAATTAAAATAGATATAATCAAAAGCAAAAGACGGTTAATATATTCACTCACAGAAAAACACGACACTTCCAAACTTATTCAAGTCGAACTGTGCAAGCAAATGCTCAACAATATCCATCAGATTAGCTAACGAATATGACCGAAGGGTCGCAGCAACACTCGTCGATCAGGCAACAGCAACAGAGAGCCGCAAGACTGCAAATTAAATCAAGGAAAGAATATTCTTGATTAGAGAGAACAATGAGATCGCATGATAACCTTAATCAACAAAGAAGTGAATAGACAAAAACAAGGACTACCATCCTTCAAGAAACCCCGTCTCTCGCCGGGGCGGCGGAGCAGCTGCGTACTGCGGAGGAGCCATGACCGGAGGACCTTGGTAGTATCCTTGAACCACACCCCCAACAAACCAATAATCAGAATAACCAAATCCTCGAGGCTTACGTCGATGATATACATGTCAATGCAGGCTCATCGACGGATCGTGTGAAGGGCACCTCGTCGATGGCCTCAAAGACGAAACTTTTCAGGAAATTAATCAAGAGCATGCATGAAAAAGTACATAACAGAGAGAGAGAGAGAGAGAGAGAGAGAGAGAGAGAGAGAGAGTACCTTGAGCAGGGTAAGGGTAACCGTACTTGGGGTCGGCCATCTCTCTTGAAAGAGAAAGTACCTTAAGGAGGAGGAAGAGTTGCTTGGAGCTCGAGATTTGCAGAGAACAGCAACGGAAGATGCGATGATTTTGCTTCTTCTTTGAGAGAGAGAGGAGAGACCGTATATATAAGTGAGCGTGGACAGAGCGGTCGTGTCGGAGGAGTTGGTTTCACACTGACGATGCGCACGGACCGAGCCCACCGAATTACATTGCGCGTGCATCGATCGATTCCCCCCTTACATGATGGCGATATTGCCCTTCCCCATTTTTGCTTTATTTGGTAGGCATATATTTGCTGCCGTTTTCATTTAGGTCGACGGAGATGTGGGGACAAATTGAAAAGTGGATAAAAAAGGGATCGTAGGCGCAAAGAATCTTTAGTATACTAGTGAAGAATATTGTAATTTTATAACGTATTGATTACTCAAGAGGAGATATCAAGTTAGAAACCGCAAGAGCGCGTTCGGTAATGATTACGTTCCCGGAAAAGCAGTTATTCTGTTCGAAAATGATTTTTCTTTATTCTCGTTAGGAATAATTTCGAGTAAAAGAACGCGTTTGGTAAATCGCACAAAATTTCTTATTCTAGAATAAAAAAAAGAATAGAAATGAGTTTGATAACTACATAAAATTTCTATTCAAATTCTAAAATTTTATCAAATCATAGAAATTCTATTAATTAACTATATTTATACTAAGTAATAAACATATTAACTAATCAAATTTTTATTAAATAGTAAATAATAAACTATAGTATAAACTATAAATTAAAATACAAAATTAAATATGTATTCTATATATAGCAAAATTTCCATTAATACTTCAAATCATTTTTTTATTTTTTAAATAGTTTAATTAATTTTTTCCTTTTTTTTTTCTTTATTTTCCTTTCTTCCTCCCCTTCTTCTTCTTCTTCTTCCTTCTTCTTCTTCTTCTTCAAGGTGGCCGGTCATTGGCCTTGGGATGACCGGGCCACCGGCCGACGAGGGCCGGCGACCTCCGGAACGTCACCGGGCCTCGGCGAGGCCGTGCCTCGTCGACCGAGCCTTGTGGGCAACCGGGCGAGCGACCTCGCCCTTCCATGGTTGGGCCGAGCCTCGCCAAGCCTCGCCGACAGCTGGGCGAGCCCTCGGCGAGCTCGCCGAGACTAGCAACGGTGGGCGGTGGATGGTGGCGTTCGGTGAGGGGCGGCGGTGGCGGCAGACGGCAATGGCGGCGGCGGCGACACTTGAAGAACAAGAGAGGGAAAAAGAATAAAAGAAGAAAGAGAAGGAAAAAGGAAAAATTAGGTAGATTTGATTCTAGAATTGTTCTCGAGAACAAAGAATCAACTTTTTTTATTCTTATTTCTACTCCAAATTTGTTCGTGGGAACAAAAATTTTACCAAACACGATTATGTCACAAACTACTCCTGGTAACAAAAAATCAGAATCGGGTACTGTTTGGATGGTTACCAAACAACCCCAAAATCTCATTTTTTTCTTTTTTTTCTTTTTTCATTTATTTTTTCCCCTCGTCCCCCATTCCTCTTGCTCCGGTGACCGACCAAAGGAGAAGGACAGTCGCCGGACTAACATGGCCGACCAGTGGTGGTCTCACCTTGCCACTTGCTCCAATGACAGACCAAAGGGGAGGGACGGTCGCCGAACTAACACAACCAACCGGTGGTGGTCTCACCTTGCCATCGCTGGGCAATGGCAAGCTCGCCCTTGCTGTCACTAGGCAAGGGTGAGGCGAGCGTCACTAGATGTGGACAAGGCTGACCTCGCCCAACGATGGTGAGGTGAGCCCTCACTTGATCTGGGCGAGGCTGAGCTCACCAATCCACTAGCGAGGCTCACCCTCACTAGATCCAATGGGGGCTCACCTCGCCAATGGTCGGGCGAGCTTGCCCTTACCCAGCAACGGTGAGGCGAGCTTGCCACTGCCTACTACATTAGTCCAGTCATCGGCCCTCCCCTTTGGTTGGTCGCTAGAGCAAGAGGAAGGAGATAGAGAGAGAGAGAGAGAGAGAGAGAGAGGAGAGAGAGGCCGAGCTCACCAATCCACTAGTGAGGCTCACCCTCGCCAAATTCGGTGGGGGCTCACCTCGCTAGTGGCTAGGCGAGCTCCCCCTTACCCAACAACGGCAAGGCGAGCTTGCCACTACCTGCCGCGTTAGTCTAGCCATCGGCCCCCTCCCCTTTGGGGAGAGAGAGAGAGAGAGAGAGAGAGAGAGAGAAAAATATAAAAAAAATTTGAAAAGATAAATTATTATTAAAAAATTGTACCCCATCAATGGCTAGCGTCCATGTTAACACCGGCTAGCCAAATTTAGCCAAAAAGATTGAATTAGCACAATTGCATAAAGCTTATGGCTAAATTAGCCCAAAAAAAAAAGTTTAGCACTGATCAATAGATTGATGACTTTTTTGGTAATTTTTCCGTTTAAAGCTTACCTGGAAAATTGAATTGTTTCAAAATTAAGCATGTATGACAATGTTCTGAGTTACTAATTAACATTGCCTGTATCACTAACTTAGGCACGTGCTACATGTGTACGTGTAATGGGCTGGGTATGCATTGAAAGAAAGTATGTAATCAAAGCATTTATACAAAAAAGAAAGTGCTTATTCAATGTGTATCAAATATCATATAGGTAATTTTGAAAAGTTCAAAGTGAGATAAATGACACTTTTAGCTTCATAAAATAAATATAGGTGCAGAGTATTGTTAATAAGTGTTTATAGAGCACTCGTTAATAAAAAATTTCAGTTTCTCAAAACAGTAACTACACATTTCAAAAGAATAGTTAATACATTAAAAACTGTAATATTCTCTTATAAGTATTTTAATAAGCGTTTGTTAACAACTCCATATTATACGTGAGCCATCGCTGAAAAGATTGTCCTCATTACGGGTCCCATTGGCAATTATAGACGCGATATGGAAGTAGGTATAAAGCATAATCAGCATACCCGGAAACATACGCTTTCATCCAAATAGCTTACTGAGTCATTGTGAGTGTCTTGATCCGGGCTTTTCCTTGATGACGACATCGATTCGACGTGAAAGAATTAGGTTTTTCTTTTCTTTTAGTCAAGACAACGGAAATCCGCTCAGTTTATCGACAGCATTTCAGCTATTGAGACCGGTACAGATCCTAATTTGCAGCATCTAATATAACCTCAGCCTTTCTCTCGTAGTGCATGAAAATCTTATGGTCTAACTTGAAACTCGAGTCGATACCAAAGAACTATCAAAATATCCTCTCTTTTTTTTTTGGTCAAAATCAAAATATCCTTCAAAATTGACAAAAGTACCAAAAAAAAAAAGTTATAAACATATTGTACTAATACCAATACAATTCATATTTTTTAGATCAAAAGAGCTGTTAATGTGGGATAGCATACCTCCCACAAAATGCTGCTTTCATTGATTCCATTTCTACCTTAGGGGGTCTGGCCATAGAGATAGCTGGCTTATGGGACACTAGTGTTTCTAGCTCAAAGGTTAAAGTATTTTCACAACAAAAGTTGAAATTTTCATATATTTTTTATTGGGAAATTTCAAATAAAGATCCGAAATGTATCAATTTTCTCAAATAAGGATCCGAAATGAATTTTGTGTCAGATAAAGACCTAAAGTGGATCCATTGTCTCAAATAAGGACCCAAAGTGATTGAATCAATTCCAAATAAGGACATGAGCTTGTTGGTCGGCTAAATATTCGCCAGCTATCAAGTATGCAACATTTCCGATGATTGGAGTTTGGGCAATTTTGTCCAAAAAAAATCTAGGGAAAAAAAAAACCCCTAGGTTTTTTACAGTATCCCCATTCCTTGTACCCATCCTCTGCAAAGTCATAGATCGAAGTTCTCCCCATTCCTTGTACCCATCCTCTACAAAGTTGAAGACTCAAATTCTTTGCCGGTTGAGGCATGAACTCAAAAACAAGAAGAAAATCATATGCTTCTTTCTTTGTTTGTGGAGACCCAAATTCTCCGTCAGTCGAGCAAGGCGAGAAGCGACAAGAATCGAGTCACAACAATGACCAGGCAGCGATTTGATTGAGGAGCAATGCGGGTCAGGAGGTGAGGAGAAGAAAGAAGAAAACTTAAACATCTAAATGAATAACCTAAATTAATTTAGAATTTTCCCTTTTTTTTCCAATCACAAAATTCTGACAAAATTGCCCCTATTTTAATCACCAGAAAATGTCTGCTGGCTATTTAAGGTCCTCAATAGAGATTAACTTGATCACTTCGGGTCCTTATTTGACACAAAATTTACTCCGGGTCCTTATTTTTAACAATGGGTCCACTTTGGGTCCTTATTTGACACAAAGTTCACTTTGAGTCCTTATTTGAGAAAATAGATTCACTTCAAATCCTTATTTGGAATTTTCCTTTTTTTAATAATTTTTTTCCTTTCTTTTTCTTTTCCTTCTCTTTTGGCTAGTCACGTGGCATGGCACGCAGGGTTCGGCCTCGCTCGCCTAGTCTACCACAGGCCAAGCCGTACCTAGACAAGGACAAGTGCCAACGAGGCCTCCCTCATAAGATCTAGCGAGGCCAACCACCGCCCAAGTTAGGATAGCCTTGCCAAGTGTCGCCTGATCGAGGGTGAGACCCGACAAGCCTCGCCTTGACCTGGGCAAGTGCGAGGCCCGCCCAAACGCGAGGTTGTTCGGCTTTCAAGCAAAATCGGTTGAGAGAAGGCTTTTGGGGTAGTGGGTATTGGTTTAATTGGTGTTTTGCTACAGAGGAAAGAGAAATGGTCATTCAAGCGCAGTTGTACCTTGGGAATAACACTGGCGTTGGATTGTCAACGTGGGGCTCTTCTCAAGGTTCCGCTGTTGGGGCCATCAATAAAGGTTGTGGATAGGACGATGGCTTTTCTAGGATGAAACAGAGAGCAGCAGCAGCAATTGCAATTGGAGTTCTTACAGCAGCAGCTGCAGAATCATGATCAGACTAGGCATTGGAACAAGGTTGACACTCGCCCAGGTCTGGGCACGGCTCTGGGCCGCCCAGGCGAGGGCCGTGCCCGCACAGGTGAGGCCTGGCAAGGCCACCCCTCGCCCAAGCAAGGGGGACCTCGCCAGCCAGTGACCAGCACTAGCCAGAGGCAAAAAGAGAAGGCAAAGAGAAAAAAGAAAGGAAAAAAATATAAAAAATTACTACAGACTAGTTGTGCCACACATAGGTTGGCCGGCCAAATGAATTGAATTGATGCTGATATGAAAAGATTTATGACTAAATTGATCAATGTTAAAACTTAGAACTAAATTGATATTAATGTAATAAATATTGAACCTTTTTTGGTACTTTTCCCTTTAAATATGATTAACAGCTTGGGTAATTATGAAGCTTCTCCTTCCTCATCCGGGTAACGAAACCCTAATCGATCTTTTGGCTCCCGAATGGAGAGTGATTGCAGAGGCACGCCGTGGACGGATCTTTTGGGAAGGACGGCTGTTGGATTTCATGGTAGGAAAAGGGTTTAAGAAAAGCCTTCGAAAGGGATGATCATGACCAAAGTGATCAAAAGTTCGAGGATAAAGGCGAGGACTTTCTTTCACGTTCGTAGGTCATGGACGTGGACAGATGTAATCCTAATATTCCCAAGAATATATACCTTTTTTTTATACCTTTAGTTAAAGGGATAAGTATGCGCAATTATTTATTATAGGCAAGTCATAATTGTCCAGTCAATTTGCGGCAAAAAAGCAAGAATAATATCTGCAAAAATAATTTCTGAAATGTGAATGGAACTTCAAAACGAGTTATTCTTCTCCTTTCCAAAAGAAAAAGAAATATTCTCCTCTTATAAAATGCAAGTAGTTTCTCACCAAATTCTCCACAAAAAATATTCCCGAGAACAGGTTGATTCCTTATGTTTTCCTAAGAATGATAAATTAGGAACATATCCTAGAGATTCGGTAAGACTATCTTGAGAGATAGGTGTTAAGTGCATATAAAATGTCTAATGATCTCACCTTTCGTCGAAGCAGACATCTGTACGGCATTGTGTACATCCAAACAATCTAAAATTCCATTATGAAGGTTTTTTTTTTTTTTTACGGTAGTGTCACTACCACAATTTGAGGGACGAGGGGCCGGGAGAAGAAAGTTTGGTCGGAAAAATGGCTTAAAAAAATATTAAGAATTTTTCCGCCTCTTCTCAAGATTCTCAAATTGTCGAAAAAAAAAGTAGGATTTAATTACAATTTTACGTCCTGACCAAAAAAAATTACAATTTTATGTCAGATTATTTTTCATCCATAATTGATTTTTTTTTATCTGCTTCCTTTTTCCATCTTCGTCTATTTCTATTTTCGATTCCTCTTATTTGCATTTTTCAGAGATTGCCTACCCAAGTGTTGGTCAGGTGCTCCAATTTCAATAACATGGTAAGTCCCTATGTGGCAGGAGAGTATAAAATGTGAAGATTACAGCGAGTCCAGGTGTTGTTTATCGCCTGGATTAGGGTAAGGTGAACGAATTCTCACCCTGAAATTGGGAATCATAATGGATAGAACCGATTCCCAATTTATGGAAACAGGAATCGACCCTATCCACCTGGCAATTGGACAGGACTGGAGCCAACTGTGCAGAATTTTTATTTTTGTTTCCTCTACAAAAATTTCTGAAAATATGTGGGCAGTCGTTTGTTCGTTTTTCATCTGAAACTGTGAACGCCACCAAAAGGTCAAAAGGCTTGGCACTTTCAGGGAATTTATTTTCATTCAATTACTAGCAGAAAGAAAAGCAATACGCTATTATACTGATGCGGATGCGCTACTGCCCAGCTGCAGGATGAGTCATCTGGCTCAGCAGTTCATCATAGTTCATAGCCAAAACAAAAACCATCTCAGCATCGAGCAGAGAAGTTCTTCGGTGGTAATTGTCATGCCACCATTTGCATTGCTTCAAAATTCCCTATCCGCACCTCCGGACCGCAAGGTTGGTCGGTTCGAAAGCGTGCCCTCGCCCACGAAGTGGATTAAATCCAACCCGTGCGAGGATGGATGCGAGAGAGGTTACTTCCAGAATGTACACAAAGAATTCGCCTGAGCGACAAGCGCATGAGGAAACATGCACCATCTGCCCAAGAAAAATGATTATTTGTACATGTTGTACACAAATGAGTTCCACAATCGCTAGTTCAATTCAACCGACACGGTATGCTCCAGATCCCCCAGCATCAAGACATGCACGCCCCCAACCAACATCCTTCTGCCGCTCTCATTTACAACGCTAAAATGGTCACAAGGATCTACCAAAATGCTTGTCTCGATAGATCCATTTGGAAAAGTATGCACACGGTCGAATCCAATAAGTTGTTTCTGTGGGGTGCCTCGAATTAGTCTCGGTGCTCTAGAGAATAGCATCACCACGTGGCTTCCCTTCATATCACCGACGTTTGTCACGGATATCTGCACCCGGAATTTCAGCGAATCGCAGGATTCCTCGATCTCAGCAATGTCCAAGGAAGCCAGTCCTTCAGCCTCTCGGAGTACTCGGTTCCTGTAAGGATTAGCTCTGGAAGATTTTAGCAGAGTTAGCTTCACCGGTGCTGATTGGAACTTGTAATGGAAATCCGTGTAGCTTAAGCCGTGTCCGTATCCATAGACTCTATCGCCGGTGTAAAACCGGTATGTTCTTCCAGGATAACCATGAGAAGGATCAGCCCGCATGTTCATATTATTCATCGGAACTTCGGTGAATGACTCCATATACCATGTCACAGGCAGTCGACCACCTGAACAAAGTTTGTTGCATCAAAAATTCAAGCCCATATGTCCAAGATGCTAACACTAACAAGGGATCAAACACAAATTCACTTCTATATAGAAGAAACCGAGCCAGTAAAACTTTGCTTCTACATGATTTTAGGTATAAGAAAGAGATTCACTGGGGAAAAGAAGAGATCCAAAACTGGACTCAGCCATTGATGATGTTTATGTCCAATTAATTGCTATGCGCATGATGGGCCTCCTTGCTTTCATGGGATCATGCAAAATAAAGGGAAAATGGATTGTGCGATGCTCAAGCTATTCATCTTCAGAAAAGCACAGAGCTTCTCTCTACTTAGTTGTTATACAAAACAACGAACCTGGATTGACATCACCAAAAATGATTTCTGCAAGCGCTTTCCCACCAGCTTCACCAGGGTATCCAATCCAAAGGATGCTTGCAATTCGTGGGTCATTTTGAGCGAATGAAACATCAAGGGGTCCGCCACCAGTCAGAACAAGGACTATAGGGTTTTTACTTGCGGCGGCAATTGAAGACACAAGATCCATCTGTTTTCCAGGTAAGAGAAGACTAACTCGGTCTAGGTCTTCTGTCTCTTGGGTCAAGTCCAAGCCTGCGACAACAATAACATAGTCGGCCTTCTTTGCAGCCAGAATTGCTTCACGAAATGCATCACTTGCATTACAGGGGATGTCTTGGCAACCAACTGCGTGAGATGTCATCCGTACATACGCTTGAAGTTCCTCAAACAGGCTTTTTGGCCTGCAAGGGATTCCTGCGAAAGGAATAAGATGTAACAATTCAGACAGTCATAAACGTAGTGGTAGGAAATACGATGATCTCGAGGAAAAGTACAGAGAACAACTATCAAGGACATAGGGTAGAATCAGACAAGCAACTTAAGTAAGTGCACAGCAACAAACCTGTGTAACTGCCCAGCATATTGCTTATGTTCCTAGCATGTGGACCAATAACGGCCAAGGAAGAAACGACATCCTCACGGAAAGGCAGGAAGTTGTTTACATTCTTTAGGAGAACTATTCCCTGCCTCGCAGCTTCTAATGCTAGCGTCCTATGCTCAGACTTACAAACATCTTTAGGTCCCAATTTTCCAAATTGTCCTTTCCTGGGGTCCCCATCAAAAATGCCAAGACGCAATTGGACTGAAAAGAGATTGAGAAGAGCTCTATCTATGTCTTCTTCCCCCACCTTCCCTTGCTCAACTGCAGACTCAGTATTTCGAACCAAAAATGATCCGCAATTTATATCCATGCCTGCAAATACAATTCCATAGGCATGGCTTAGATAACATGGAATATCTAACACATTAATTCAAAAATCAAAGATCTGTGCAGATATTTTAGCTATTAGGTTCTTAAGAGTAGTGGATGGAGGCATAATAATGCCCTTTCAATTTTGCACACAAGGAGCTTCCCTCCCTTTTTCTCTCTCATTATATATCAAAGGAAGGTCTTGACATTTGGTTTTCACTCCCTTTTCATTCTTACATTATTTCTCTCTGTAACAACGGAAAAAAAAGATTTCCATGTCAATCTGTCACTGATTCCATCCCAATATTCTTTATATATTGAAGAACGTCATGAGAGTCTGTAACTCTATGTCATGAGCACTTCATGAAGAAGCAAATGGTTTCATGCGGATAATTTCATAGACCCTGAGTTTTGGTTCATTGTGTATAACACAATCATACACATATATACTTCATCTTGTGACTTGGGCTTTGGTTTCACATGTGGATCACACGCATGATTTATTAATAATCAAGGGAGGTAATGCAAGCATACAAAACTGTATGGATATGTAACGAAGAGAAGCAGAGGCGAACAGAAGACAAAATAAATAAATAAATAACCTGCTTTGAGAGCATCAGCAACAGCGTCTTCACGCGTCTTCACAAAATGTTGGTACTCAAAAATAGTGGCGACCGCATCACAGTCTGAGGTGATGTATCTGAACTTCATACCAGCAAAGAGTTTACATAATAAGCTCAAAGCATCAGTAATCGACCCAAAAGAGCTGAACGATCTTACCCTTTAAAGCCCCAATCAACTCTAGCTTTCTGCAAGAGATCTTGCATAGCACACGCAGGCACCCCATTGACTTCGTTGTAGGCGCACATTAAGCAGCTTGCTTTCCCTTGTTGAATGCAACTCTGAAATGGAGGCTGAAATGTGTCTTGCAAGTCCTGCTGTGTGACCTACAAAGGGAAATGGATTAAGCTAGACATCCACATTGACACGGACAAAGTGAGGTAATACATTCTTACAATACAACCCTAAGTTTTTTGGATTAAGAGTTAACTCCTTCATAGTAGACAAGCCTAGTGAAGGATTCATTTGGTCTCATTCATTTGACCATAATTATTCATTTTGTCTTCCAAGTGAATAGAAACCGTGAAAAGTAACTGTGTGCTTGAGGAGACATGACCTCTTCCCACACCGTTTGGCATGAGGCACCTATGGAAGCTCACTAGAGCACAGTAGAATAGGCCAACAGACAATGGTTAAGATAAGAAGACAAGGAGGACTAAAATTATTTTAATACTTCGGTAACTTCTTTTAATAGAATAAGATTTATTTAAAACGTTTACAACAATCAATCCCAGTCACCAATGAATGAATGTCATCGTCTCACTATAAAGTTTTCCTGATAAGAGTGACAATTAGAAGCCCAAAGCTAAAGCTAGCATTATATTCAGAAGGTCCCCGTTAATGAGAGATCTTCAAATGCAACCCAAGCAAACACGAAACATTCAAGTGCTATGAACTTCCTTATTTCACTACTGTATGTAACCACGAAGAAAGCAGAGCGAGCAAGCACAAAGAACGATCCCTCACTGTTTCGCTCAAGAGCCATTGCATTCATCGTGAAGATCAATTTCTATCCATAGCATTTCATTGCCCTCTGATCATTTGAAAAGGTTAACAAAACAAGAAAAGAAAAGAACAAAGATGGGATATTCACCACAGCATTGAAGTTGTATCGGCTGAAATCGTGCCACTTCTCCAAGTCGTACGCAGTGACGTGCTTGCAGCACGCCGAGAGCATCAACCCATCATCCTCCTCCTCGCTCCCTCCACGACCGCCCTGAATTAACGGTCCAATGCCAAGTTCGTCACGCAATTTACGGTAAACTTCTATGCTAAACATGCTTAAAGATTGATTTTCTTCAATTAAGTAGAGCTAATCTGCGAAGAAAAATCGGCAACCCCCCCCCCCACCTGAAACCCCTTGACGAACTCGGCCGCGAAGGCCGAGGCGACCATCGGGTCCTCCCCGGGCGTCTCCTGGCCCCTCCCCACCTGGGGTCCCTGAAGATGTTGATGTTGGGCGCCCAGAAGGTCAACCCGCTCTGCCCCACGTTGTACATCGCCCGCGCCTCCGTCGCGATGGCCGACCCGACGGCGGACCAGAGCGTGCGGTTGAAGGCGGCGGCCATGAGGAGGACCTGGGGGAAGGTCGTGGCGGACCCGACGGGGCCGGCGGCGAAGGAGACGCCGGGCCCGTTGGTGGCGATGCCGTGGAGGGACTCGGACCACCACTCGTAGGCGGGGATGCCGAGGCGGGGGACGGCGGAGGCATTGTCGGAGAGCAGGCGGATCTTCTCCCGGAGGGTGAGGAGGGAGACGAGGGAGCGGGCGCGGGCGGGGGCGGGGAGGGAGGCGTTGCAGAAGGGGTGGCGGTGGAAGCGCGGCGGCTTGCAGGGGAACTCCGGCGGCGGAGGTGATGCTGGAGTGATGGGTTTGGTGAAGATGGAGAAGATGATGGTGAGGATGAAGAGGGAGATTTGGAGGGGAGGCATTGTCTTTTGACTGTTTTGGGGATGTGGAAGGTGAGTTTGAGTTTGAGCTTGCTTTTTTGGTTCTTTTGGATTCAGTCATGATGAGAATCTTTTGGGTGTTGTTCATTATTTTATCTTGATCAATGATGGTAGATATAGTGAAGATTAATTCGTGCAGTTTGTGCAGGAGTGATGTAAGAAGTTGCAAGTGGGTATTTGAATAATTGATTCCTAGTGGATATTTATTTATTGATGGGGGAATATCGAGAAGTGATCCCAAACTTTAAATATATTTACTGTGGCTATTAAACTTTAATTTAGGGTGCGTTTGTTTGTGTTTAAAACTTTTTTTTTGTTTCGGGAACAGAAATGTAAAAACTATAGTTTTTGAACAACAAAAAACGCGTTTTAGTAAAACTTGTTAAAATAAAAAAAAAAATAAACACGTTTGGTAAATTTGTGTTTTTTTTTATTTCTTTTAATTTTTAAATATTTTTCTTTCCTTTTTTCTTCTTGGCCGATCGGCCTCGGCCATGGCCGTGGCGAGCGGCGACGAGGCGGCCTCGCCCGGCCACCTCGCCGGCCCCGGCGAGGCCGAGCCTCGCCGTGGTTGGGCTAGGCCGAGCCTCCCTGGGTCGGCGACGCTCCGGCGAGGTCGCCCCGATCATTTAGGCTCCTCGACCGTCCAAAAAAAAAAAGAAGAAGAAAAGAAGAAGAAGAAGAAGAAGAAGAAGAAGAAGAAGAAAATAAAAGAGTGGAGAGAAAAATTTGTTCCAAAAAATTGTTAAAACAAGAAAACAACTTTTTTTTGTTTTAGCTTATTTCGTTTTTTGCTTAAGAACAAAAAAAACGATTTAACAAAAACGCAAACAAACGCGTTTACATTTTTTTTTTGTTAGGGAAAAAAAAAAACAAAAAAATCTGTTCATAAACAAAAACAAAAACATAAACAAACAGACCCTTAATGTGCATTTTTAATTAATTTAATATAATTCTTAGATCTTTTTTATACATTTTCAAGTTAAATGTAGCAAAAAGTAAATTGAACTGTACTAGAAGTCTCAAAATAATATAGAATAGATAAAAATTTGGATATAACGTTGCACAATAAGCTAAACTTCAATCATTATAAGTTTAAAGATTATATTACAAATTTAACCAAAGTTTGAAATCATTTGCGGTTGTTCACCCTTTACGGTCTGTCGAATGTGTGAGGGTTAAATTAGTTAGAAAATTATTTATTTATGTTGTCCTTTCTAAGTCATGTAGTTGGTGTTTTGTTTGCGGCCATTCCGGGATGGGAGACCGGTTGGTGAGTTGTATTAATCATTGATTGTTGGTTAAGCATGTGATTGGAGGGATGGAAAATTATTTTGGACGGTTTTTTGGACGTACCTTGGGCTTTTGTTCCTTCATATGTATGTGCTATTGTGACTAAAAAATGGAGGTTTGGGCTTTTGTTGCTTTACATGTCTGTGCTATTGTGATTAAAAATGAATAATTTTAGAGGAAGAATATCATGGGATTGGTGTTATACTAGAAGTATTTAGAGTGAATTTACAATCTATACGAGATTTACAAAATACGGTGACAACCAACTTTCTTAAATTACCTTTTTGTCATCTAAGTGGTCGTTATCGATCTGGTAACATGCATGTGCTTTTAATTGAAATTTTTTATTTCATAAAAGATTTTGATTGATACTTGTTTTGGGTTTATTTTATAATCTAGAAAGATTTTGTCCTAATTGGTCTAACATTGTCGACATGAGGTATTAGCCCAATTGATTTATGGCAATAGCACATTCTGTTGAGTATTGTGATTTGTAAATTACTATAATTGTTACCACCAGAGTTAACTTGAACAAGATTCAACAAATTGCTCCCACTAACCAATACAGCCTCATAAGTCTAAGTTGCACCAATAGTTTCAACCTTTCTGTAAAATCATCATCAACGGTGGGAGTAGTACAATATGCCCTACACTAGAATTAAATGACTCGATGTTCCTAACCTGTTCATAACTTTATCGAAGATATTGACAATAATTGGCTTGATCACATTGATGAGGTATTTGATCACATGGTAAGTCGATTCGTTATTGTGCTCCTCCAATGACTATTGCATGATGGCCAACATTACAGGGCTTGACTCCAGCTACCTTCTTTGCTCATCGGTGAGTTATCTTGGATATTGACATCACACCTCATTCTTGCTTTGCCACCAATAGTGCGGTCGACAACTCAAAATGTCTTATCATTATCGGGTTGTGACGACGAGTTGTCAGTTGTCACCACCAGCGTTATCATGATCAAGTTGATTCCACATTCTCATCATCACATCTCCTCATCAACAACAATGATCCTATCAGGTGTTCCAAATGTTTCACTAGAATTTCTTCTTGATGAAATATCTTTTATCGAAAGTCGTTCTTCGTCTTTTAATGAGAGGAGATAAATTCTGTAGCGATTCTAAATGAGAAATATCAAAGTATATAAGAAATAACTACAAACTTTTACTTCAAACCGAACTATATGTACAAATTGTCTCGAATTTAATCGATGACAAAGTTTGAAAACATGCAAATAGGTAATATCAAAATTTATTCGACAACATGAATCTAAAAGCTACAGTAAAGGAAAAAATAAAGTGCAATGCAGGAAATAGAGAATAAAAAGATAACATTTTGATTGATTTGTCGAGGGTCTCCGAATAGTACAATGTAACTATTTAAAGCCTACAATCGGTTGTTATCAACAGAGATTATAAATAGTTATTACAAAAAAAAAAATAACTTCATAATGGTTGTGAGAAGTTACAAAGAGAAGTTATGAAAAGAGGTTACAGGCGAAAACCAAACAATTATTAACAGTTACGCAAACTTTACTATGTTAACGGTTTCTTTGACTCCATTATTTTGACCGTTGCATCCGAGATTATTTACTTCACTTTTGTTGATTCCATCAATTGTCAACTTTGAGTTGTCAAATCTTTGAGTTATCACATGTCAATTAAAAATCGGATATTATTTTGTTCAAATATATCCCAAAAGCGGAAGATGCTTGATGATGGAGTTGGAGATGAAAATGTGGACATGAATGCAATTTCTCGAGAACAAATATTGGAAAAATGCCTTTACATGTTCCCAAAATTGAAGGATATGCCCAGCCTAAGGCCAGCCAGTTGCTAAAGGCGATCAAAATGCCCGCTTTAAGTCTTGTGGAGACGATGCTTGATGATGCACCAACTTGTCCCAAAATGTCTATGTCAGTGAGAATATTTCTTTCTTGCTCACAAAAAGCTTCTGAAAAAAAGTTGATTGTATGGAAGAGAAAGAAGATATTAAAAAACTTGCCTGAACTAGAAGTTTGGTAACAAAAGTCACTTTTGAAATCGAAGCAATGACATAATTGGAGTGAACTTATTTGCCTTCAAGGAGAAAATGAATAATGACACAAATGACACCTGAATTTTGACATAATATGAATGTAGTTTATGAATTTTAATCCGATGTGCAATATCATCTCTAAACTTTTATTATGTATAGTCTCTAGATTTTTTCTGTATATTTAATTTAATCCCTAAACTATATGAAAACTACATTCACGTTTAAGGACAACATTAAACATTTTCATACAATTTAGAGATTAAATTAAATATGTATCGAAAATCTAATTATTTAATATATATATATATATATATTTACACACACAAATTGCCCTATTCAATGTCGAAAATATTGAGAAAAAAAAAATCATTCAATTCACAATCCTCGAGGAGTTAAGGATGAGTAATCATTGTACTAGATTCCATTCACCCCAAGTCCAATTTATGTCCGGTCGAGGAAACCTATACACGGTTCCATTACCTTTTGGGATGCTGCGACCAATAGAAACTGTAGCAAAACTAATTGTAAAAGAGGGAAAATCGGTTAAAGTGTATTTCTAATTGTAACTATGTCTTCTAGTTTTTTTTTCAATAGAAAAGTTTAATAAATGATTCGCTACGAAATGATTTCTTTTAGTGAGTATCATGATTAATTACTTCTATTTTACCAATTGAGTTCATCCAACCAATTTTGGTTAGAAACCGCTTACGTGGATGCCGATTGTCTTATGTAACACAACTTATGCTAGCATGATATTTTCAATAATTCTTTTATAGTGTTTTCTTTTTTTTGTTTTTCACTTTCATTTTGGCCGCCTACTAGGGCAAGGTCCAACAAGCCCTTGCCAAGATTTGACGAGGGTCTTCACACCCTTGCCTTTGGTAGGCAAGACTATGATGACCTTGCCTAGAGCTATCGTGGCCTCACTGGCCTCAAGCCAAGGCGCAAGGGCCCTCACTAACCAAAATGAAGGAAAAAGATTATTAAAAATTCAATTTTAAAAAAGCTGTAAGAACAGTCTGCATCAACATCAATTATTTCACGTTGGACGGCCAATGTTCACGTCAGATGGCCATTGTTCACGTTGGCAATTTCTACCCAAAATTGGCCGAAATAAATCAATTGACAAATTATGAAAACGTTTGAAACCAAATTGACACGATTAAAAGGTTTTGAATAAAAATTAGTACAAATGCAACAGAATTATGACATTTTTAGTACTTTTCCCATATACCGAGTGCACGTCATTATGTGAGACTTGCAATTATATCTATCACTATAGTTTTATGTCAAATTTCTAATTCGAATAAACTAGTTTTGTCAATGAATGAACTGCATACAAGATATGTTCACTAAATGGATTACACAACCGAACGAAATTAAGAACGTGGTAGAAGCATGTGAACCCAGGGATATCACGATTAAATGGGTCGAAAAGATTAAGTGACGTGTGCGCACACATGCCATCTAAACTAACCGTAACGAATTTTTAGTTTTATAGTCACTTCATGCAATACGCATACAAACAGTTTAAGTACCCTTAGCATTATAGAATCTTTATAAAATTAACAACTAAAAGAAATCGTAACCGCTCGTTAATGAATTGTCCATGCTCTCGATAACTTGATCCCTCAAAAAATGCAACATACGCATCGATCTAGCTTCTCACACAGTTTTTTGGCCCAAGAAACTCAGATGAACCTGTTGATACAATACTCAGCTAGGGCCTTAGCCCACTGAGCCCATTCAATTTCACATTCAAAGCCCAAATTGGCCTCATTTGATGCCCGATCACTAGCTGGGTTCGAAGTTGGATTGTTGAAACTTAATTGCAAATTCACCTAGAGATTTAGTGCCTTGGACTTTAGGGAGATTAGACGGCCATTTTATATGTCGCGGAAAATCACATTTAGCGCCTCAAACATTGGGAGATCAGACCACATTTTGCACTACAAACGTCGTTTCCACACAATTCATGTCGATAACGATTCAAAAATTACTTCAGTTTCGAAACTTGGCATTGCGTCTATAGAAGAGCTTAAAAGAGGCGAAATGCTGAGTTCAATGTTTAGTCGCTTATCGAGCTCATGCTTTCACGAGAGAGAATATTGATTCGCCTTTTCGTCATTTCCACAAAATTCATATCGATAATAAGTACCGGCAAATCCTAAAATTACTTCAATATCGAGACCTCGGCATTGTGTCTAGAAAGGAACTTAAAAGAGGCGAAATGCTCATCTTGACCAAGCCTGTCGAGAGAGGCAAATGTTTAGTCGCTTATCGTGCTCATGATTTCACGAGAGAGGACAAAATTCACATTTGTGAAAAGGGTAATTGAAATACTTCAATTTTTTTTCCCGCGTCTTGCAAATTCATTTAACTTATTCACTTTTATTTATTTTGTTTATCTTTTATAGCGGTGAGTTAAGGAGTAGAGGACAAAATTAGAGATATCACAAAGTGCGAAAGTCCCTCCCCCGCACGTGAACTCGGCACTCTCTCCCCATCCATCAAGCTCACCAAAAAGCGTCGCTCATGCCTCTCAGGTGGGTCCCCGCTCAGCACACTCCATCCCTGTCAGTCACGGGTCCACGTGCCATTATTGGCTGTCACCCTAGCCTTCCCCCCGCTCGGGCCCCCACCACTCCGGCCACGCGTCGCGTCCCCATTGGGATCCCGCCCTGGCCCCCCCGGGGCCCTCGCCCGCACCGGAACCGTACCGCCACGCCCCGACGGGCCGCCGGGGGATTAGATTAAGGTTAACCGCGGTTAGCGTCGCGGTTAACCGGGGTTAGTCGCGGGGTTCGCGATTTTAAAGGAAAAGGTCCACCGGCAAAGGCGGAGGGGTTCCGGCACTGGGCCCCGCTGTCGTGGCACAGGCCCGCAATTTCTGTGGCTGTCAAGCAAAGTAATCTTGATTTTCTCTTAATTAATTAATTCAATCCCCCCGATTTATACTTTTATATTTTTATTCTTATTCTTATTATTTTGATTTTGATTTTACCTTTTTGCCCCCACCAGCACCACCACCGGCTCGTGCGCATTCCCACGTTGGAAAAAATTCGATTTTTTCTGCCCCGTATGTCTTCACGTGCGATCATCGAATTTTCATGGTCGGTTTGTCAAAACCTCCTCCTCTTCTTCTTCTTCTTCTTTTTTCTTTTTTAATTTTTTTAGGGACGCAACTCGACTTCGACTTGCTTTTGGTTGAATTTTTTAACTTTACCCCGATTTCATTGCGTACACTTCTCCTGGTACGTCAAAGCTCACGATGTGTTTACGTCACTTGTTAAATTCTCCGATCACGAAGAAGCTATTGATTTTAACTTTTAAGCTAAAAATGACTTTCATTGTTTTTTTCAATCGAAATAAATGCGAAAATTTGAATTTTATTGCTTCAAGGGATGATGACATAAATAGTCATTGAATTTTTATTTAATGTTCAACGTAATCTCTAAACTTTGAATTTATTTAATATGGTCCATAAATTTTATTCAAATGTGTAAAATGATCCATAAACCTTTTAGTTCGTTCAATATGATTCCTAAAATTTTTGTTTATGTTCGATCGTGTCCTCAAACTACGAGAAAGTGTTCGATATTCTCTCTAAACTTGAATTAATAGAAGAACGCGTATAGTATATGATTAAATTGAACATGCGTCAAAATTTTCATGAACAAATTTAGTTCAAAGACAATGTTACACATTGGGCCGAACTTTAAAAACTATTTGTGTCATTTTTCCTTTCGGACAATTAGCATTGAACATGATCCTAACCACACTACAAAATTTCAGCCTTGATTCGAGCAATCTTCTACATGTCTAGATTAGCCACAATCAAAGTATGTCTAGGTGCCGATTCTTTCGATGATTATTTGTGTCATTTTCCCTTAACTAGTCCTATATGCATTGCAAAATTTCAGCCTTTATTCGAGCGATTTTCCATGTGTCTAGTTCAACATCGATTGACTATGATTAAAGCATATCTAGGTGTTGATTCTTTCGATGACTATTTGTGTCATTTTTCTCTTCGAACCTGTCCTAAACGCACTGCAAAATTTCAGCCTCGATTTGGGCAATCTTCCATGTGTCCTGTTTAGCATCAATTAGTCCTGATCTAAGTATGTCTAGGTGTTGATTCTTTCGATGACTATTCGACCGGTCCTAAACGCATTGCAAAATTTCAGCCTTTATTCGAGCGATCATCTACTTTCGGCATCGACTAGCTGTGATTAATGTATGTCTAGGTGCTGATTCCTTCGACGACTATTTGTGTCATTTTTTTCTTCGGATTGGTCGTAAATGCTCTGCAAAATTTCAGCCTCGATTTTTGGGAGCCTTGATTAAAGTATGTTTAGATGATGCTAATCGATTCGATGGCAAGATCCGAAATTACGATGTCTGTTCGTGTTTTTTTTTTTATGGGGTGCTGCTGGCTGGCTTTGAAGTGACGTAGGGAGTGAGGGCATGGTGATGGCCAGCGCACGTCGCATGAGTGGATGTTGCCCCCGGGCGTGCGAGACCATTCGCATTCGCAGCAGCAGCACTTCATTATGTTCTTGCTCGGACGATCCAACCAACCCACTTTCATTATTCTGACTTTTCTGGCTATCTGGCTACCGGCGCGGCCCCGCGGATCCACCTATTTAGAGACTTCGTGAAGCGCTCTGCAAACGGCTTCGAATTGGAGCGATTCGTATGCTATTGGCGGGGCCCGAATGTGTGGTCTCCTCGTTCGAATAGCGCTTGACATCCCGAGCTTGTACTTTTCTTTTTTTCTTAAGTCTGTCCTAGCCTATATCTCTAACTCGCTTTGGAACTTTTTCTTGAATTTCATATCCGAAATTAAACGTCCCCATCCCTTAGCTCTTTAAAACGATGGGGAATCGACCTCTCTAAAAACTGTTTAGATGAAGTAGACATATGCTGAGGAGGATTGTTTGGCTTATCAACATCGGGTTCAGAAGGGTTTGATTCCATATCCTGGTCTGAATGATCGACCGTAAATTTTGATGAAGTTACTGGTATAAAAAGAAATGAATTTATGATAGGGATGGAGAAGGATGATGAGGATGAGAGGGAAACCGAAAGTAACCACTCAAGCAATCCTAACGTTTTGGGCTAGTATTTTATTAAGCATGCTTAATGAGGAGATCCATGACTTTCTAAGTATTGGCGGTGCTGATCACAGGATCGGGGTACTTCATTTTTAGTAGGAACGACATTTTCTTATTGGATTGTTTGGCAAGTGCTTCGAAAGCATTTATTAATAGATTTTTACGTAGGATTTTTATTAAAACAAAGTGGTCTCGGTACAATCGTTAAGCACTTATAAAAGGATAATCCATCGTTTTCAAAAATGTTTTCTTTTTCGTGTTAAGAATAATCAAAAGCATGAGAAAAGTAAAAACTGTTTACCAGGATGATTAAGGAGCATCATCATCATGGCACTATTTTAACAAAAATCAACTCATATATAAGTAAATATATATATAAATATATATGAAAGATGCATGATGAGGAGAGAGAGAAAGAGATGTCGTGATCACTGCCCGGCAAAGCATCTTAAAATGCCGCTTTCCTGTCCCCTCGTTCGATTGCACAATTCAACTCCCCTGTTTTCCTCTGTCTAATCCCCACACCTTTTATTATTATTGTTATTATTATTTTATCCTTCTTACCCACTTTTGTCTTTTCCTTTCCTCTCTCTCTTTCTCTCTCCAACCATTAAATGCTTCTTTTGGTTTTAAGACTTTCCACTTTTTTTTTTCATTATTTTTTATGGTAAGTTGCAAACTTCAGCTTTCCCTCTTTTGCCCCTATAGTTGTTTTGGGCTTGGAAGGTGAATTTTTCTTTTTAATTTCCGAAATTTATTAACTTTTTCCAAGTTACTCTCTTGATGTAAAATAATTTAAGAAGATAATTTGCTCCACAATTTCTTTTAAAAAGTCCTCTTTTGTATTTATAAGATTTTGTATGATTATTATCGACTATTTTAAAATTTCTAGTAATGAGACAAAAATATGACTTACTATTTATTTCGACATTTCCACTCACATGTATATTAGATTTTGATTCGAGACATTTGGATTCGAGATCTCCTACCTAATATTATGTAAAATATTGTGGGATTACTATCAATTATTTTAAAATGTCTAAACTATTAAACAAATATGCAAATCAAATATTTAAAATATTTTCAATTTATGCAAACAATGCAAAATATCTATATCCAACGCTTTTTTAATTAATGTTGAATAAAAACATTGCAAGTAAAACAATGACATTATGGTTTTTAAATTTGTATTAAGATAATGTTGAATTGGAGTGTTAGGACCGAATCACACGAGAAAATGATTTAAAACTCAACAGTCGAGCTACCATAAAATTTTAGTTTCGTAGTGCCGTTATCCCATAAAAAACCAAGCTTGTTTAGACGTAAATGTGCACTCGTAATTGCATCTCCATCTCGGCCCGACAATCCATGTTTTTCCATGTCAAATCGCAACAACCGTCCTGTATAATTCAGGCCCTGCTCAATTGCTAAGTCATACATATTAATCATTTCACATCTCGAAATTCAAATGGCTTATTCGAACATACCAACTTTTATACAATGATCGTGCTCGAATGTGCATCGACGTGTCTAGGTCCGTCGTCTCGACACCTGGACGTGATTACATATGCCTCGATGAGAAAAGGTTTGAAAAAAAGAAGAAAATGTGGATCCGACAGTCAAAGTTAAAGTCAAAAAAGGCACGATTAGTGAAAAAAAGAGGGGTAATTTGGTGAGGACACAGGAAATTCTTCGGGGTGTGGAAAGAGTAATGAGTGGAGTTGTTGAATTTTGATGCGTTCGGGGGAGACATAGAAATCCGGTTTCCGATCGGGTCCTTGTTTATTCTTAATAATAATAATAATCATAATAATATATTATATTATATTATTATCATTTATTATTATTATTCATCTGGTTGCTGCAGCTGCTGCTGGTTTTTATGGTTTCCTGTCACCCCGAAACAGCTTCCCTGCGATTTTGCAGAGCAGTATAGGGGTCCCTTTTTATTTACGGCTCGTGCCACTGTGGTTTAGAGCCCCAAGGTCATTATTGTCATTTGGGCACCCCAAGGAAAAAAAAAAAAAGAGGAGCTGAATTGAGAGAACGCCGACACCGGAAATTCTTAATTTTTGCGGGAGAGTTTGCAAGTTCTTTATTTTTCTGTATTTTTAAGTGATTTTTTGGACCATCAACGGAGGACCAATTCCATTATGGTGGGAGTCGCCTTCCGTGCCGAAATGATTATTACCTATTTTAGAAAATATCGATAGTGCTATCTCAACTACTGAATTTGATAAATGAAATATTCGAATGTTTAACAATAACCTCGACCCCCAATTCTAAATCCAAATTTAAAAATTGTTTACTTGTAATATTATTTAGTTTTCTCGAAAATCAGCCTACAATCAAGTCAGTCAGTCGGTTTTTAAATTCAACTTAGATTAGTGCTCATCTCTTGACAAGTTTCCTCTTACTAAAAGGAATGCCGGACCATCATTGACTTGATGGCGAATCCGACATTTAACTAACAAAATCAAATCAACAAGAAGGCGGAACTAAGCCACAACCCTCAATTTTTTACCTTTAGGGTCAAAATCCTCTCCCTTTCACATAACTTTATTAGACTGAAAACCCCTTTAATTATATCACTCATTTGAAAGGACAAGAAGACTGCGATCGTAGCTCTTTTACCTTTCACACGGACAAATGCTTAAACATCCTTCCTAAGTCTAAAATTCTGAATACTTTAAATTACCAAATACTCAAAAGTATGATATTTTTACACATTCCGAAAAATCAGATACATTAAAATTACGATGTATGGTTAAACAATTACAAGATAATTTATATTGCATGGACAAGAAAGTGAGATAAAAACTCCCACCACTTTCATGAATAATGCCTTTTCTCAACGCGTGTGGAAGCGTTTTAATGAAAGGAGAGGAACACGTGTGAAAGCACGAACGGAATTTCTAGGGGAGAGTCAAAGCAAAAATATCCATTTTTTTCTTTTGACTGCGGGCGGGGGTGTGAATGGTCCGAATTAACCCTCTGCCTCCTCCCCCTTCCTCTCTCTCTCCGGTCGAAAATATATCACTACGCTGTCGCATCAGAATTTACCGTTTTGCCCCCCCGCGGCTCCCCACTGCCGCGCGTGTCCGCCCGGTGGTACCTTTTTCCTTTTTTTTTTTTTTTTTTCTCTATCTCTCTCTCTCTTCAAGCCGAGTTTTCGAGTGCTCCGGTGAAAGAAAACTTGCCCATCTTGCTCTTGTTGCTTTCTGCTTAATGGAAGGCTCTTAATCTCTCTCTCTCTCTTTCTCTCTCTTCGTTTCTCTCTGTCTGCAATTCGTGCATTTCTGCGTCTTGGGTCGAGAAGGGTACTTCGTCTTCGGCCGGTTGGGGAGGTGGTCTCCAGGTATTTCGCCACCTTCTTGTTTCTGTTCTCTCTGTTCTTCTTGCGGGGGGTTCTTCTGGGTTGGTGCTTTTTTGGTGGAAAGTTGGTGTTTTGACCGAACCCAGTTGGAGATCTCGTGTGTTCTTTCGAATATGTTCTGTGTGGATTTGAGAATCTCCCGTCGATTTCTTGGCTTGTGCAGGTTTCATGGGTCGAGCCTCTGTTTTTATTTTCTTTTTTTCTTTTTTCCTTTTGGGTTTCTGCTCTTGCTGAGGTTTGGTGTTAAAGTGAAAAAATTCTCAGTGTATTTTGGTAATCGGGTGGTGGTCTGTTGTGGTGGTAGATCTGAGGAAATGCGGTAGCATGTTGTTTTGAAAGGCTTGTGTGTATGTCCGAAGGCGCTTTGTGTCACCGAATCACAGGGTATATGGAGTTCTGTAGTTGCTTTAATTTGGTGGAAATTAGCATGATTTTTTAAGCTTAGTTGACTTGTTGGTTTTCACTCCTGCAGCGAGGAAATTGTAACTCCATTTCATCATACCATATCTGTAGTATTGCGGGCTTCTTGTGCTTCTTCCTGTTTTCTTTAGGTTTCGTTGCTTTAGGAATATTATGCTTCATAACTTCTTTCCTTTCCTGGTGTAATATTCTTTTAGTGGGAATTTTTCTTCTTTTGTCCAGGAGGCGTTTCTTTCCTGTGATTCCACTCTAATTTGGTCTCTCCTGTGAGTCGTCTTCTGCGTAATTGTCCAAATTTTTAATGAAACTGCCCTCTCCATCCGCATCTATTTGTGCTTCTGCTGCTTTCCCGTCTTCACAGTGGCTAGAGTTTATCCTCGTATGGGGGAAGACTTTGGCTTTGCATGATGAGATTGATACTTGTGGCGATGATGTAAATAGCTTCATTTTCTCCTGTAGGTGCAGTGTTGCTCTGCACCATTGTAGCTTCCGTGATCTTTAAGTGTAAAGCCACTGAAGCATTGGTACTGTCTAAATTCTTCGCAAAATGCCGGTTTATGTCGTTATTCTTCAGCTTTGATTGTTGTCTATCATCATCTCGTGAAGTTCTTAAACTGTTCACATAATGCTCATCTTATTATTGCCAGTTGTAGCATTGAAATTGTGATAATTGTTGATCTCTCCCCATATTCTGCTCTTCCGTTTTCACCGATCGCAATTTTAGCTTGAGAGCCTTCAATTCAAAGAAATACAATCTCTTGGTTGTACTTATATCCTCATCACTGATGTGCAGTTCAAGAAAATAGATTGATTGTCTTTCAAGTCTGATGTCTCCACCACTTCTGGGTGTGGAGGAAGGGGGTGGCAATACCTCTACAGTAGCCACCTCACCCTCCATAGATGGCACCTCTCATGACTGCTTGGGGTTGAAGGAGCGAAACTATCTGGGTTTGTCTGATTGTTCTTCAGTTGATAGTTCTGCAGTTTCAAGCTTGTCTGACGAGAATAAAAGTAATCTGAATCTAAAGGCTACTGAGTTGAGGCTTGGTCTCCCTGGATCTCTATCTCCTGAAAGAGAACCAAAACTGTGCTTGCTGAGCTCTGGAAAGCTCGATGAGAAGCCATTGTTTCCTTTGCTTCCTTTGAAGGATGGGATCTGCTCGTCGTCGCTTCAGAAGAATATTGCTTCAGGAAACAAAAGAGGATTCTCTGACACCATAGATGAGTTCTCAGAGCTGAAGAGCTCTAAATACACTGATGGAAATTGGATGTTTCATGCAACTGGACCTGCTCCTGAAACTGCACAGTGTGGAGGCCAAGGAAAGTTTCCTGGTAATGCAGGGATGAAGGCAATGCTCCCATCAAGGACTTCTGGGGCCCAGGCGACTGTGCCGAAGGAGGCTCTCCCAAAACCAGCACCAGAATGCCCTCGTGCCCTTAATGGAGCTGGAGTAAGTCAGACGAGAGCTTCAAACAATGCTCCAGCTGCCAAGTGAGTTTAATTTACTGTTCAAATGGCTTTATGTCCAAAAGCAAGACAACAGCTGGTCATGAATGACAAACAAGGTTTTGGGTTTCTAATGGCTGTTGATGCTATCTTTAATGACAGGGCTCAGGTCGTCGGTTGGCCTCCAATTAGATCATACAGGAAGAATACATTGGCTACAACTTCAAAGGACAATGATGAAGTTGATGGCAAACCAGGTCCCGGTGCTCTTTATGTGAAGGTCAGCATGGATGGTGCTCCTTATCTGAGGAAGGTAGATCTGAGGAATTACTCTACATATCAGGAGTTATCTTCTTCTCTGGAGAAGATGTTCAGCGGATTCACCATAGGTGCGTTATTGTGTCTGCCATTCTGGGTCATCCTTGTTTTGATTTTGATGGATCTTCATCAGTGAATATTGAATACCTTAGCACACTTCCAGTGAATTACATTTTTTTATGCTTTCAGGTCAATGTGGATCTAATGGTACTCCAGGAAGAGAGATGTTGAACGAGAGTAAGCTGCGAGATTTCCTGCATGGATCGGAGTATGTTCTTACTTATGAGGACAAAGATGGCGACTGGATGCTTGTCGGGGATGTGCCCTGGGAGTAAGTTTTTAGTTTCCTTCAGGATGCATGCTGTATGTTACGTGTCCCATAACTGAGATGTAGTACTCTTTTAGAGCGTAGAGCTTACTAAATTTAGTTGTAAAATCAAGCAGGAGTGTGGAGGAATTAGGAAAAGGAAGACAAACGTGAATTAAAAATTGCTAGCAATTGGAAATTTTCTTTTCTTTTGTTTTTAATTTCTTTTTTAATAGAATTGGGGAATCCTCCTGACTTATAGTATACCATGAGGCTTTTGCTTATAGAATTCTTAGCCTATTAATAATCGTGTGGAGAAACGTAGGATCTACTTGATATGTACTGTGGTATGCTGGAGTGCTTACATAAATATCTGCTAAATCTTTAAAAGTTACAAAAAATGCTTATGCCAAGAAAGTTAAGGCCTTTCAAAATAGACTTTTGAATATCGACTATTGTTTTCCTTGCTCAAAGACTGAACTGAAGAAGTAAGGGGAGAGATGAGTTACTATGCCTCAGCAAAAGAAGCAAGTGTTTTTAACATCTAGCAATTAGATCTCTCGAAGAGCATGTACCGAGGTCACAACTTACAAAAGTCATGACAGCAGTGGTGAAGAAAAAAAAATGCTACTGCTTTGTTCGTGAAATACTGTCATCAGCAAAAAAATAAAAAATAAGAACTGAGGATATCTGAGTGGTAAGAGCTTAATGTGATTGTATCAGTTATTTCATGAAAAAAGTCAAGTTGAGCATTGTGTTTCTTTCAAAAGATAAGAAAGCTGAGTCTTACAGAGTTTAGTTTGCTAGACCTGTCTTTTCGCTTATTTGATTTACTGATTCTTTTATATACTTATTAAGTTATTTCTCTTTTTCATTTGTCTGCTGGTTGTCAAAGATTGAGAGAGGAAAAAGAGAAGCTTGCTAAAACAGGAGTTCTAGTAGATTACTAGTAGGCCATTAAGGGCATAACGTTAGCATAAACTAGTAGAAAAATCGATTCTGCTGAAATAAGATGTGGCAAATCAAAGACATTGTTAATAAGTTGTTTCCTCATTATGAATTTTAAGTTTCGAATCCGAAAAAAGAACTGGACATGAGCTTCGTACCTTTATTTATTTCTCTTGAGCTTGTTTTGGTCTTGACTTTGTGCGCTTAACAGAAGCTGCATAAATTATGAATCTGTGTGCTTTTGCGATGAGCACTTCTAGGTAGATTAACTCAAGGAACCGAAAAACTCTTCATACAACTTAAGTTGCAATTTTTGCCAACGTGAAGGGCATTTATTGTTCGTGGAAGAAATACCCCTTTTCAGTGTGCTTAGCTGGACGATATGGCAATTTCCCTTGAAGATAATAAGTCAAATGTTAATTGATCATCACTGGGAAGTTTGTTGATATATTCAACATAAGGCTCGTCATTGTTTTTCTGTTTCAAAAAATATCCATAGGGAATGACTAAAAAGCCAATGCAGAGAGAACATTTAGGGGAAGTCTTTACCAATGTACTCAAGCGTTTGGAGATTATCCTATATAAAAGGAGTGACAATGGACAGAGTTGTCTTGTTTTAATCAGTAGTTAGGTTGCATCTACAGATATACAACACCGAGGTTTTACTACTGCTAATATGGTCACACTGGTCCCTGTTCTGGAAGTTTCTGCTTGTCTGTCTTTGGATGGTTTCCACTTTCTTGTTCCTGCTCAGAATATTTGACTAGAATTTAATCACTCTTTCATAAATTGGAGAATCTTTCAAGTGCTTTTACTGTTTCCTAGAATGATAATTTGACTTATGGAAGGATAAAGCCATTCGAAAATTTGCTGACATGTCTGTCTAGTCGTAATCAAGCTATAAGCATTTCACTTTTCAGATGCATGAAATGAATGTGTTTTACTGAGAACCGACGTAACTTGATTTTTAAACTGTCCTCGGATGACTACACCTTGGCCTGTCATTTTGGCTCCTATGACCAGGACATGATTCTTTAATTCTCCAGTGGTATTAGAGAATATCGAAAGGAAACTGATACCATGGTATCTTGAGAATGCTAACGATAAAGATATTTTCTTCCATTTGAAATAAAATCAGTCACATTTGTCTCTATCACCCTTCCAACTCTACTCTTCCTGTTTGTGCTCTCTTTGATTGGCTTACTTGCCTCATCTAAAACTACTACTGCTAATAAGATATGCAGCAAATAAATAGAGTAAAAGCTAGTGTAATCTTGTTTTGATTGATGAGATGTCATATGGATTGAGTGTGTTTGACTCTTTGTGCCTTTTTCTGTTCACTCAGCCTCTGAAAGATAGAATAAAACTTTCCTTTTCATGCAAAATTTGAACCTTTATTCTCAAGTTCCTCCTTATTTATCCTGATTTAATTTGCTATGGTAGGATGTTCATTGATTCATGCAAGCGGCTTAAGATTATGAAGGGTGCTGATGCAATTGGACTAGGTTTGTACCACTAATTAAACTTTTATCTCTGTGTTCATCCTGACTCCTTCATCTTTCATGTTCCCACTTATGATACTTTTTCCAGGCAAGTCTATCCAAGCCTAGTCTTATTATGTGATCTAATCAGTAGAATCAGTCTACTTTTAATCTTAACTTTTACAAAAAGATGCTTTCCATTCTTCTTCTGTTTACTTGCACAACTCATTTGCCATACAATTTCTCTTATTACTGCTTGGGATGTATTTTGTCCAAGTATTATTCGTATTGTCCTAGCATCCTTATGGTTTATAGAATGCATAGTGTGTTGGAGGATGGAGAAAAGTTACAGATAAGTGGCTCTTGGTGATGTTCTTGAATGAGTTCTGTCACTTTATTGTCGTTGCAGTGAACAAATAGAAGAGTAGCGATGAGAGAACTGTGCTGTTGCATTCAGGAGGTTAAATTTATCTCATCCTTTGTTCTTGCTCGAATTGGTATAGTGGTACACTAAATCAGCGAAGTCAATAATGAGTTGGTTCCTCAATTGTTGGAATGGCCATTTTGATTTATTTAAGTTGGAGAACCCGTTGAGGTTGATGTTGTGTTGTTCAACCCTCGTTTTCTTTTGCTCTAAACATTATGCATGATGTAGAGTACAGTTAGAGTAGCATGTTTAGTGATGCTCCAGTTAAGTGTTGCTTGTATTGGAAATTGGTGGCATGATGTGGCGTTTTTTATACTTCTGCTTTATTGTTGTTCCAGAAAGCTAAACTGCATATGCCAACACCACTGCTTAAGCAAACTGTTTATTGTCTCCTTATGTTGTCATTCTTCGTGGTGTTTATCCTGCCTTGGGGTTGCGTTTATTAATTTCCCTATCTTTACTTTTCTGCTCGTTATTTTCAGTAATTGTTCATTTGTTATGATTCTACATTGCAGCACCTAGAGCTTTGGAAAAGTCAAAGGCGAGAAACTAGTGTGGGTTACCATGCTTGCCTAGTTACATCTCTCTCTACTGGAGTGGTATATGTGGAGATGTTTGTTTGTTAATGGGAAAGAGTACTACTCGGCCCGGTGCTAATGTCCATCATGAGTCTTTGTTTATTGCCTGAAAATGTTACTGTTGTTAGTCTGAAGTCTGTCTCAACCCTATGATTGTTGTAAGTACTTTCATAAGTTGCTAGAAGAATTTGTGCTTGTTTGAATTTTAGTGACCCAGTAGAATTGTTGGTTCACTGTGTGTATGTGATAAGATTGTTCCTGTCAGAAAGAGATCTGTTGGATGCATGTGTTCTGTTAATTTGCCCTATTATCATCAGAAATGTGTTGCTTGCCTAATCGATATCTGCATCACTGTTCAACTAATAGTGGCTAGTTTCTGTAACCAAAGAGCATGCACGTCGACAATTGGGGTACTGGGCGTGCCTGTGTAGTAAAAAAATTCAGGTACCTTGGAAATCATTGCTCTCTAGGTATAAGCCAAGTCCAATAGTATTGATGAAGCCTTATTAGGATCAAGTGCTCTAGGCTTACATATACAGAATCCCCAGAGGATCAAAATTTAGTCCTGATTTTCTTATTGCTTACTTAGTCTTCTGACCTGCAATTTATCTTTTCCAAGTTTGTCATCCTTCGACTTCTTCCAATATTTCATGCATGAATTTGCGTTTTGTTTGCTCGTGTCCAAGGTTGTGCTGGTAGTTGATGTTGCATTTTGTTTGCCGGCTCCAAGTTTGTGCCAGTAGTTAAAAAGAGTTGTACGCAGGAGCACTTTTCTTTTCCCTTTACTTGTCCTCATCCATAACGTCTTTGTTCGTTCCTTTATGGTTCTTTCCAAATTCCATGATGTCTATTCATGAAGTCTCTAATGATCTGTGTCCATATTCAAATTGTTAACCTCTAGCATTATTCCAACATTTGCGTAGTCAGATGTTTCCTTTTTCCACGTACAAAGTTGCACGATCGGATTCATGGATTTTTATTTTTTTTGACTGGTTTTGTGCACATGAAATGGGTGCACGGACCATCGGTTCTTTATCCCAAATTGTTGCGTAATTATCAGCGGAAGTACGGATTATTCTCTATTTTATCGATGTGAGGAAATTGCTGCCGTAACTATGCTTTTCGACTCAATTTGGAGGTGAATTTACAGAGGAAAAAGACAGTTTTTGAGATGACTCTCGGTTCATGTCGTTTATGACAATCCTCAAAATTTAGGAAAAAGATTTTGTAGGTCGTAGAACTTAAATTTACCATTTCCTTGCAAAGCTCTTCGCCATCCATCTTTTTCTTTTCCGACTTCATTTTCTCCCAGCTGTAGATTTGTAGTTCATCATATCAGCACCGGTCGAGGCTGTCAATAACTCTATGATCAGACTTAGAAGACTAAAACATTTCTTTCAATTATTCCTTCTGAGACGGGGCTACACATCTATGCTATAATAGTCCATTATGGGAGAGGTTATCCATCAATCAATAGTCTTGTCTACTCATTTCCTTCTCCTACCAACTTTTCAAACCCTTTCGCCTTCTCATTGCTCATCCAACCAGGCTAAGTACAGAGAAACGGCGGACGGGTCATTGAGTCAGCATCGTTTAGCATCTGGCTGCTCCGTCGCCATTGTTGCTGCCCATCTTTCACATGCTCGGTTTCATGATAAGGACTTCACCGTTAAATGGAGCCCTCGAAAACAATCATGCGGTATGGTGCTCGTGGATGTGAAACCATGATCGCACTATTCGAAATCCTACTTCGCTGTTTCGAGTAGAAGGGCTCACAGGCAACCATCAGACTTCCCACACTCGGTGTATTGTCTCAAATCACTCCCTCCTGCGAAAGCTCCACTTCACATGCTACAGAACGTTGCAGGAAGTCCTGCTTGTGCTTGCTGAATCTAACTTTCACGTGGCGTTTTACTTTTATAGGGCACAAGGGGGTGCAAAACCCATGAAAGGGCTCAACACACCAAAGAAGTAAATCAATACGTTTTCACGTCCATGTGATTCCACCATGCCAAGAAGCGCAACACTTTCAAACATATTTTCACATTAAACTTCGAAAAGATCTCACCGGAATTTGCTTCCCAAAAAGGAAAAGTGGAAAGAGCATTTGATGAAGCCACCAACTTCCCCTACTAAGACATGAAGGGGGAAGATCAATTGATGAAACTAGAAATGCCGGTAGCATTTCGACTCTCAATAAGAAAAGAGCAGTGCATGCAGCTCAGAGTCTAGAATCCCAGTCCATACTGTTGATGCTGTCTGTTTCTGTCTTAATTCTAATTAAGAATTTCATACAAGTCTCCGAGTTAAACATCATGTTTCCAAGAATTACAACAATGGAAATAACCATTTCAAATTGAAATTTGTATGTTCAAAATGTACCGAATGACGATCTCCTTTACCTTTCCCTTAACGGTCAAGATCTTAAATGATCTCCAGCTACGACTAAGATCACTTGGTAGGAACTGAGAAGTAGTTTTGACTTAATAATGTCGAGATGCCGGAGAATACAAACTAGGAGAGGGTCAATAGAACATCTAACACTTGTCATCACCCTACATGACTTTCAGACTCCGCTAACTGGGCAGACCTGGCAAAGCTTAGATGCGAAAAGCTTTGAATGCTGTGTGTAGCTTACAAAAGATATGCCTACCATACCATCTAACGTCAAGACACCAGCTTGCATTTCCATTCCCACATGAATACATCAAAAGAATGTCTATTTACATATGCTGCCAACAGTAAGGAACAATTGATCACGATTGTCACCCCTTTCGTGGGTACACAACTAGTTTATGCACATGCAATTTGGTCCAACTGAGAGAGAGAGAGAGAGAGAGAGAGAGAGAGAGAGATACTTGTACATCTATGTAATACAAGTGGCACAAGTCAGAAATACAGTGACTTGCAGAGACTTGACTCGATATCAGTTGGACAATAGGGGCACTTAAAGGACTTGGAGAGGTTCTTTGACATCCTCACTATTGACTGCTTGCAGAGAACATGTCCGCAGGGCATTAGCATTGGCGGATTATCATCTGTAGCTTGCTCCTTGGACACCGGACACACAAATATGGAGTGAAACTGAAACTCATCATCCAACTCCACTGGAACTGGCAATTGCTTCATTGACTGCCACTCTTGCTTCTTTCCCCAAAACACGTTCATATACTTTAAAAGTGGTGGCAAAGCCTGGACACCAGCAGCTACAGTCACGCCCAGAGGGCTCTCAAAGGATTGTCCCAAAAAACTGCAAAACTGCCTAGTTAGTTCTTCAGCCAACTTGTCCCAGTTAGCAGGGGATAGTAAATCGGGGTATGGGGACTGTTCAAGCTTTCCAGCCCACAAGAGACAGCCCATAAGCTTCTGAATTTCAATGAAGTGGTCAGATGCAAAATGTGCCAAGTGGATCCTTGCATACTTAAGGGCCTCGTCTCTGTTTCCACTTTGTAATATCTCCACATACTGCATTCGATGAAGTTTTACTTCAAGGTCAGACCCATTTGCTTTAAGTTTACTACAGTTGGAAGTAGCCCATTTCAGTGCTGGTTCTAGATTTCGACTCTTCATTGCTTCAAGTATCTGGTACATCTCTACATATGGAGACCTTATTGAAGCAATAGATTCTGGCTCCATCGCCTCAGTAACAAAGCAATCGCCGACATCAAAAAGACCCTGTCGGTAGAAATGGCTTGCAATTACGTAGTTAACTGTGGCTGTATCAAGGTCAACATTTCTGTAAGCCTTGGATATATCTGGATTAAAGGACTTTTCTAGAAGCTTCGGATACTTGCTAAGTGCAACATTCAAATCCTTCTGCGTGCCTTCTAAGAGGGTCAGTGGAGCTATCTCTTTTATCTTGGTCTTGAGATCAGCAAGTAAAGCTTTGTAGTCTGAGCAAGAGTCAGAATTATGAGCATTCCGAATTTTCTCTACTGAGTCCGAAATTTCTTGAGTAATTTGATCAATCACTTCTTGGGTCCTGGAATATGAAAGCTTCTGTTTTTTAGCGACTCTATCAAATGCATCTCTAATAGAGTTCACATCCATTTTCTGTCTTGCTCACAGTATGGCGAACTTTGATCAGCAAACAATGAAACAAGCACCTGCTGGACAGGGAAGAAAGGGCACACTTAATTTCCATCGAGAGACTGAATCTCATATGCAACAGTCACAACAGAACCATCAATGGAACAATGAGACACTGTGTTCCCTTATCACCAACAGAGTCTTAAATTTCTAAATTATGAGCTTATAAGTCAACAAAGACTACAGAGTGACTACTTAAACAAAATTCACTCAATGATATCTATAACGAGACAAGTGCTATGCCAGAACATATAGAATCACCCTATGCAAGCAGCTCAAGCAAAAAGCAACAGGATTAACCTGGAGGGTTATAGCACCTCCTAAGAATACAAAGCCAAAATATAACAAAGTGAAATCATAAAGATAGGGAGCTGTCCTACTTTTTGCATTATAATGCTCATATAAGTACCAGTTAGTTAGATTGAAAGATTCCTGTTCACGTTCTAGGGAAGGAAGCAGAGGCGGTACTACTGGTCTTTCTTTTCTTCTTTCTTAAAGAAAATAAGCGAAGTGGGCTGACCTAGAATTCCTTCTCTTTATCGTCAAGCATCAAATTATTAGCGGCATAACTCGATTTTGTCAACAATATCAGATGCCAAAAGCTCATGTAATACGTCAGAGGCAACTTGAAGAGCACATAGCCATGGGCGATGGGATTATCGAATCACCAGTTGCAGAGGCTCCTCAACACATAAATAAGATTCTATCCGAAGAAATGCACTATTCATTGCCTCAATAGAGGAAGATAAGAGATGAACTCTTGATGAAGGGAAGGTTAATTTATGTTCTAAGAGTAGGACACACACACACAAACACAGATGAAACTCTAGTAAAAATACTGCAATCTGCAAACAATCGTATTAAACCTTATTTCAAGACAAGCAACAGAATACCCATAAATAATTTAAACTGACACTTAAGTCCGATCCCCAGAGCCATCTCGAGAAACACACACTGATTAATTGTGACAGAAAACCTTCTACGGTAGAAAACCAGATAGAAGGCAAACAGCTATTGCCTGCTAGCCAGCAATTCATCACCAGCACTAGAAAATAATCATGATAAACCACATATGTTGAGAAGGCAAGATTAGAGTTAAAGAACATCATAACCTGGAAAAAGCTCACTCATGTGAACATATTTATGGTACCTGACTGTCAATTTCCTTTATCATACCATCTTTCTTCCTTTTTATTTATTTATTTTTCCTGGCTAGGTGTGGGGAGGTGAACATATAATGACTATACCAAAACATAACATAAGGATTAAGTCAAGTAAGGGCACAGTTACATAACATTTTTTTTCAGTTACATGCAAACAAAGGGCATAGTTGAATTAGAAAATTTAAATTGCAAGGATTACATTGGGAATAACCTTATGTGATGATGTCTAAAGATGATATGGGGATGACCATTATAAATAAATAAATAAATAAAACCATAACAAAATCAAGTAAATGCCCATCAGAACAAGAAGAGTCAAGACTTATCAAGTTCCAAAAGCTAATCTTAAAAATGTTCAACAGTACATAGATTTGGTCAAGAAAAGGAAGAAGAATTACAGGATTAACAGATTAGGATAAACAAATTCCAAACACGTCATCCCATCACCAACCTGACTAGATAAATGGACCCTATGCCACGCCACATCAAATGGACTGTCTTCTAAGTCTACATTTGATAAACCAATAAACTCAGCACCTCATGAGAACAAGAGACTTGAAATGAAGATACCGTCCCAAACCACTTTTGCCTATCACTTCCTGTTCTCTCTCTCTCTCTCTCTCTCTCTCTCTCTCTCACACACACACACACACACACACACACACACACAGTGTATCTTAATCTTTGTCATCAACAGTACTAATTAATCTTCCACTTGTAGACCCATCAGGTAACAACAGGAGTTTTCAGACTGTA
Source organism: Eucalyptus curtisii (assembly GCA_017140595.1). NCBI lineage: Eukaryota > Viridiplantae > Streptophyta > Magnoliopsida > Myrtales > Myrtaceae > Eucalyptus > Eucalyptus curtisii. Next base: position 14,836,109 of record CM029501.1, on the reverse strand, counting down.
ATTAAACTAACTGATAGATATTGTGGAAACTCAAATGATAATGTCATAGAGATTCTGGCTGAAAATTGGAAGTCACTTGCAATTCACCAATTTAGAGCCACGTGAGATTTAGATATTAAAAATTGCTCGCGTGCTACATTATTTTTTTTTAAACTTTCAAGATTCAGCCTTCATCTTCTTCAAGATCCAAGGGAGTAAATTGGGCATGTTCAGTTACTTAATCAACCCTTCCAAAAATCTCCAAGACTCGACGTTATGGGTGAGCATGGTTCAGGTGGACGGTTTCCACCATGCAACCAGAAATTGCCCACTAAGAATTGGTTCCAAAAAAATGGAACCGAGACTCACCCGTTGGTTTCATGGATCCACTCAAGAACCAGACCATTGGTCCGGTCCGACTCTTGGATGGGTCCATGGAACCGGTCCCCAATCTCTACAAAATTGCATGCAGAAAATAATTTTCACAATGAACCTAGTTTCTATATAGAGCACCCAAGCTCATTCAGCCTTATACTCAGGTTGAATTGCAAGCCATTGATTTTGATAAAGGATATAAGGTGGAACGAAGAAACAATACTCGTTAGCGAAAAATTTAATTTTTTTGAAGGTCATGGAGTGATCCTCTTAAGATTTCCTGACACCGGAAACATGAGGAGAATTAGACTTCATGTTAAAAGTCCTAACCTCCACAAAAGTTAAAACATTAATCGTTTGATCTATTTTTTTTCAACATCAACCTAATTTAATCATGAGAATGGCTAAAACGAGCTATTGGCTTTTAATTTCGCTTTATGACAATAAAGCGTCACAACATTTATGGATATCTCCAATTAGTTCTCTCATTCCTCTACATTCGTTTATTTTGTTTTGGTTGAGAAACCAAGCATATTGATTATCAAAGCTATTTTTTTTTTTTTTTTAAAAAGTAAGGGGTTAATCCTATTACACACCCAAGGGACAAAATTAGTCACTAATGTGCAATAATTACAAATATACATATATTTACATATATATTTGGTTGAAAAATTACAAAATAATTAAGCAATTAAGATGGAATTTCTTTTATATATATATATATACACTCATTTGGTCCGGGGGGCAGGCAAGTGGCTCCACGCCTAGAATTGGGAACGGGACCAATGCTCATTGGTTTCACTAAATTGGAACCGAGAATCGGACCAACCCCCATGGGAACCGCCGGTTCTAATTCTTGTTCGGTCCAGTTCCGAGCGGTCCAGGTGGTTCCCGATTCTTTTGCACACCCCTACTCGACATGCTGCTGATAGACCAATTATAGAATTTCAATAGGCACTTCACCAATTATGGGATTGTGCAGATCGCAAGAGGCTCTGTTGGATAAGAGAGAAAAGGAAAATTAGGAAAAAAGTAGCTAAAAAGTGTAAATTTGTCTCCTTCCCTTCTCATAAAGTTTCAAAGTTTTCTTCACTTTCTATCCCACCTTTCATCCTCCCCATTTTCTCTTACTTCCGAACAACACTGACCATCTGGAAAAGGGATTGGCTGTTAGAAGGTTGGTTCCTCTATTGGAGATCTATACTGACACTGACCCTCTTTAGGGAATTGAATTCTTTCTGCCTAAGACCATCTATCTGTCTGAGATTGCAAGTGATGAGGATCGCTCTCTCTCCTCCTTGCAAAGGTTGCAAAGTCAAATTAGGATTCCTTTCTTAATGAAGAGAAACAAAATGGAAATTAATAAGTGTCGTAATTGGGCATCAAGAAATTAATAAAACCTCACGTAGAGAAAATGGCAGGGCTCTCTTTCAAACCCAAATGAAACCGAGCCTCTCAAAACTAATGTCATGAGAAGTCATACATCCTCATAAACTACATAACTGCTATGCATAGAAAATTACATAAAAGAAAAAATAAGAAAATGCAACCAATCAACTCTAGTAATTGATGAGGAAGAAAAAAGAGGAGGTCTTTACCAGATTCGAATGCCGCTCACACAGTGAGGAGACGCATTCACCTGAAAGTTAACACAAAGAAGTCATCAAACACCATTTCAACTACGACGCGCGACCCGGTACACTCCATCTTTCGAATTCAATGAATCAAGACACGAATTTGCCGAAAGGAAGCGGGGCAACAGTTGCCCTGCGTGAAGCACTCCTCCTCGGCGATCCGATAACCACACACGCACGCACGCACGCACGCACAGAAACACAGAGGCCGGTGAACAGACTGAAGGGAAAAAACGATGGCACGTCTCGATTCACAGGGGAACCGAACGACCCAGGAAGGAAGATTCCACACGCAAGCAAACGAAGAAAACCAAAATACGAACACAGCACAAGACGACAAGAAGGCGAAACAGGGTCAGACCCAGAAATGATTGCGCCCATGGGAAGGCAGCACAAACCGACGGCGGAGCTCCCGAATCTGCCGCAGCCCGCGAACATCGATGCGCGAAGAGACGGAGAGGGCACGGAACCTCGCGAAGAAGCAAGAACCGCCTGGGGGGGCTTAACTCGAGAGAGAGAGAGAGAGAGAGGAAGGAGATGGAGTCTGGAGATGGGCGACAGATCTGGTGGCAATTTTACCGAAATGGCCCCTCCCTTATAGGCTCTCCCGTCTGTACATCCTCCTTGCCCTACCGGGTCTATTTTATGGGATAATTGCAGATTCACCCCCCTCAAGTTTCGGCTCTTTTACGAATTTGCCCCCCACCGGCTTTCTTTCTCCAAGCCCTTCCTTTCATGTTCGGTAAAACGGTTCGATACAGCAGGCATCGCATCCGTTTGATGGATCCGCGTCCATAAGATCCCGCGGCGGCCCCGATCGAACGTTCTGCAAAGACTGCATTCGCTTTGCGAGGGTGAGATCCAGAGGACGAATCGGTAAAGATCCGGTCGCCGTACTCCGGCGCTTTAGCAACGGTTAGGAAGTCGGTTATCTAGAATGACGGGAGTAGTTAAGCATCTTCACAGCATGAGCACAAGCTAGAGCTTTCGGACGTGAAGCGGCGGCGATCCGAGCACCAAGTTCACGAGCCCCAGCGACCCTGTCGCCGAACATTGTTGGGTTTATTGCTGGAGTTGGGAATGTGGTTGAACAAAATGTGTTCTTTGCTGAGAATGTCATTGAAAGAATCCCATGCTATTTTTGTTGAAATAATAGTTGTTTCTTTCTGCAGGTTTTACTGATTTGGTTTTTCAGTTATTCTAGTCTTTAGGAGTTAGTGGAGTCACGTTTAGCTAATTTGTGTGTTAGTTCTTCTAGTTTTTTGGAAATAGTGGAGTAAGTGCTTTATGCATTACATGAGTAGTTATGAGTGGTGTTTTATGTTATGCGTTTGTCTTTGCAAAAGACTTCGAGATTCTGAATGAAATATGAAGTTTCCGTCTCATCTCTCCTCCCCTTTTAGCTATTCTACAGTGATATCAGAGCTTGTAAGAAGAGTGACAGAGTTTTTAAAAAGATAAAGAAGGTTTGGAGTTGTGAGATACCTTCATGAGATAATTATAGTAGCAATATTTCCAATGGTGACCGACAATTTTGTTCAACCAACAATTCCACGCTTTGATGGTCACTATGACTATTGGAGCATGTTAATGGAAAATTTTTTACGGTTAAATGAGTATTGGTTAGTTGTCGAATTTGGAATTCAAGAGCCACAGCAGGCACGATTTTGACCGATCCCCAGAAAGTAGAATTGGAAGCTAGAAAGCTAAAGGATCTGAAGGCAAAAAATTATCTCTTTCAAACTATTGATCGTCCCATCTTGGAGACTATTCTTTGCAAAGAAACTTGCAAGGATATTTGGGATTCTATGAAGAAGAAATACCAAGGCCTTGTTAGGGTGAAGCGTGCACAGCTTCAAGCCTTGAGAAGAGATTTTGAGACACTAGCGATGAAGGATGGAGAATCTGTCACCAGCTATTGTGCTAGAACAATGGAGATTAGCAACAAGATGTGATTCCATGGCGAGAAGATAGACAATGTCACCATTGTGGAGAAGATTTTGCGTTCTCCGACACCAAAGTTTAAATATGTTGTCTGATCAATTGAAGAGTCGAAAGACATAGATGCGCTCTCTCTTGATGAATTGCAAAGCTCCTTATTGGTCCATGAATAGAAGATGAACAGAAGTTCAATAGTAGAGGAGCAAGCGTTGAAGGCTTCTACCAATACTCATTCCAACAATTTTAGAGGAAAAAGGTAGAGGTAGAGGTAGAGGAAGGGGAGACCAAGGAAATAGAGATGTTAGCAGGAATTTCAAAGCCAATAATGACCAATTTTAAGGCAAAGGCAGAGGACAAGATCTTAACAAGTCCAAGGTAGAGTGCTTTATATGTCATAAATTTGGTCGTTATGCATCTGAACATTATACTAGACTGCCTAATAATAAAGAAAAGGCAGAGAGTTCAAATTTTGTTGAAGAAAAGGAAGCGGAAACGTTATTGATGGCTGTTCAAGATGAAAAGAAGCCCAAGTCTGATATTTGGTATGTGGATATAGGTTGTAGTAACCATATGAGTGGATGTAAGTCTTATTTTTCTTATCTAAATAAAGATTTTCATTCCACTGTGAGTTTTGGGGATCATTCTACTGTGAAAGTAATGGGAAAATGTGATATTAAGATAAGAACAAAAAATGGTTTTGTGGAAATGATTTCTAATGCATTGTATGTTCCTGACTTGAAAAGTAACATATTGAGTGCTAGTCAATTACAAGAAAAGGGGTTATATTATCACCATTAAGATGGGTGCTTGTGAAATTTATGATTCCATTAGAGGAGCTATTGCAGTTGTTCCTATGAGTTCAAATAGATTATTTCCATTAAAGATTGAAAATATTCAATCTTGTTTGATGGTTGAAAAGAAAGATCTCTTATGGTTGTGGCATTTTTGCTATGGTCACTTGAGTTTTGGTGGATTGAAGGCCCTTCAACAAAAAAGCATGGTGACAGGTCTTCCTCAAATTACTACTTCTTCCCATGTCTGCGAAGAATGTGTTATTAGCAAACAACATCGTTCTCAATTTTCGAAAGAGAAGTCATGGAGAGTAAAGGATGTTTTGCAGTTGGTGCATTCAGACATTTGTGGTCCTATAAGCCTATCTTCTAATAGAGGTAAAAGATACTTAATTATCTTCATTGATGATTTTTTCAGAAAAACCTAGGTTTACTTTTTACAGGAAAAATCAGAAGCTTTCTCCACATTTAAAAGCTTCAAAGCTCATGTGGAAAATGAAGTAGGAAAAACTATTAAGACCCTTCGAACATATCGTGGTGGTGAATATTGCTCAAAAGAATTTGAAGTTTTTTTGTGCAGAGCGTGGCATTCGAAGAGAGCTTACAGCCACATATACACCACAACAAAATGGGGTATCTAAGAGGAAAAATATAACCATTCTCAACTTGGTGAGAAGTTTATTGGCAAGAGGAAGAATTCTAAAGACTTTCTGGCCAGAAGTAGTAAATTAGAGCATTCATGTTTTGAACAGAAGTCCAACTTTTGCTGTCACGCCCCGAACCCCGAGACACGTGAACAACCCGCCATGGTCATACAAATGCGACATTCCCAGGTGATGTCGCCGACCCAATTAATTTATTATGCGCATACGGAACGTGCTATAAAACCCCTGACAAAAACTCACGAGATAGGAAAGCAGGAAATCAACACATTCATAAACAAGCGTGCTTTCATAGATAAACATTATTCCATAGATTACATATATACCAAAAGGGTCAGCTTACAAAAAGGGATCAGTCCACCAAAAAAGGAACGGTCCTAAGACTACTAGTCGGACTCGCTCTTCGATCCCACTTCGAAATGAGCGGCCTCGGGAGACGATGGGTCCTCCACCTACCATCGGGAGGGTCATCTACTCCTTCTCCTAGGATGGCTTCCATAACAGCAGATAGAATATCAAAACTACTAAGCGGATCAATCCTGAAACCATTGGGCCCAAAACAAAACCAAGCCCTATATCTATGAGGCACCTTAACAGCCAAGCCCTCCTGGACCCAGACCGTGGTCCTAACCAGCTCATAGATCCAATGGCCATCAGGATCGGGACAACTGAACTTCTGCTTCGTACTATGCATGGGAAGACCATAACGCTCCGGGGTTCGCCATCTACGGTCCCGAAATTTTGGCCCACAACGGGGTGAGACATTGTCTCAGCAAGTTCAACCCCCCTAAACCCCTATTAGAAAGAAAATACACCCCGGGTGGCCTAGCCACCTCACACGAAGACTTACTTGTCTTAATTCCTTCCCCGCAGTTAGCACAATTTATATCACACAATCTCGTGTAATAATAAGAATTTAAACAATTGGAACGCCATCACTTTCATATAAACCACAATCGCACTCAGCACGCATTCCAATTATTATTCACCGCCACACAAGAGCATAGCCTACTCGCAATTCAGCTATCTACTGACATTAATGCTAGGCATCGCCTCCCCCCCTTGGAGCGCGGCTTCGTCTCTACGTCGACGGCATTCCCGAAAGAGCATAGGTCCAGTTGGCCTAGCCTCTATTGCGACCCGAGCCTCGTCACTACGCTGACGGTGATCCAAAAGGAATACAGGTCCAGTTGGCTTAGCCACTACTGCGACCGAGTCTTTCAACCAGCACACGACAATCAATACTGACCTCAGGACACTCCGCATTTCATTCATATACTCCAATCACAATAGTAATCCTTAACATTCAATTTTTGTATCAAAACCCGACACTTGGGTTTTTATGAATAAAATCTCTATTTATCACATTAAATACTCAATTTGTCACATCCATTCATCAAATTCAAATTCTAAATGCACAGCAGCGATCAGCACGAAATTCTAAGCAATTGAGGTCAAAAATAATTTTTCGAAATTCTTTTTTTATAATTTCAGAATATAATATATTATTAAAATTCCATAATTTCGATACATTTAATTAAATAAAAAAAAACCCTTTTATGTCCCATCAAGAGTTATTTTAATATAACCACTCAATTAGCTCTAATTAAACATACTTTAATTTAATCACACCCCCTAATCTATTCTACAATTAAAATAAACTAATCTAACCACCTAAACTTACTTAACTTAGACTAAGCACACTTAAGGCATCATTAACCCTCTAATCAAGATTTAGTTAGTTAAACTCACCGGATTAGCGAGCCGAGCGGACCAAAACGATGAGGGCGTCGAGGAGATCGACTTTTCCAAAGGCGAACCTAAACTTCGGGGTCAGGAAGCTAGCCAAAATGGGCCTTAACCAAGCTAAAATACCCACAAAAACTAGTTGCTGATTTGGGGTTGAGAAGGGTGGTTTCGGGGTTAAATCGGGCGGAGGAATGGTGGAGACGGCGACGGTAGTTTGGGCGGTGGCTGGCGTGGCTCCGGTGACGTGTAGTGGCGTCGAGCAGCGGCCTGGCAGGGCGAACGACAGTTGCTGGCATGCGACGAGGGCAGAGACAGGGCGGCTCATGAGCGGGACGACGCGCACGCGGACGGCGGCGACCACGACGGCGACAGCGAACGGGCAGACGGCGAAGGGGCGTCGCGCGGGGGAGGGGGCGTCGGACGGCATCTTCAGCTTTTTTTCTCCTCTCTCTCTCTCTTCCCAAGCTTGAAGATGATGTTGATAGGTGCCTTTCCAAGAAGCAATCTCCACCCTCCACTTTTCAATTTCTTCTTCAATTTGGCCAACCACCATGACATCACTTGATGTCATCTTCCACTAACTAAAACTCCCACAACTTCATTCCAAAGGGTGTAATTTCTTTCTCCGCCGTGGCATGAAATTTTGTACAATAATTCCTTCAATTCCAATCAATTCTTTTCCAATTGAGCCCAATTAAAATCCATAAATTAATCCAATGTTCCTAATAAGGTTTGTGACATAACCAGACTTCCAATTTCTGAATTCACTTTCAATTTCACGGTTAATTTCACTCTGGCACGATATTAGCGCGTCCTAACCTACCGGGTAGCTTTTAGAAATTTTCGTGCATTTGACTTGTGGTTGATCAATTCAAGCCACAATGTACATCTTTGACACATTGGCGACTCTCGGTTGTCATGGTAATCTCAAGGTTTTAGTTACGGACACAGGGGACCCAATCGACAGAAAAGCCGACCTAGTGCCGACCGATAAGAACAGTGCAATCTGGTGGAATCACCCACACTTGATCACATGCTTCTATCGAGTCGACTTATCTCCGGTCTCTAATAGATTTTTAACTGTGCCATAATGACCCTTGCAGATTAGCTCGGTCGAAAGGTCGTTTCCTGGTCAAATTCTCGAGTCTAATGCATTATAATCTCTTACCGGCTTCACCCGATAAACTAGTTTCCACATGAGTTGCTAACTCAAGGAAAAGAACAATATGTGCAAAGATGAAATGCCCATCTTAATTTTACTGAAAATAGAATTGGAAAAATCGGGATGTCACATTTGCTGTTTAGAATATGACACTAGAAGAGGCTTGGAGTGGGAGAAGACCTGCTGTAGATCACTTCAAAATCTTTGGATGCATCGCTGTGCCCATGTCTCAGATGAGAAAAGGAAGAAACTTGATGACAAGGTTGAAAAATGTGTCTTTCTTAGTATAAGTGAAGCATCCAAAGCATATAAATTATTCAATCCACTAACAAAGAAGATTGTGATTAGTAGGGATGTTTTTAATGAAGAGAACATTTGGGATTGGAATAGGCAGCAGCCTACCTAAGTCCTTTATGACAATGATGCTAAAGATGAGCAGATTTCAATACCTTGTATGCCCAAAAGTTCATCAAATATGACTTCTACAGTTGCTGGAATTTCACCAACAGTTGTTGAAGTCAATGAAGAAGAAGCTCAATCTCTTTGCCGCGTTAGAAGAAGGCTTGCTTGGATGGAAGATTATGAGGTAACTAGATTTGGAGATTCAATTACTCACTTTGCCTTATTTTCAGATTATGACCCTACAACTTTTGAGAGTGCTACTAAAGAAGACAAATGGTGAAAAGAGATGGATAATGAAATTAATGCCTTTGAAAGAAATGATACTTGGGAGCTATATGATCTTCCGAATGGACAAAAAACCATTGGTGTAAAGTGGGTTTTTAAAACAAAATTGAAAGAAAATGGTGAAGTTGACAAATACAAAGCATGTTTAGTAGCTAAGAGATACGAGAAGCAATATGGGATCGACTATATAGAAATTTTTTCTCCAGTTGCGAGACATGATACGATTAGATTGGTGGATGCATTGATGGCACATAATTCTTGGCCTATTTTCCAGCTAGATGTCAAATCGACATTCTTGCATGGGTACTTGGAGGAACAGGTATTTGTCGAGCAACCCCGTAGTTATGTCAAGATTGGAAATGAGCATAATGTTTATAGATTGAAGAAAGCTTTCTATGAGCTAAAACAAGCCCCTTGGGCTTGATATAGTCGTATTGAAACTTATTTTCTTAAAGTTGGTTTTTAAAAATATCCTTATGAGCATATACTTTTTGTCAAGATTGGAGATAAAGGGAAAATGCTCATTGTTTGCTTGTACGTTGGCGATCTTATATTTATTGGAAATTGTGATGCCATGTTTGAAGAATTCAAGAAATCTATGATGGATGAGTTTGAAATGTCTGATCTTGGATGATACATTACTTTCTTGGCATAGAAGTGATACAATCGGGTGATGGGATCTTTATTTCTAAAAAAAAATATGTGGGAGAAATTTTGGACAGGTTTCAAATAAAGGATTGTAATATTGTAAACACTCCAGTTGAGTTTGGCTTAAAGCTGTACAAAGATTATGAAGGGAGGAAGGTTGACAGTACACTTTACAAATACATTGTGGGCAGTTTGATGTATCTATCTGTAAAGACATAATGTATTATGTGAGTTTAATAAGTAGATATAAGGAGAATCCTATAAAAATGCATTTGTTAGCTGTCAAGAGAATCCTTCGTCACTTGCAAGGAACTAGAGACTTTGGGCTATATTACAAGAAGGGTGAAAAGTTCAATTTGTTGGGATTTATTGATAGCGATTACGCAGGAGATCAAGATGATAGGAGGTGCACTTCGGGTTATGCTTTTATGTTTGGGACATGTGTTATTTCATGGTCATCCAAGAAGCAACCAATTGTCACCTTATCAAGTATAGAAGCTGAATTTGTTACTACAACAGCTAGTGCTTGTCAAGCTATTTGGCTAAGGAGAATTCTTTAGAAGCCGCAATTCAAGCAACCGGGAACTACTAAAATTTTTTGTGACAATAACTCAGTAATCAAACTCTCCAAGAATCCTATGCTACATGGAAGAAGCAAGCACATTGATGTGGAGTTTTATTTCTTGAGAGATTTTAGCAAGGATGGAACAAGTGATTTAATCTACTGCAGGAGTGAAGATCAGGTTGCTGATATATTCACCAAGGCCCTCAAGATGGAGTCATTTGTGAAGCTCAGAAGGTTACTAGGTGTCTGCACATTGAAAATAGTCAGGGCTTTAAACTAAATGTTAGTAAATATCAGTTTAAGCGGGGATTGTTGAAATAATGCTTGTTTCTTTGTGCACGTTTTGCTGATTTGGTTTTTCAGTTATTCTAATCTTTAGGAGTTAGTGGAGTCATGTTTAGCTAATCTATGTGTTAGTTGTCCTAGTTTTTAGGAGTTAGTGGAGTAAGTGCTTTATGCATCACGTGGATAATTATGGGTCCTATTTTAGTAGTGTTTTTATGTTATGTATTTGTCTTTGTAAAAGACTTCGAGATTCTGAATGAAAGATAAAGTTTCAGCCTCATCTCTCCTCCCCTTTAGCTATTCTACAATTTTCTTGTCAGCAGAACGACAGCTTGTGATGATGCTGCAGCAATCTGGGAGTTCTCTCTGGAGAAAAGAGGAGCTTGACCAATGGGAGTGCATATAATCCGGCACGCAATGTCGGTCCCGACGTTCCCTGCCGAACCGCGTCTAAATTGGAAACCTGAACGTGTTCTGAGTACTCAAACATTGCCATGGCTTGTTCTGAATCGCGATGCATCGGTTTTTCTTCGAGTGCGGCAAGGTTCAACTCCTCTAACGACCCGCCGCCAAGTGGGTATACGCGAGAAACACTTGCAAGCCTTGAAGCAGTCAATCGAAACATTTTGAATACACTTTACATTGTCAATTAAACTAATGTGTTGAGGTTGCGTGGTCATTCAAGTTAATGAGATTTAACAATGCCAAGATTAGCTCGCGAACGAGATTGGTTGACCTACTTTTATACGCATAAATGCATTGAATAAGAGCATTCGAGACGCAACTGTACGTCATTTTGCTTGATTGGAACATCAAAATGAAGTCCGCTGATTTCTTTTTCGAATAAGAGTTGGACGCGAGCGAAAGTTTTGTTTTGTCGGAATGCAGAGTTTGGCTGGAAACGCATTATCCTATGTGGGATTTTTATCGCATGTTTCGAAACGGAGTCACCTTGATAAATCCGAACGTAGCGTTAATATGTTAACGGAACAAGTACATATGGTAAAGATCCATAGTAGAAGCAGACGAAGAAACTCGTAAGTTAAGGGTGTGTTCGTTAATATTTATGTTCTAGGGGACAATTTCTTTTAGAGATAGTCTTTTTCTATTTTTATTTCTTGAAATAATTTCTGAGTAAAAAAAATACGTTTGGTAACTAAACAAAATTTCTATTCTCGAAAAAGAAAAAAAATAAGAATAGGTTTGGTACAATTCGCAAAATGTAGTATTTCTTTTAATTTTTTAATAATTTTTTAAGAATTGTTTTTCTTTTTTCTTTTCTTCGTTGTCCGCTGGCCGTCACTTGTTGTCCGCCGTCCGCCACCTGCGGTCGATGGCAGAGGGGGCCAGTGGGTGGGAGCTGACAGTGGCAGGCGATAGCCAGGGGGTGCAATGGCAAGGGAGGCAAGCGTCAAGAAAGAAGAAGAAACGAATTTATGTTCTTTTTTTTATTCTAGAGAGTAAAATAATAAAAAAAATAAAAAATAGAAATGTTAACAAACAAGTCTTAAAAGATCAAAGGCCAAGGCCAATGCACGACGAAGAAATGATTCAGTAGCAAACCACAGAAAACAAAAGGCTAAAAAGGGCATAGCGCACGTCCAGCAGGGTGGGACCATAGACAAACTCGCAAGATTTCTGGATAATAATTGATGGAGGGTTGAAGAAACCCTTGCCTCGCCAATCCTAATTACTTCCTCGGCAGCGCAAGCTCCGGCGATCGACAATGCCGTGGATCACAGCAACAAAAAGCTTGAGCTAGGCTTCTGGCCACGAGGTCCGCCGCAGAGCCATCAACAGAGATCGAACTCCTTCGTTTTGCACCGAAAGTCATGGAGGACAACGACGACATCGACACAGCGGTGGTCGTGACGAGAGAAACTCACAGTTACGGGGTTGGCAAGTAGAGCTTGCGATCTCATGATGCAAAGGGTGCTCGTTAGGGCTTGCAGCGTCGTTCCTCCCTTCAAATGTGCCTCGCATTGCATTCTCATGATTTAACATTCTGTCGTCATCCACAAAAACATAGACACGATATCTAACGTGGAGTTGTTCGTACCAGAAGTGTAGTTGCCAAATGTTACCAATCACACGAATTGATTCGTAATAACAAATTTTAGGCTCAGTTTGGGACAGTTCATGAAAGGATCTCCAACGAAACCAACTAGCCCGCTGGATTACTTGATAGTATCAAAATGCTTCCGCATTGAATCTGCCAGTCCATTTTGCATGTGGAGGGTGGAGGTGCTTCCTTTGCTGAAGAAGCACCTTTCCTGATACCGCCAATCTTTCAATGCTGCTACTAAATAAAAAGAACACACACCAAACTGCAGATGCCGCCGATTACATAAAACAAGATTTGCAGCGCTAAAATACGTGACCGTTTCTAAGCACTCACCTTCTTCAAGCTCCCGTTTATCAAAACACTAGAAACTTTAGCTGCTGCATAAATGGTCAAACCAAAAAAATCTCATCATAGTTAGGGAGAAATGGGCAACCAGCAAACTGTTGATTTACTTTAGTTTATGTTCCATTGGTGTTAATAAACAATATCTACAAGAATCAATTGGGGCTTCCATAAGGCCGCTATTGGCTGATCCTTCATCGACTGACTAAATGCTGGCTTTCGGAACAGCAATCGGGCCATGCTCATACAGATTGCAAATGAAATGATCTGTTTACCAGCATCAATAAATGCCATGAATCAATCTACCCCAAATGGTGTTGAGCCAGCACTTAGCAGTTCGATCCAGAAAAATGCCAATGGTTGCCTGGCATCCCAAAGGCTGCTACACAGACAGGATATTGGCTACACAGAATTCCACGAAACTTATTAAGACAGGAAAAAACGAACGATACATGAGTGGTCCGAAAAAAAGGATGCTTTTACAGTATAATACTAAACCATACACAATTAATTGTCAACAATTGGACATTACTGAACAACCAATTCCATTTAGCAAGCTATAGCAGATGCCTTACATCCTATATTGCTGAGACATCAGTGCTATTCTTGCACCAATCCTCTTTAAGGTTTTTCAGATAAAATCAGGCGATACATTTTTTTTTTGGGTCAAAGCACTAACCCAAGTTACTCTCGGTATCTCGAAGCATTTGAAGGTAGGTATGCCTAATGGGCAGATAGTTGGGAAAACTTGTCCTCACATTCAACCTGGAACCTGGTTTTGTTAACGTGTTTGTAGTACTCCTCCTCCCCATAGAGTCGCCTGAAAATTATGAAAATAGTAATTAGTAAAAAATCATAACAGATTAGATATTAAGAGAATTAATTTAAAGGGATTGGACAAGGACTTTCATTTTTCTAATCCTTTTTGTCCCCCTTTATGCAAGATAATATAGATGAGTGATTTCCATGGGAGAACAAGTTTTGCATCCCATCCTGAGGTCAATGGTAAATTTTGACCTCAGGCAATTACTTGATGGAGAAACTCGTCTTCCACACAATGCTCATATGTTCTAGCAGCTACCTCATTATACATTAAAAAAACTTGTAAAGAACTCATATTTCCTCCAGTCCACATGAAAAAGACCTAGCTAACATTAGCTCAACTCTCAAACAAGTTGATAGAATAGATTCAAATGGTTTGAATATATCTTTTTAGCATCTCAAATCCTTAGAGGAAGACAAATCATCCATGAGTTCACAAGCCTGCTCTTGCAACTAGCATCAAGTTTGTGCAATTTAAGTGTGGACATCGATCCTAATAAATGACAAACAGTGTGATGCTAACCTTGATACACATAGCGAATTGTGAGTTCAAATGATACTTCAGAAGTTGATATACAGGGAGGAGGGAATAAAATCAAGAGAAGACCATTGACTATGAAATTTCAAACAAGAACCAGATCTTTCTTTACATCATGGCAATCATCCAGTACACTAAAGAATAGATTGACCATAGTTATAAATAAAAAAAATAAAAAAAGATTTATCAATTTTCCAAATCCTGAGGATAGATCCATGCCACCCAGCCTACTACAAAATCTGGATCATATCTTTTCATTAACTTGACCAAAGAGGTTCTTCCTTAATGCACAACAAGAAAAAGGTAAAAGTACATTCACTGTGGTAACTCAATAATATACAATATTGCCATTCTAATGACTCGTGTGATTAAGTCTGATGAAATCCCTCGGCAATCTCCAGGGACTCATGCAACTATCAGTTAGTCCCTATTCCCTAAAGTACCAAAGTACACAGTTCAGTTCCCAAACTATATGCTTTCTGAAGTTTAGATCCCTTGGCAGGATTTTTCCCCTGAACCTGCTGGCATTGTAACTGCTTTCTGCACACCAGCCGCTTGAACCGGTGGTAGCATCAAACCAGGCGAAGAGATGAAACAATATCAAAGTAGAGAAGAAGAAGTTTAGTTCAAATGTTTAGGACTAAATGGATAATTGCATATAGCAATAGCAACTGCAACTGCAACTGCAACTGCAACTGCAACTGCAATTTGTCAACATAACTGAAACAAGAAGATGAAGGACAAAAAAGATGATACATACGCTAAGTCAGCCAGCATGTCTGACTTGATCACAGCCTTCCCCTCGGGCAGTTCAAGGCATGAATAGTGCATTATCATTTCCTTAAGTGTGTGCTTTGTGCTTTTAACATCATTGTCCCACAAGATGCTCTAAATCCAAAAATAGAAACTGGTGAATTCCTACTATTCCGGCATAAAGAGAAGATAATCAACAAACAAAAATAATCGATTGACAATCTTGATTTTGCTAGATATCGAGGTTGAAGAAGTACCTTTCTAATATATTCCCTTTTGACATCTTCCCATGGTACTTTTCCTTCAGGAGAAAAAATAGAAGCATTCCACAAAGCTCCCCTCGCAACCATCACTGATGAGGCACCTAAGAAAATAAGAAAGAAATGCCTGAACATATTGGTATCATTCCGGCAAGCTAAAAGCTTACTACAAAACAAAGTCAAGAAAAGTAAATGTGCTTGTTGATTGAGTCTTATTATGATATATTATCAATCAACATGGTGGGCACATTCCCTAGCATCTTAAGCTGTTGGCAGGCATAATTATTCAACATGGTGTCAAAGCATTAGGAAAGAGTTGCATCTTGACACTCTATTTATGTTTGTTTGCTATATTACCTGACTCGGGTGAGGGGATCAGGTGGGGTGTGGATCTGTGTGTCCGACTCACCTTGTGAGAAAATTTTATACAC
Source organism: Eucalyptus curtisii (assembly GCA_017140595.1). Lineage (NCBI taxonomy): Eukaryota > Viridiplantae > Streptophyta > Magnoliopsida > Myrtales > Myrtaceae > Eucalyptus > Eucalyptus curtisii. The sequence goes on along the minus strand of CM029501.1, from coordinate 14,820,420 downwards.
TGAGAATTGTCTAAAAAGGATCCATAAAGAATTCGACACTTTTCCCATTCTAGTCCTAATAAACATGTTAAATAACAGAGATATATCCCTTGAATATCTACTTTATAAGTGAATATGCAATTTGTCATTGGTTTTATAACATCGAAGTTATTATGATGCTATAAGTACATCAACCTACAATAAAGATAATGACATATCATCAGGTAACACATTTACAAGAATTCACAAAAACTATCCTCAATGTCACCTTTACACTTTGCATTTTTAGTTTCAAAACCTACAATTACCATAGTAACCAAAACCTTAACATTTATATTTATTTAAATTTAGAAAAACCATCCTCTAGTTTAACAACATTAAAATAAGCATCCTCCAACTTCAACTTTACAGTCACTAGTTCCATGACTCTATATGTTGCACCCTAATGTTTCAAACCAACCTATACTTTACACTGTCTACATTTAATAATCTTTCTGCAAATTGTAGGATTTAAAACCTCAAGTTGCGAAGTGTAGGCAAGGAGAAACTGGAGATGATTTTTTAACTCCCATCTTTAATCAATAATGCACACTGTATCAATTAAAAGCACATGACAACTAACAAATGAACAATCTCATATTATTCAATCGTCAGAATCTCTTTCCAACCTGCTAAGACTTTTTTTTTTTGGGTCATAAACCTGCTACGACTTTATGAACTTAATATCGAAATCGTAACATATGAAACAGGTGAAATATTCTCCAGCTGACCATGTTTTCTTCCAACCAGGCATATGCTAGTCATTTATAAGTTTCCATCATCACTAAAAAACTAGCTGGCGGATCCTCTCTCTCTCTCTCTCTCCTTCTCCCCCCAAAAACAAAAAAAAAAACCAGCTTCACCCACCACCTACCAAGTAACCAACTCACTCATAATTCCTTCCTTTCAGAAAATGTCCTCATCCACCTCTAAATTCTCTAATCAAACCATGGAGCAATGCATTTGGAGCTCCAGTGATGCCATTCAATTTCTTACCACGCTATTCTAGACTCAATGTTGCTTGGTTTAAAAGCTCTAGAATTGCCTATGATCATAGAAGCCTCAAAATTTTGTAGCTGTCACTTTTTTGGCAAAATGGTAAGGCTCTGAGGCAATAGGATAGGCAACAAACTCAAATGACTGTCAAAATAAGACATAAACTTCCATTATCTAGGTCAGGAGGACATCTTAATGGCAAGAGACTTCAGAAGGCCACCCCATATAGTTGAAATTGTCCTACCTATCCTCACACAAAAAATCTCGAATCTTCATGAGAAAATTTATTCTTATTGTGGTGCAGGTACACAACAACGAATTCAGCATGCGTATCACACATGATATGATGGTTGATAAAGAAGGTAGCAGACAATCAAGTACACAAATGAAAAATTTTCCAGCAATGTTAAATCTTTCAAGTCATTGAATGTGTTGCATTTACCTGTTGCAACTTTGATACGCTGGAAATCATCATACTCAAAGACATCACCATTTGCTATAACTGGAATAGATAGGGCTGCGACAACATCAGCAATCTCATCCCATTTAGCAGGATCTCTAGGTCGATCTGGTACCCTTCTGCAATTTCTCATTGAATAATAAAATACAAAACATCACATAAATAGCATTAACAAATGATCATAGTGCATTAGATTGGTGGCACAAAATTCCAAAAATTATTTGCTTAGTATGCAGTAAATAGTTCGCGTCTCATGATTTGCTTCTTTGGCAGGCAGTTGATATCATAAAATCAAACATACAAACTATCTGTTGGAAGTGCGGATGTCAGCACATCTTTCAATGAGGATTCATACAGAAACAACCCTTTTATGTGCCTTCTTGGATTCTTTCTCAAAACTTGCAACGCCAATGTGATCTGCATACCATATATCAATTCATTGTACGACTGTCTGTTCTTGTAAGTTCCACAGGTGTCACTCAAATTAAGTTGTATTTGTCGGGCCACTGGACTTTCATTTCAGTCACCCATTAACTGAACTTGCGACTTTTTGTCATTGATGAATAGAATCCGACCAATTTCCCAGCCAAAAATGCTGACATGTTGGACAAGTGGCAATCACATGGTGTCTAAATGGGCCCATCTCAACCCTAATATATATTAAAAAAAAAAAACTCAACCCTAATATAAAACTAAAAAAAATAAAAAATCAAGACGAATGTAACCACTTGCAAGCAATGAAAAAGGTTCTTGCAACCCTCTATGGCACCCACACAGGGTTGTGCAACCATCTACCACTGTCGCACACTCTGCAACAGACATCACCAAAGTTGGCAAAGGTCGAGGCCTTCTGCCCTGTTATTTGAATTTTTTATAGTTTTTTGGGATGAAATGACACCCAACTGAGCTCCATGTCATGCCAAGCGTCTACAATGTCAAGGCTAGGCCAAAAGCTAACCTAATTCCAACCAAAGTGCATCAATTGTCTGCTCCATCTTCAAATTGCTATACTTTTTGAAACACTTGATCCCACTGCACCCCCAAACACCATTATACGCAGACACTCCCCTCAGCTATTTCACCCTTTGCTCAAATCTTGCAATTATCACTCTGACATTTGTTTGTTGCGTGGGCACATCATTTAACTAATATGATAGATTCATTTTAATTTTGATGAAATTCCTTTTTTTATCGACTTGGTGCCGCTCATCTCTTCATCTTTTTTTTTTTTGGAGAAACGAATAAGATATCATTTTCTTATTAGAAAGAATATACTCTGTACATCGGAATCGTATACTTCTGGCATTTTGAGGTAAAGCTTGAGCCTAGTTGAAATTTGAGGTATTAGTCAAAAGAAATTGAAATGATTAGTGGTAATTTGCAAACTTAACCACAGCAGAGGGGACTTATGTGCTATTTGCTCTTAATTATTCTCAAGATAGTCCCTGACTCTGAAATACTCTTCCATATCTTTCCAATCAACTGTTCTACATGGAGCAGAAAGGGCTGGACATCCAAAATATTCTACCTTCAGAATTTAAGACTTATTTTTGAAAATAAAAAAACTGCTATAACCAACGATAGACAATCATCAAGGGACCACATGGCCAAAGATCACACATCGTTGCAGAGTTACATTTCACATACATCATCAATACACTATAATAACACCTATAGATCTTAAAGTTTCCTTTAGTCAAAATCTCACCGAAAAAAGCTGTCCAAGCAAAGTAAGTCATGTTTGTAGGAACCTTAGCCTTCCAAATCTGCCTCAAGAGAAATTATAGTTTAAATATTCACGAATCAGAATAAGTCTTAGAAAGCTTACTATCTACAATTATCCTCATACTGATATCTTGAAAGGTCCCGTCATCCCAATATTAATTTTCTAATCTTATAGTCCCTACCTAATGTTCACTGACATGCACACAAAAAACTTTCACGTAAAAGAGTTCACATGCAAAGTACTTCTAATCTCATTAGCACTATCAGTTCTCGTCACATGATTCTCGAAAAAAACATCAAGACTGTTAAAGCTCCCAATAAAAATCATTAGATATCAATCTATGTATGTTACCCCTTCACATTTGCATAATAGTGTTGAGGAAATTTTTTGAAGGTGAATATGCTGCCCACTTCACACCCTAGTAACAGTCGCCCTAGCAATCAGACCTTTTGACAAGAAAATTGTAGTCTTATATACTCTAATTTGACTTCAAATGACATAATGCATTTCTTAGAGCCAAATTCAACCTTTTGTCCTAACTTTGCATATCAGCACTCATAAATGCAACTTGTTTTTAACTGCGTAATTACCCAATCGAGTGCAATCAGACTAACCAAAATAATTATCTGCTTATTTAGGTCATCAAATGAATCATGTCTTACCAAGGCAAATTAAATCAGAGGGTAACTGTGAGGGCAGAAGGTAGGTAACATGAATGTCACAGGAGCCATGGTTGAACATATTGGGGAGAGAGAGAGAGAGAGAGTTGCGACACAATGTACCAGTAAAAGAGTTGGGGGATTTGTCAATATCTGGACAAAGTGATTGGAACAACCAGCGGATTCCATAAGAAAATCATACTTTAGAACTGCAAATCTAATTTGTTGCAATAGCTACATATCTAAACTTTTTTCAGGCTTTAGGTGATAATCATAACATGGTAACAAAAATAAAATAGAATAAATTAAAAAATGCAATAACAGAATAGAGAAAACCTTTTGTCTTCCATAATTAATAAGTTTCCAAGAGATATTACAGAATTTGTGGAAGAGGCATACCTATAAGAGTACTTTTCATTGTTTTTTCAGGTTTGCATGATATTAACTAATTACATCCAACATCATAACTATTCTTGTTTTCTCAAACAAGATTAAGAATAGCGAAAGTCAACACGCTCTCAGGAGCATTCCCATTAACTATCTTGTAGGTACTTAATTGAGTCAAATGCAATAGTTTTGTTTTGGTAAAAGAGTCAAATGCAATAGTTGATACTACTTAAGTCAATGAAATTTAAAACTATAGTACTCAAATAATGATCTCAAGTTTACGTGTTTTCAATGTGGTTATCTTACCCTTTAATAGGTTAATAAAGATGGGTGCCAAATCCGATAGCAGAATAATCATTAAAGCTGCTTTTATTTATCATTACCTTCCATGAACAGCAAGCGCAGAGACACCTGTTTTTTCAATTCTCCTTGCTAGTTCTACTGTATCGTGAGAATGCTTGAGAAGTCGGATCTTACATGTAACTGGTGTGTCAATATTCCTCTTCAAGGTAGTCAAGATCTGAATTGCACATGAGAAAGTTATAAAATGTACTATATTCTTTAGCAAGTAAAGAACATTTCAAGTGCCACAACTAGACACGGGAGGACACATAAGTGCCAGAACTTTCAAAAGGTAGACTTAAATGCCACTTTTTTTTTTTTTTTTTGAAATTTGAACATCTAAGTGCCAACTCCAGCATTGAGGTTTGCCGGAAATCCGACATGGCATTGTTTTATTAATAAAACCGTGGCTCACCGGAATGTCTACTCAGCAATCCTTGTTTAAAAGGACACCATCCTGCATGTTTCCCCAAATTAAAAACCCTAAATCAGCCAAAATCCCCAATTGAAGGCCCTCGAGCCCTAATTTCGGTTTGCCCCCAAATTATACCGCTAAATCTTGGAAATGGAGAGTAGGACCTTCAGCAATGGCTCAAATTCCTCTCGACGACGGCAAACAGCAAGTGACAATGGCAAGCGGCGAGCGACCACGAGTGTATAGCGAGCGGCGACGTAGCCTCAGCAAGGATGGTGACCGAGCATGAAGGGCGAGTATGAGAAGGAACGGCCAGCTATGGATTGTGCTTGATTGTGATGTCATTCAGCGAACCGCACCAAAATGACATCGTTTAGCGTCATCTTACATAGTTTACGTGGATGGCACAATGTCGTTCGCCCTGTCTACATGGATAATTTATTTTGAAGAAATGCCACATCATAAAATTCTTGCTGAAAAAAAGCTACGTCGGCTGTTTGATCGGAAATTCTCTCCATTGGTACTTAAATGCTCATTTCTTCTCCGATTTTGGCACTTAAAGTGTACCTTTTGAAAGTTTTGGCACTTATGTGTCTCTTGTGCCAAGTTCTGGTGCTTAGGCTGTTTTTCTGCCATTCTTTAGCGATCTGAAGTAGATAAACAACAGTGATGTCTTCAGTATCAGAGAGGGAAAGATCAGGCGATGCTTACATCATGAATGAGCTCTGGTTTATTCAGTAGGGCAGCGCCCATGCCTCCACTCAAAGAAAATGACTTTGGGCATCCCATATTAATATCTACTGCAGCAACATCTTTACACCTGGGAACAAAAACCATGTCAGAATAAGTAGGCAACGATGCTTCTTCCAAATTTTTGACCAACATCAATTGGAAAAGAGTGAAGAAAAATATAAAACAAGTGATCGATCACTCATTAAACTTAAAAACATTTTTTCTGAATTATGTTTTGCTAGGAAAATCAGGCATCACCCGCTTCCATTCAGGAAGCCCAAGCAATGTGGAAACAATTTAACGAAAAAAATTCCATTTCACAGGTTGCTTGACAAAGTTGGCTCCATTTCTCATTCAATGGCTCTCCCCCTCTCACAGTAGAGCCTCCCAACCTCTGGGAATTCATCCGGCAGCACTCAGCACAAATACAGGGAGGAAGAATATGATGCTACATGCCATCAACACCGAACAATCTTTCGCACTTTCTGTAAATTTTGCTTAAGACTTCGATGGGATGAGAGAGAGATCAAACACATTCAAGAAAAAATTCACTTACAACTGAAACACAACTGTGTAAATTTTTCCACAGACATCTAACACATCTAAAAGGTTTTGTGAATTAAATTGAAAATCCGATTCTTCTACATGCAGGTTAAAATAGCTAATTTGATACATTTAATAAGTGAGCTATGTCATGGGAAAATGGACTGTTTTACAGGTGGGCAATGTATATTTTTCTTACATTTTGTGGTCCGCCTTCACCAGCTTCTACCAGGCCACGTTAATTTTAAAAAACTAGGAGTAGTTTCTTTAAGCAGGTCATGTACACAGCTTATCCATGGATAATCTTTGCAAGAAAGCTCCACAGCTGAACTTAAGGCTGTGTTTGGGAGAGCTTAAGCTAAGTAATTAGTTTGCTCTCTCTCTCCAAGGTTTCGCTTTCCCACCAAAACGTCAAATTAATTCTAATTTCTAAGTAAAAAGAATTATCTTAAATAGAAACAAATCTTAAGTAGATAAACCCCTAACCCATAAATGCCCAACAACCTCATGTAAGATGAGCCAAACCTCAAATGGGTGGTGCAAACATGGGATTGGTTGTTTTCGATCGTGTGGAAAGTCGAAATTATGCTATGCAACTAGTTCACACATAAATGTCCATTGCTTCACCACTAAGCAAACTCCATGGATATATGTTTTCAAATGACTTTATGCATCCATATTTGCCTGTCTTAACAGTTTCAGGAGTTCAATGTTAAGTCAAATTCCAACTGTACAAGAATAGGGTGAACAACGCAAGGATACACTTGCAACCGTTTACAAACTTCCAATTGATCCTCTTTATACCACTATATTTATTTGGTTAAAATTCTCTCACCTATTTCATTTCCTCCTTAGGATTAAAATCTGTCATCCTTTTCAATTAATATACATGCCATCAGAGATATCATTTTGAGGCATTTTCAAAACAAATGAGTTTCATAGTCCCATTTATAACAAAATTGCTTCATTTCACAGAATTTACATATAAGGGCATTTCCAGCATGCCTGTACCATTCCCAGGTCAACCCACTGCAAACCAAATGAAACAAAATCGTTGTGAGACAATCTAGTTTATTTGACGAGCCAAACTGCAAAAGCTCATTTTATAGTAAATCCTGCTCCATTGACTATTCACTCCTGTTGAAGTGTGACGATACTACAACTAATAAAGTACCAAGATTGCCCCAGCATGCTGCCTACTTGTGTGACAGATACTTCATGGCTAGCAGCAAATCAGCATTTCAGAGCTCCTAATTGGTGTGACAGCATAACTAAAAGTGCGGAACAAAATAGTGATTGCTTGATAGCTTCCCTGAAGAATCTTAAAATGCCATTAAAGGTGAATCACTCAACTCAAGAGAAAGAGAATATCATAAGGAAACCCAAATCTATGTTGGATATGCAAATCAATTTTCAGAGGGAGTTGTCAAACTAACATATTATCATATTCCAAGGCAAAATATCACATGTCACTTACACTATTTCTGCAGCACGTAGAGCCCTCATGGCATCAGAAGTACCCATTTGAAAGACTACCCGATCCCGTTCTTGCTTGCAGGTTCTAAAAACAACATTCTCTGTTCCTTTCTCTACAAAATCTGTCGAACCAATGCGCTCTGATGAAAAAGGAAAAATAGAATTTCAGAAGAGAAGTTTTCTTCACAAGATCTCTGATGCAGCCAATAAATCCATGCAAAAAGATATTTGCTGATGTTAGAATATTTTTAAAGAATAAACCACGCCTTTATCCGATAGCTCAAACTTTTAGAACAGTTGGCAATGGTTCCATAAAATTTCACATAATATCAAAGCTAGAGGTCTTGAGTTCAAATCATTTCAGGCCCCATTTGCCTCCCAAATTAAATTTCCACGATTAGTACTAGGCAAGAAGACCAAATTAAGCATGAGGAGGAGTGTCAGTATATTTAAATAATAAACCATGTCTTTAAAAAAAAAAAATAGGTTAAGCTTTTAGAACAGTTACCAATAGTCTCATCAAATGTCACAACTCATATATTGATGTTCCTAATGGAGTTTTGGTGGAAGATTGACTTCACAAATCAAGTAACAGTCCTAAGGGATTAGGATTCCTCTCTTACATATATTAGCAGTCTTATATCTTTCAGGATTTGATTCTCATTAGGATTTTATTAAGTTTCTATATTACTAGATGTTTCTTATTAGGATTTTATTCTCATTAAGCAGCTGGATGTTCATTTAGGCCTTACATCATGGCCCTACCATGCCCTTGACGATTCTCTAGTTCTCTGCACTTCTCCTTCTTTTTTCTTTATCTCAAGTTTCATTTTATAGTTTCTCCACAATTAAGTGCTTGAAATACCAAATACCAAACAACATTTACTTTCAACATAAACGCTTCACCCAAGGCCCCTTTTGTCAAGGCAGAATCCCAATGTCAAGGTTTCAAACTCAGCTTAAGCCCTTCCATTTATATAAGGAGAGCAAAAAAATTAAGATTAAGGTCTAAATGAACAATTGGCATAGCTAAAATCTTGCCAATATGCGTCATTGTCATCTCCAAGGCCAAGCATATATCATCTTGGAGCATAAGTAAATGTCAACGAACTTGACCACTACGCATTGACTTTTGCACTTGATGTTTACTGGTAAAATACCATCACAAAACCTCAAGTGCTTATTTCCTAAGGTACTTAAATAGAAAACCTCATGTGAAAGTGCTTTAGCATGCAAACAATGATCAGAAGAGTAGATAGTCACTTGCTTCTTATTAGAACTCGAGGATTCCAGATATCAATACCTATCTTCTCTGGAAATCTTATTGATTAACTACCATCAAAAGATAAAACCTGCCACTGGTCTAGTAAATATTTGTAGCTGAAAGGAATATCAACGTGATGTTTCTTTATCTGAGCATCTACCTGCAAGTCTTACAAATTATAATTGTATCCTTAATTTTCATGAGAACAATATTGGAATAATGCTAATGAGGGAAGTGAAGATCCCATTGCCTCCCTCTTCGTTTGAAAGGATGCAGAGCAAGGGAAAAGAAAATGGTAGATATTTATAATCCCTTGTCTGGGATGGAGAAGATGATGGAATGGATGCGAAAAGAGTAAAGTAATTGGTCTTGAATTTCCCCCTTCAGAATATCACCCTCTTTCTCAAAAATGACAGTGAGACTAGATCAAACTTGCCAGCTCATGTAAAGTCGCCTTTTTTCAAGATTGAAAGTTACTTAGCTTCAGCTAGCAAACCCACTTTCAGATTTTAACAGCAATTTTTAGACTTGTAGCCGCCTGGGCCAACAGCAACTCGAAAGTAGTTGGTTGCAAATGTGAAAGAAACAAAAGCATCAGCAACTGGAAGAAAACTGCCCAACATATCTGCTACCACATAGCTTATTTAACTAAAAAACCCAAATCAAATTCATGTCAGATTCTCCTGCTCACACTGTGCACATGGAATCAAACCACAATCCATTCGCACAACACATCAACAGCATACTTCTACCAGATTTTCCTTCTAAAGCAGGTGCGCACCGTACCGTTCGTTCTCCGCTCGCATTTGAGAAACTTGTGGTCGATAATCTCCTCCCCGTACGTTATATCGGCACCATACTGAGCAGCAAGCAACCTGAGAGGCAGCGTCCCCTGCAAAATCTCGAAATTCGTTACCCAAATTCATTCCGCAACAAATCGAAGCACGATGACGCGAGTCGATCAGAAGGGTTTCAAGGAGGTTTCTTGAACTCACGACTCGAACCATGGGAGCGAGAACGTGCTTGTTCTCGTACTCCATATCCGCGGGAGGGGACGCCGCCGCCGCCGGCCGGACCTCGCCGTAGCCGCCGCCGAGCCCGTAGAGGAGCGGAACGCACGGCGGACGAAAGAGGGCGCGTAGGCCCAGAAGAGTAAAATCCCCTCGTGGTCGAGAGGGAAAAGGAAGCATTTTTATTTACCCGATCAAGCATTTTTATTTATTTCCCTGAATTGAAAAAAAAAAAAATAATTCACCGAATACTCCGCTCTCATCGATTTATTGTCTCTCTCTCTCTCTCTCTTTTAATATTAACAATAAAAAAGTCACCCTTATTTCTTCCGATCTCGTATCAATTTCACTATATAAATATCACTAAAAATAAGTGCATTAACGAAGTGTTTAGAGGACCTAATTACAAAATAAATTAGAAAACCGAATACGAACACACGATAGATCATTGAGACTATATGATTGTCGTTTGGTGACGGTTTTGCTTTATATAAAAATGTAAGGGTTAAAAAGGTTACACGATTGCCAAAATTGATCAAGGGAAAACTTATTCCGTTTATTCCGTTTACGGGACTGCCACTTGTGCCTTGATTTCCTTGCTGACAGGGTTGGGCTAAGCGGGGTATACAAAAGGGGATCCTCTCTCTTTCCATACGTAGAGGACTTAGCTCATGTAACGCAATTATCGTCGATATCAGCAAGGATAAATGCAATGATGTGTAAGAGCCTATGGATGGCTATTATATCACTTCATTTGTTAAAATCACCGTCATCCTTATTTTTCATTTTGTTTTTTTGGCAGTCGAAAGTTTTACCTTATGTTCCTAACATATTATTTCAATGCATTACGAATCCAATTCATGTATAAAACATAGGATGTCATATCATTTGTATACGGTACAGCACATGCCTTCTTAAATCTCGTACTACTTGTATAGGGGAAGTGTCCCATTGGTGATTAGGTCATGTCTTGCATGCTCTCAACATGGCATAACATACATGCAAGTCAAACAAGTGAATAATATGACCCAAAAAAAAAAAAAAAAAAAAAAAAAAACACAAGTGAATAATAGTCATGTGACACGGTCCATGAATCATCCCGTATCCATATACCCTTGGGAGTGAAGCTTGGGGTTATCGAGTGAAGAGTGAGGACGCAGAGAAGATAAACACAACTGGTCCGTGGGAATGGCGTCATGATGGTTGGTGTTAGGAGCTCTAAAAAAGGAGTATATTGCTTAGGAGCTCTAAAGGCGGGGTTGGCCTCCCGTGCACAAATTGGTCGGGAGCTGATGCTGCTCTTCTGATGAGGCCAAGGCAGATCAAAAATCAATTGTTGAGTCTAACGAGGGCTGCTGTCTCGCTCGATGGACTAGAGGCTATTCATCGTATTGTTCACTGGAACAACTATAAAAGGAAGGTTGGCCTAGCGAGATCCGCTCGCCAGGCGCCGCATGGGTTGATCCATGGCCAAGGAAACTATCGACCTGTGACACATGCATATCTCATAGTTCATGTCCACATATCATCATCAAACAATAGAATATACGAACGATAACTTTTCACATCCCTATAAGTTTTCCTTAGAATAATACTGATTTCACCGGTGAGTTACTATTTGCACCGCTAATATTTAATTATGAGTAAGTGAATTTATGAAAAACTTAATAAGTTACCATTACACAGATGGTCATAAATCTCTAACGTCCTTTGTGAGTTACCGCCAGTTGCCTGATTGGTAGTATACCAATTAGGACAAATTTCAACGATGTAGAATTCACCGTCAATGTTACATATCTACCCTCCACGAAACGAATTCCCATGGTCAGTGAGCAGAATTTTACGAGGGTCCCAGAAACTGTGAAAGAACGCAACACAGAAAGATAAAGATGATATCAACAGCATTATTTTTTCTTCATTCTCTTTGCGCTCTGTTTTTCATAATATATAAGCTACAAGATGCTATCCATTGCAGGGGCTAGAACTCATATTGTCCTGTATTCCTGTACCTTCAATACGAAGCTCTTTCAAATACTTGTGCCTGTGAATCTCATTTGGCAAGTCACGAAGTTACCAGCAAAAACTGACATCTAAGAAAACCAAGTGTTTTAACTGCATGATGGATTTATCGACTTCAACCAACCTTATACAGAACTGCATGATCAGTCGTTCCAATTTTGCTAGTCCTGAGAAGTCAGGAGTTTTAACCAATAACCGGCAATCTGAGGGGTAAGTACATTATCAGTGCCAAAAGTTGTGTACATCGCTCACTTTGGTGTCAAAAGTTTAGTTTGGATCACTTAAGTGCCAACAAATTTGAAAAACAATCATTTCAGTGTCAACGCCAATCAATTTGGCCGGAAATCCGACATGGCACTTTTTAATTAATTTTTGAAACTGACGTGGCTCGTCAAAGAGTTGAGTCAGCATCCAAACAACAACACAACGCCGTTTGGCGTCTTTCCCCCAACTTAGAACCCTAAATCCCCAAATTGAGATAGAGAGAGAGAGAGAGAGAGAGGAGAGAGAGAAGGCATGTCGTCTTCTTCCCCGAAGAACAAGAAGAGCAGCGACCTTTGACCCCTCTTCACCAGCACCAGCACCAGCAATGGCACCTTCGACCCCTCTTCTCCCTCCTCCTCCGCTCTCACCTCCTATTTTTCCTACCACTTCTTGCTTGAGCAACAATCTCTATAATGCTGCGAGTCTCCAGTGTACACATATTGTTTGCTTTAGATACTAAGGGTCCGTTCGTTTCGCGGAAAATAGGCCATTTCCGGAAAATATTTTCCTAGAAGTCATTTTCCAGGAAAATGATAATATTTTTTGGTGTTCGGCTAAAACCTGAAAATGTTTCGGAAAATATTTTCCGGTGTTCGGTAAGGAAAATATTTTCTGCTCACCAGATTGGTGAGCGCGAGCGTCAAGCTCGAGGCTCGCCAGATTGACGAGCACGAGTTTGAGATTGATGACCTTGAGGTTCACCTGGTGACGGCCGACGACTAGCCGAGAAAGAAGAAGATTGGAAACAAAGAAAAGAAAAAGAAAAAGAAAAGAAAAAGAAAAGGAAAAAAAGAAATAGAAAATTAAAAATAATTTGAATAGAAAAAGAAAAATACAATTTAAAAATAATTCGAATAAAAAAAGAAAATAAGAAGAAGAAAGGGGAGGAGGAAGTGATGATTTGTAGATGTGTGAGATGATCGAGTGGGGAAAATGTTTTCCACTTTTGAAGACTTTTTCCTTCCATGGAAAACATTTTCCCTTAGGAATTCATTTTCCGTGAAACGAACGTCGGAAAATCCGGAAAACATTTTCCCGGAAAATATTTTCCGCGAAACGAACGGAGCCTAAGTCCTCATGGTTTTGTTCTCCCACACGCGGTCGGGAGTCGACTCTGATACCACTTGTAATGCTGTAGCGTCCTCGCTGTGGCCCCACATGCGGTCGGGAGTCGGCTTTAATACCACTTGTAACGTTGTAGCGTCCTCACTGTGGCCCCACACGCTGTTGAGAGTCAGCTCTGATACCACTTGTAATGCCCCGGGTCTCCATTGTACACATATTGTCTGCTTTGAACACTAAGTCCTCACAGTTTTGTTTTTCTCGGGGTAGCCATATTACCCCAAAAAAACGCGTATGTACAGTTAGAGGGACCCAAGCCTTATAAGCTAGTCCATGACTCCCTCCCTAGGCGATGTGGGACAAGAGAGGGACCCCTTCCTTGCGCACGTCTGGGGACCGAGGCATGGATGCACCGCCATCCCTCCTCCCCGCGCACCGCCGCTCGGGCTGTCACAATCTCAGTCTCTCCTTGCTCACCTGGTTGAGCAACTACGATGGTGGCTGAGCGACGGTGGCCGAGTGGCGAAAACAAAGAAACCCTAATTTCAATCCACATATGAGCTATACGACGTCGTTTTTGCGAGGATGTCCATGTATGACGGCAAAACGACGTCGTTTCTTGAGGAGGATGGAAAACAACGTTGTTTAAAAGCCACCGCAACTTTTTTTTTTAAAATATAAAAGCCACGTAATTAATCTGGCCGGAATCTCTCGCCGGTGGCACCAAAGTGATTGTTTTTTCTCCAATTTGGCATTTAAGTAATCCGATGGAAACTTTTGGCACCAAAGTGAGTGTCGTACATAACTTTTACCACTAATAGTGTACTTACCCTGGCCCGGCAATCCGACGAATCTAGGACGTTTAAGCTCTTCGCCTTCTGCAACAACAAAAAGATAAAAAATCATGAAATGATCAAGTTCTGGATTTAATAGATAGAGACGTTCCTAGCATATATGTCACACCTTTATATGACTCCAACCGCCCCAATGATGGGTAAAGGTGCTCCTTGCTAGACTGAGAACGACTAGATTCTTCATGGATAGCTTGGCTATGTCAAAGTCCTGACGAAAACCATACCAAATAAGCCATCGCAATTTTGGAAGTAGATGTGACTTCTTCCGGAAAAATGTGGTCATAAGATGAAACTTCTGCCACAAAGTCTTTTTTGCTACTATCGACCAGACTAGCGAATAAAAATTGGTCGGTGTCGAATCGCTGAGCGGGCTCTTACCAACTACAAGGAACCTAGATTTGGGAGTCTCATGAAGTCCTCATCTGCAAAACGGTGTCTTACCTTACAGCGAAACTGGAGATCGAGAGCTTCAACCTTTTCCTTTTCCTGCCAAAAAGGAAACGCATTAATAACCCCTTGTGTTTTGTTTCATCATAAAAGTGTAAGTAGCCAAATTGTAGCGCTAGCGGGGAGCTTTTACCTGTTTTGTTATCAGCACATTTAATGCTTGATCAGCAGACTACACTCTAGTTTGCTTCTCTGTCACCATATTACCATCTTGGCGGATGATTTCCCGCCCCATGTCCCTTATCAGATCATGCATGCACAACGTATTAATTTTGTCGATCTTTATTAAGGACATATGCTGCAGAACTTCTAAAGCTTCTTTTGGAAAAAAAAAAAATCAGTTTCATCCCACATGTGGATTGCAGTTTCTTTTTCATATCCAATGAAAAAGCAAGCTATATAAAAAAATATGTGCTTTTGCCGATCATCTAATACCTCGTAACTTATCTTCAGCTTACTGTTGACTTCCTCATGAGGAACTTTTTCCAACTTTTTCAATATGACATCCCACATTTCTTTCCTGTTGCAGGATAAAAGCAAGCCTATAACCTCGAGAGCTAGAGGAAGGCCTCTAGCAATGCGTACCGCCTTTCTGGAGTGAGCGAGATAATCATCCAAAGGACAATCTCTTCTGAATGCTTATTTGCTGAAAAGTTGAAGAGATTTGTCAAAATCCATGTAGTTAAGTTTGTAGGTCCAATCCACTTCAGGAATGTTGAGAACTTGTTTGTTTCTACTAGTGATGATAACCTTACTTCCTTCACCGAACCAATCACATTTGCCCATAAGTGTGATTAATTGATTCTTTCTATCAACGTCATCGAGGAGAAGGAGAAGCCTTTTACCATACAGCCTTTCACTAATCATCTCAATCCCTTCGTCCGTGTCGCTCATGCTTATATATTTTCAATTCCTTTTGAGGTTGTCCGAGATCAGCCGATTCTGTAAGTACTCAACACCCTTTACATTCGAAGTTTCTTGAATGTCAGAAAGGAAACAACAATGCTCGAAATGAGGTGAAAGTTGATTGTAGATGATTTTTGGCAAGAGTGGTCTTTCTAACACCACCCATTCCATGGATACCAACTATTCGTGTTTCATGTGTCAAGGGCCAATCATTCTCATGATTTCACTCATGTGATTGTCGACTTCCACCAAGCAATCCGGTAATGCCAAACAATCCTTTTTCAACCCACTCAAAACCTTCTTGATGAGTGTTTTCACGAAATCACCTTGTGCCTGATATTTTTGGTTTTGAAAACACATGGACTTAGGAAATTGGGTTGAACAACAAATGGTTAGGCCAAATAAAATTAGAAAATCTAACACCCCATTTGGATAAATTCCTCATTAAAATTATATGAACTACAAAATGTCATTAAAAAAGAAAAAGGATGAAAATGGACTTATAACATAGAGCTAAACTCAAAAATAGTAAAATTTCGGCCAGCCATCCCACTTTTAGCATGATTTCTAAATGATTTCTAAATTTTCTAGATATACGTTCAAGTTCAATACCCGATATAATAAAAATTCAGCAAGGACTCAACCATCCCATTTGATGTAAGGACCAATTGCGTATAGCTATAATAGATAGGAATGAATGTACAATTACTTCCTTTGCTATTGGAGAAAAGGTCTCATGATAATCAAAGCCTTATGTTTGGGTGAAGCCTTTGGCTACTAATCGAGCCTTGTAGTGTTCAATAGAACCATCTGCTTTGAACTTGATCTCGTATACCCATTTGCATCCGATCGATTTCCAATGCGGTGGTGATGGGACAACATCCCAAGTATGATTCTCTATAAGTGCAGTCAGTTCTAAATCC
Organism: Eucalyptus curtisii; assembly: GCA_017140595.1. Taxonomy (NCBI): domain Eukaryota; kingdom Viridiplantae; phylum Streptophyta; class Magnoliopsida; order Myrtales; family Myrtaceae; genus Eucalyptus; species Eucalyptus curtisii. The sequence goes on along the minus strand of CM029501.1, from coordinate 14,803,917 downwards.
ATTGCATGTTGCCACCTGGGGTCTTTTGCTGCTCAGCGAACGAAGATGGTTCGTGTTCTTCTGATATTCGGCTGATACAACACATGTTCTGGCGATAACTAGCTAAAGGAAACATATGAGGAAACATGATATTGTGTACTTGAAGAACTTATAATAGAACATATATAGTCTTTAGTCCATGTAGCTTGGTGAGTCTATTGTCCAGAACGTCGGGGCTATTCAACCATATGCTCAAGAACTACTGATGATTCAGGATAAATCCCCGATATATCCATTGTTGAAGAGGATTGAGAAATTTCCTCAAATAGAACTGGTGATTCCATCTCCGGGCTTATAGATTCCATTAGTGCTGATATCACAGGTTTTGGTGTCATAGATGGTCCTAGTGCTATAAGAAATCCCGGTGCCAATGATAAATCTTCATCAAAAGATAAGGTTGGTTGCTTTCTAATAAAGTGCCTTGTGATGAAGGCAGCATCTCTATGAAGGGAAACACATCTTCATGAAATATAACATCCCTGTTTATAAAGAAATTCCTTGTAGAAATCTTCATAATTCGATATCCCTTCTGAAGAGGAGGATATCCCATAAAAATACATTTGGTTGCATGGGGACCCATTTTGTCCGAGGACCCACATTTGTTGCATAACATAAACAATCAAATACTCTAAGATGACCGTTATCTGGCTCTTTTTTGTAAAGCATTTCAAATGGAGTTTTACCATTAAGAATCCGAGTTAGTATGTTATTAATCAAATAGGCTATTATGACCACACAGTCTTCCCAAAATTCTTTAGGAACAAAAGCTTGGTATTTTAGTGCACGGGCTACTTCTAAAAGATGTCTATGCTTGTGTTCAACAATTCCATTATGTTGTGGAGTGTAAGTGCAAGAACTCTCATAAAATATGCCATGAGTAGACAATAATGTTGTGCAATCAGAAGTGAAGAATTCACGCCCATTATTTGTATGAATTTGGTGTACATATTTACCAAACTGATTCCTAATTAAGGAAAGCAAATTTGATAAATGAGAAAATGTTTGACCCTTTGATTGCATAAGATATAACCAAGTGGCACGAGTATAATCATCAATGATTCTAAGAAAGAAGCGGGATTCATCATGATGAGGGTTATGATAGGGACCCTAGATGTCCATGTGAAGCAAAGAAAATGGATTTTTTTGCTCGAGATGTACTCACTAGAAATGGTGCTCGAGACTGTTTAGCCAAATGACATATTGGACATTTCGGGAGAGAAAATCGTGCACCGTGACCCAACCATTGATAAAAAAAAAGAGATTTTTATTTCGACTGATGGCATTACAAAAAATGCTTTTATTTAATAATTCTAAATCTTCTAGGGAGTTGATCCAAAAATAAAGTCCTTGTGCCACATTACCCAAGCCTATCATTTTGCCAGCGAATTGTCCCAAAAGATAAAATTTTCAAGATTGAATATGGCTCAACAAGAATTGTCTACACATACCTTTGAGACAGAGAAAATATTAAATTCAAAATCTGGAATAAATAGGACATTTTTTAGGACAAAGTGCTAACTAAGATGTACGGTACTGATTTTGGTAGCATGTGTAATGTTCCCATTTGGAAGATGCACCATAACAGGAGATTGTGTGTTTTTATGGACATGGGAAAACATATATTCATTACATACTATGTGGCCATTAGTGCTTGAATCGATAATCCATGCATTAGCTGATAGCAAATTCCTTTTATAGAGAAAAGTACATGAGAATTCCGTACCAGTGTCACTATTCTTGAGCTGGCTCAAAACTTGTGCAATATTCTCATATTGTTCTTGGGTGATAATTTGATGAGGTGTCCTACCACTTTCTGTGTAGAGACTTGATAAACTGTAGATTCCCTCTTTTTTATCTTTAACATTAGGTCTCCCATGTAATTTCCAACATGTATTAATAGTATGGTGTGGACGTTTGCAATATTTGCAATATATAATTTTAGTTTTGGAATTTTGACCATTAACCCTCCCCGCTTATGTAGCATTTCGTGGGCCATAGGATCCCCTATAATTTGGTGCTAACATGGCAGAATAACGCCCGCCCGATTAGGCTAAAGAGATGGTCATTTGTGGACCATCCGATCGTGCGCGTCAATCCCAGCCATCCATTCTAGCGATCTAATCGAGGCCATATGTTCCAGTGCGCTTCCCTCGACTATCGGATCTTGCGATTTTTTCCTAGTCGCCTGATCCAGATTTGCAATCCCAACCATCCACCTGTGAAGACCTAGGGTTGTCTTCCTCCTTTCTTGTCGCCGTAGCTATGAAGCCTCCAATTTTTTTGCTGTCTGCTGCGGCTTCGATACCTTCATCAGCGTCGGTCATCATCTCCGTCACAGCAAAGCTAGATGGGAACGATGTGAGGCTCATTCCCTCACCAACCCAAGCTTGCTTAGCCGCGGCAACTCATTGATTCTCTTCCTATACCGCTAATTGGAAGATTAGTGCAAGCGGCAGTTGGGGATCCATCACAAGGATTTGCAATCGGAATTTCGAATATGACTCATTAAGGGTAAGCAAAAATCTTATGGCCGTTTCCCTTTCCTTATGGCACGGTACTGGAGAGTGCCTTCTGGCCCCTCCAATTTTTCTTTAGCTGCTTCGATTTTGTTCCACAAGACCAAGAGCCGATTGAGGCATGTGGTGACCGAAAGGTTGCCTTGTTTTAGTTTGGACAAGGCTTGGGTTAGTATGAATAATTTTGCTCGATGTAATTTCCCGTACATTATCTCATATATTATCCCAAAATGTCTTCTAATCTTCCGTCGGAGGAAGGCCAGCCACAACGTCGGGTGTCAAGCAGTTCCCAATCCAGGTGCGTACCAGTTGGTTGCACCGTCACTCGTTCGTTAGGAAGGGCACAACTTTGTCGATGAAACCCTCCTTGTCCTCGGTGACAAGTGCTCTCTAGAGGTCCCATGCCCAAGAGTGGTAGTTTGCTAGTCCGGTAAGTTGCTGACTGATTAGGTGTAATTCTGGCCCGTTCGTCGGCATTGTGTAAAGCTGATCTCCGAGCTTCGAGTGGCCGCCTTCGTTGAACGGAAATAGGCAAGGCATGAGTGAGGGTTGAGGCATTGGGTAGGGTTCCGTGCCTTGACTTGGTATGGAACGGGTCTGTGACCTGCATTCGTTTAGGCCGACTCACCAATCGAGTCAGTCCCATATGAAGAGGGAATTGGCCCTCTTCTGTTGGGCTGAGTGCCAAAGCCCGCAACATTTTCTCCTTCAGATGGGTATTGGGCCATATCTATCTCGGCCCAGTGGCTCAGTGGCTTCGGACGGGATACCAATGGACTGGGGGCCACTGAATTGGCCTAGGGATCTGCACTAGAGTAAGGGCAGAAATAAAGTTGGCATCTTCAACTGGTACTTCTTGACTAATCGACTCAATCTTGGCATCTTCAACTTGTCCTTCTTGACTAATCGACTCAATCTGGTTAGATGGTGTGGGCGTTTGGTTTTAGGGTAAGGAATCCTCTACTGTCAACACTCTCATCCTTTGCCATGTTATCAAAAAATAAAGGAATTTCTAATCGCTTTGTTGATTTGTTTTGCAGGAAGAGATTTGCAACAATAGATTAGGAAAAAAAAAAGATGGCAATTTTAGGGTTGCAGAAACTAGGCCAGGAAGATGAGGCTCTGATACCATGGCAGAAAGAGAAATGGAATTGCATAAAATGTTTTCTTGTATTCTATTATGTATACAAGTACATTGAGCAATTTATAATATAAGAATGAAAGAATAAAATAAGAAAAATAATATACATGAATCACTATTTCCTATTTACAGTACTAATCAATGATTGACTAGAATCAATCACAATCGGAATTAGCTTCAAGATCTTCAATCTTATCTCCAACAAATACTTCCAAAATTGAATCGCGTTGTACGTCTTTTGGTGAGATGATAACTTCTAGAGTCATGGAATTTGAAGTTTTTAAGAGTCATGATATCGACGTCTCCGAAAATCTTGGAAGCCATAATCTCAGAAAATTTGTGTATCGTCCACGATGAAGTGTGCCCTCTCACAAACTTTGATGCCAATCTTAGATTTGAGGATCCTGGCATGGATTGCAATTTTGTCAAACAATCTTTCAAATTCCCCTATGTTTGATCTTCCCATTCGGGTTAGTACTTCTCCTACCGAGGCATACTGCAGGTAAGATTTTGTGAGACCTATTCTAAAAGTTTAAGTTGTTAAATGAATGCGTGAATTATTATTTAAATATTCTAACACCGCATAATTATACAGGATGATTCCTTGGTTCGTGCACTCTATTTTCATGTGACTCGTGGATCCTTTCCTTTGAAAATTGAGAGTTCCTCGAAAAAGTTACAAACCTTCATCTTAGTCTAGAGGATGCATTCACATATGATGTGATAAGAGGCCAAACTACTTTGGGCCATCATAAATGGCATTCCTCTTAGTATCGCGTACTCTCTTTCCACACACGTATCACACAATTCTTATAAACTCTGGTGGATTATCCTATACATATGTAATACTTTTTATATACATATGCGGTCTCCTTTCGAATATTAATTGAACCTTTAGAGTTGAATATTCTCTCATCGTATCTTCTGCCTCTTTGAGTGTACGTCTTCCCTTGTTAGTCAAATTCCACGTGCCGCTCATAATCTGTTGCATGTGAAAGGGGGAATTAAGTATCACGCATCACTTCACAATGAGGTCATGTACATAAGTCTCCCTCCACCTATCAGCTTTTTGGGTTGATCATGCTAATAGAAAGGAATAGATATTCCTGAAGAGTTGAAGAAAGAGAAGTCCTTGCCAAGGATGGTAGTGTATGACACTCTGAATTGAATGCAAATCAAGCCTTCTGCTGAGGGAATATTGTCTCTATGGACAAGAGTATGAATGATGAAGTTAAGAAATTGCTGAAGGAGAAGTATAGAGGGAAGGAGTAGAAAAAGGGGCTTGCAGAAGAAGTTGGAGGAGTTATGAGGAGTAAGCAAGAAGATGAAACCTCTATCTATAAAAAAGAAAATTTAGCGGGAGCTATCTATGCCTACTAAAGCAAGTTAGGAAATCAAACTTCTGCTACATCAGATTCTAACCAAAGTAAAGGAGGTTAAGGAGGGTCACCTTCAGAGGAAACAATGCTTACAATATGAGAGCATGTGCTTGCAAGTTGCAAATACATGTCTAGTTGCTCAAACGATTGCAGAAGAAAGATTGTGTATAAAGCTTATTTCTAAATTTTCAATAGACAAAAAATTACTAAGAAACTGGGAAAATTGTCCAAAAAGTCCTAAACCTATTGCAGTTTTGCCAATTCAGTACTAAACCTTTTAATTTTGCCAATTGAGTCCTAAACCTTTTCACTTCTTGTCGATTCAGTCCATCCAGGCCAACTTTGGCCCAAAAATACGACGTGGATGCCGGCAATGCCACATAGGATCGCCGGCGGCCGACGTGGACAATTTTTAATAATATTTTAATATTTTTTGAATTTTTATATTTTCTTTTTTTTTTTTTTTTTTATTTTTTATTTTTGGCATTTTCCGGTGGCCGGCCATTGGCCACAGCCCGGCCGGGCCGGCCTTGCCCGCCACGGCGAGGCCCGACCGGGCAACGGCGACGCCGGCGAGGCCGCCTTGGCCCGGCGAGGGCCGGCCTCGCCCTCGCCCGCGAGCGTTGGCCTCGCCGATCTGGTCTAGGAGAGGCTTACGCTCGCCAAGGCGAGGGCGAGCCTCGCGAGGGCTCCCCGCCCGATCCGGAGAGGCCGGCCCTCGCCGGGCCAAGGCGGCCTTGCCCGGTGTCGCCGTCGCATCTGGCGAGGCCAGCCCTCGCCCCCGGCCGGGCGGGCGTCGGCTGTGGCCGGTGGCCAGGCCGTCGTTCGCCGGCCGGGGGCGAGGCTGACGCTCGCCTAGGCGAGGGCCGACCCTGCTGTGGCCGGTGGCCAGCCACTGGAAAAGGTCAAAAAGAAAAAATAAAAAATAAAAAAATTCAAAAAAATTCAATTTTTTTAAAAAATATTAAAATATTATTAAATTTTGTCCACGTCAGCGCCAACAGTCCTATGTGGCGCCGCCGACGTCCACGTCAACATTTTCCGGCCAAAATTGGCTGGATGGACTGAATTGGCAAGAAGTGAAAATGTTTAGAACTCAATTGGCAAAGTTAAAAGGTTTAGGACTGATTTGGCAAAACTACAATAGGTTTATGACTAAAATCTGGGGACATCAGTATCGAGAACTCCAGAGAATTTTGTGAAAGGAAATGTTGCTCCCTCCAAAAGAAACATCTTGATAAGCATTATCGAATAATGCTTCAGCTTTTTTTACCAAATCGGAGCTGATTCAAATCTGAAGCATGTTTTCCTGACTTTCATCCCTAAGGAACTTTACCAGATGGTTGAAAGATCCTTTTTTGGAAGACAAAAGAGAGTACATAATATTCCCTTGGGAGAAATACAGCAAGAAATCCATCTATGCCTTGAAGAAATTTGCCTAAAGCGCCAGATGGTCCGTAGCTACATCACGAGATGACAAAAGTCTCGAGACAAACTTCGCTCTCGCCAGAAGTTAAAGATCAAATGTTCCAAGCAAGACTGTGATGGAACTTGTGGAAAGTTTTCTCAAAAGAAGAAGCATTTCAAAAAATTATGGATGACAAAGTCCAAACATGGTCACAAGAACTTCCGAAGAAAGAAGAAATGACGATATCTACGCAAAAGGAAAGATCGCACAGGCCATAAAAAGTCAAATCGTTGCTTCATCTGCAATCAGAAAGGACATTTTGCCAAAAACTGTCCCCAAGCCAGAAAGGGTCAGCATCATTTGATACATCAAATTGAGAATGAAACAGGTATTTCTCTTGAAAATGATGATATCGAATCATTGTTCTCTGCTGATGAAGAACCATCTGAACAAACCCTTTGTGTCATTCCATGTTATCACACTTCTAGTGATACCAATTCAGATTCAGAATCTGAAGACGTTTTTCATATATCACCCACATCTGCAGAACCAAGCCTTAACATATTTTCGAGTCAAACTCACTGTCCCCATTTCCCTGTGAAAATCATCACTTCAAAGTTTGCCAAACCTATCAATGTCATTGCCCTCATTGATACCGGAACAAGTTGTTCAATTTTAGATACCAAAATACTTCCTGAGGAATATTGGACTCCTTACGCCCGATATTTCAACTCTGCATCAGGAGACACTTTCTTCACAAATGTGAGAACCACTCCCTTGACGTTCAGTTCTTCCTCGGTGTTCTATAACCACAAAATTCTTTGGGTCCAATCTTCCCAACAAAGACCTAATCATTGGATGGGATATTATGACTCAGATCTCACAACTTCGCATCATTCTTGGAAAATGTCTTAGGTATAAAGATCAATTCTCTGAGTTCGTCAATATTCGAGACTCTTTTCCATTCAAATGAGTCTATTAGACCCAATCATGCGAGCTGTTAGAATCTTGTTCGAATCCCATTCGAATTCGCTCAAAAGTGTTCTCATCATTTATGGAAGAACCCAGAATTCTTTGTTCGCCTTCCCTTCAAGAAGAATGAAGATATAAATCCAACCAAGGCGAGTCACATGGGAATGAAACCAGAACACTTGGCTTTGGCTCAAAGGGAATGCTCAGAACTGTTGCAACAAGGCCTTATTGAAACCTCCAACTCTCAATGGGCTTGTGAAGCCTTCTATGTCAATAAGCGTGCTAAGCAAAATAGAGGAAAAATGAGATTGGTAATCAACTATCAACCTCTCAACCTTTTTCTCCAAGATGATAAATTCCCTTTACCCTCCAGAGTTTCCCTCTTTACTGGTCTAACCAAGGCCCACATCTATTCCAAATTCGACCTCAAAGCCGGATTTTGGCAATTGGGCATCCATCCTGAAGACAGATCCAAAACAGGATTCTGTATTCCAAATCAACACTTCCAATGGAAAGTACTCCCTTTTGGCCTAAAAGTAGCACCATCCCTTTTCCAAAAGGCCATGCGTCGTATCTTCCAACCAATTCTCTCAAGTGCTGCAATATATATCGATGATATCTTGCTCTACAGCCCTAACGAGCAATCGCATTGCCAATTTCTCAAGCAATTTGCAGAAATCGTGAAAAAGCATGGCATTATGCTTTCTCAAAGAAAGATGAACATTGCTCAGACAGAAATTGAATTTCTTGGCATGCACCTCAACAAAGGTACATACTACCCGGGCCACACATTGCTCAAGAATTATTGAAGTTTCCCAAAGATAACTTCACCACAAAACAAGTTCAGCAATTTCTTGGGATAATCAATTATCTAAGGGATTTTGTCCCAAATATTGCAAAGCTCTTGATTCCTTTGCAATCCATGCTGAAGAAGAATCCCCCACCTTGGGGAAAGATTCAGACTAAAGCAGTCTCTGAACTTAAAGAGATAATGCAGAATCTCCCACCGCTACAAATACCATCAACTGGGAAAAGAATTCTCCAAACTAACGCCAGTGATGAATACTGGGCAGCCATTCTGCTTGAAGAAATTGATGGTAAGAGACATCTTTGTGCTCACAAAAGTGGAAAGTTTTCCCAAGCTGAAATGCATTACCATTCCACTTTCAAAGAAATTTTAGCAGTCAAAAATGGAAACAAGAAGTTTAAATTCCACCTCATCGGCCATCACTTCCTGGTAGAATTAGACATGGCATCTTTTCCTCAGATGACCAAGTTTAAACAAAAGCAGATTCCGAATTCTCAACTGCTTAGATGGGCCGAATGGTTTTCAAAGTATTCATTTGAAACCAAACACATTCCTGGAAAAAAGAATGTCCTTGCTGATTTCTTGTCAAGACCAAAGGCACCAGCCGAAATCAACATGTACATCAAAAGACCTGCTTTCCATATGCTCAACCATGGCGTGAAATACAAGATTGAGAAGATCAAAGATTTGCCAAGCTGGAAATATCCTCAGGAGATTATTGAACAAATCCAGAATGACAATTTCACTGAAAATCTGGAAAACCTCATGTGGCAATGCCACACAGATCTGTTCAGACTTAATGCAGGTTCGATTCTTATCCGTATGGATTAAATCCAAATTATCTATTTATACATCCTCTTATCTGGAAAGAAGATGATTTCCCTGAACAGCTCAAGACACTATTATGGGACTTAACCAATAAGTACTTGATAGCTATTGAAATTCCAACCAGAAGATTTATAGCCAACCTCACCAAGATATTTCTACTCGGGAAAAATATTGAAAGAAAAAGTGATCGAAATCTTTTAGACTTTCTCAATTGGTTCTATCCTCCTACTCACTGGAAACATCTTTTGGAGAAAGAACTAAGACCCTTGACACCAAATCCTGAAGTCCATACCATCCTTTTTTCCGACGTCCATGGCATTTTCTCGAAATAATGGCAACATCATTAATGCCCCACAATAAATAGGAACCACATCTTATAAACCCCATTTGAATAGCAGAGAAGTTCAGATTCATAAATCTTATCCAAGACCTGTCAGATCTTGTGGACACCAGTACCGAGAACTCTAGAGAATTTTGTGCCAAGAGAATAGAACCATTCCTGAAGAAATATGGAATTATAATGCACCCACTGCATGTGATCATTATGACCTAGCTCCAGAAGCTAAGGAAGCACTCAGGCAATTCCAACAGACTACGTCATCTCAAGATAATGAAATGACAGGAGAAGATGATATTGTCCAATCCACACAGGACCCCTATGCACATAAGGGAGGCCCTCTTTCTCAAGATCCCTATGATCAAGGACTCTCGTCCTTAGCTCACATGGACACTTCCTACTATGCACAGCCATCCATTTGGCCTCAGCCAAGCATTCCTGCCGACACTACAGGAGATGACAATACCAACTGGGCTCAAGAAGAAGCATCCTCATCACATCAGCTAAACCAAATCCTCTCACCAGAAGACCTTGAAGCTCTTGAACAAAAATATGAGGAACATCTTCTAGCAACAATACATAGCTCAGATGACTCGGACTATGACTACAATGCTCGTGACGGAAGAGACCGCTGAAAAGCCGATGTCCGTACAATTTCACTGTAGCAAATCACTGTTCACTTTTAAGAAAGAGAGTAGCTGGGGGTCTGAAAGAGCGATATTGAAGTTTGGATACAGAGTCACAAAGACTGTTCCAAAGATTCAAAGTAGTTTGAACAAAGCACCAATGCAAGCATCTTTGGTATTGTAAAAATCTAGTATCCAACAATGCAATTCTTGCCACTACGGGCAAACCTTTACGACCATGAAAGGTGAGAGCAAGGCGAACAGCACCATAATGGACATGTGTGTATCCCTGTTGAGCCCATTGTCTAGGAAATTCTGGAGGGATCTGAAGAGTAATAAAGTACTCCTTTTCAGTAGCAGGAATGGGATGTTGGTCGAATTTAGAGGATTGGACGTACTCTTTTACTTGCTTTGGGGTTTGGTGAATAAGTTGACGGATGGAGCGGATAGGGGAGAATGAAGAGCTCGGTTTGGCAAAAGCGGAATAAGGGTTCATGAGAGGAATGTGAGTTTCAGAAATCTTGGTTTCATCACTAATTGGTTTCATCACTAACGGAGACTTCATAGAGATAATCTATCTTAGAAGCATTTGAAACACGAAATTCTGAGGGGGTTGAGGATGATGGAGAGGGAGCAAGAGAAACAGGTGCTTCGAGAATCTCTGGTTCCGTAGACATGATGTGAGGAGATCTTCTCAGTACTGGATTCACCTACTAAGCGCATGGAATAGATAATATTACAAACGAAACCATGGCTCTGATACCATGAATGGACCTAGACTTAGAACCAGGGAAGGAAGAGTCGATTTCTTGCAGGTATGCCTTCCCACAGTGGGCGAACTCCAGTTCAAGCCCTTCAGGGATAGCCTTTTAGCAGAAAACCACTCTGCCCTTTAGTTCAGAGCCTACCCAAGCTGCATTTCTCAGAGGATCCTACCAGACTGGAGAAGAAGAAGAGTTTAGAAAGCCATAGAGGTTTTTCACAAAACACTCACTTTACTTCGAGGGGACTCGCCCCAACACATTACATCCTCCTCGCCTTATATAGGCAATAAGAGGTCACACCACAAACAAGAACCAAGCTCACGGGTCCAGATACAAACAGAGGCTCCGAAAATCACGGAAATTTTCGGTGGGAAATTATTCGCACGGCTATGAACAGTGGTAATACGGTGCTTAAGATTTGCTGAAACCATCAAGTCTAGATGGACTACATAGTAGAGGAAGTTCACACTATAGACGGAGTGGACAATACTCCATGTTTTTTAAAACAAAGACCCATCTCCAAATCGATTTGATTTGAATTTCAATTGGTGCTTTGAAGCCAATTTCAAGCCTTAAAATCCGCATAGAGACATTCTGCAAAAGTCAAACCCAATTTGCCATTTTTGGCTAAATAGAGGAAGCGTTGAGCAAGTTCACAGACAATTTTGCTATTTCGGGCAAGATTGATTAATTAGCTCCAGATAAACGTTTTGAGCTAAGCATAGCATTTTATAGGAGTTGTTTTGACCTATTTGAAGTCTCCAGCACGTCGAGGAAGTTTCGAACTATATGTGTCAAAGTGAGAGCTGAAGGTAGCCGGGGGATCAAAACGTTCTCAAAGTTATTTTTACTTCTTTTACAAGAAAAACCTTGTCAAATTTGATTATGTTTTCTGAGTGAATAGTGGTGTAATCATTATAAAAGAGTGCTATGACTGAAGTGTCTATACTTATCGAATGAGCTACAGTCCCTCGTGGAGAGGGAGCTTTATCTGTAAATGTTGTCAAAGCTTTCAAAGATTGCACTAGTGAATTCCAATCTTGCTATAGAGCTTTCAAAGTTGAGAGAGTAGAGTAGGCTGAAACGAAAGACCACCACTATAAATCATCTTGCCACCTTTTCCATATATGCACTATTTACATTTATGTTAATAGAAGATATTTGCTCTGCATAGCACATTTCATCTACGAATACTATTTCATCCTCTATATTTTGTTTTGCATGAATATTTTTTTTTCTAAATGCTCCAATGACCAATTGACTCCCTTCATGGCTGTTAAGTTCAGTCCATTTCGAAAAGCAAACCCATGTTGGTATGTTATTAATTTCACTAGTAACTTATTGTTGACCCCGCTAAAATGTAGTTTTCAGTAGCAGGTTTCTGAAAACCTTAATAAGTTACTATTGCATCGATGGTCGTTAGTCGCCAACATCAATACTAAATTTTATCAAAGTACCTGGGTTACGGTGGTATCTTATTGGCTAATCTACTATTCTATCCCTATAAGTTCCCAGTAGAATATTATTGATTACATTGGTAAGTTACTATTTACACCACTTATTTAATTATGAGAAATGAATTTATGAAAAACTCGATAAGTTTTTAATACGGTCATAGATTCCTAACGAGCTTCGTGAATAACAATTGGTAGCCTGACTAGTAGTAGTATACCAAAAGGACAAATTTCAGTGATGTAAAATTTCATATCAATGTTACATATCTACCATCCAGGAAACAATTTTCGGTGTTCAGCAAACGGAATTTCAAACGTCCCAGAAACTGTGAAAGAACGCAACACAAAGACAAATATGATACAACAATATTAATTTTCTTCATTCTCTTTGTGCTATCTGTTTTCATAATATAAGCTAAAGATGCTGTCCCTGGCACGGGCTCGAACTCATATTGTCTTGCAATCGTGTGCCAACAATAAGGAGCTCTTTCAAAGACTTTAGCTTGTGAATCTCATTTGGCAAGTCACGAAGTTGCCAGCAATACCTGACATCTAATAAAATCAAGCGCTGTAACTGACCGATGGATTTATCAACTCTAACCAAGCTTCCACAGCTATGCATGATCAGTCGTTCTAAATTTGCAAGTCCTGAGAAGTCGGGAGTTTCAACCAAGTGCCAGCAAGACGTCAAATCCAGAACTTTTAAGCTCTTTGCCATCTGCAACAACAAAAAGATTAAACAAAAAAATCATTAAAGGATCAAGCTCTGGAGTCAACAAATAGACGTTCCTAGCATATGTCACACCTTTATATGGCTCCAACCGTCCCAACGATGGGTAATGGTGCTCAGTGCTAGACTGAGAACAACTAGATTCCTCATGGATAATTTGGCTATGTCAAAGTCTCGAGGAATATAATGCCAAGCAAGCCATCGCAGTTTCGGAAGTAGATGTGACTTCTTCTGGAAAAAGTTGGTCGGGAGATGAAAATTCTGCCGTGAAGTCGGATCTTCTATTCCAAATTTGATTTTGAACATTGTTTCCAGACTTAAACGATACATAAGCCACTTCCCTATAGTCCCGCCATTAACTACAAGGAGCCTTAGATTTGGAAATCTCATAAAGTCCTCATCCGCAAAACGTTGTCCTGCCGGATGGCGAAACTCGAGACGGAGAGCTTCAACTTTTTCCTTTTCCTGCCAAAAAGGAAACGCATTATTAACTCCTCGTGTTTTAGGCCGTCATAAAAGAGGAAGTAGCCAAAATGTCGTGGTAGCCAGGAGCTTTTACCTGTTTTGTCATCAGCAAATTTAATGCTTCATCAACATTCCACACCCTAGTCTGCTTCTCTGTTACCATATTACTGTCCTGGCGGCTGATTTCTCGCCCCATGTCCCTTATTAGATCATGCATCCACAATGTATTATTTTCGTCAATCTTTATCAAGGACATATGCTGCAGAACTTCCAATGCTTCTTCTGGAAAAAATTCAGTCTCATCCCACATGTGGATGGCAATTTCTTTGTCATATCCAATGAAAAAACAAGCCATATCAAGAAAGATGTGCTTTTGGCGATCATCTAATGCCTCATAACTTATCCTGAGTTTACTGCTAACTTCCTCATGAGGAACTTTTTCCAACTTTTTCAATATGACATACCACATTTCTTTCCTGTTACATGATAAAAGCGAACCTATAACCTCGAGAGCTATAGGAAGACCTCCAGCAATACCTACTGCCTTTCTGGATATGTCAAGATAATCATCCAAAGGACGATCACTTCTGAAGGCATGTTTACTGAGAAGTTGAAGAGATTTATTGGGATCCATGCATTTCAGTTCATAGGTCCAATCCACTTGAGGAACGTTGAGAACCTCTTTATTTCTACTAGTGATGATAACCTTACTTCCTTCACCGAACCAATTGCGCTTGCCCATAAGTACATTCAATTGATTCTTTTTGTCAACATCATCAAGGAGAAGGAGAAGCCTTTTACCACATAGCCTATCTTTAATAATCTCAATCCCTTCGTCTATATTCCTTATGCTTATATCTTTCCGTTCCCTTTTGAGAATGTCTGAGATCAGCTGATTCTGCAAGTACTCAACACCATTTACCTCCGAAGTTTCTCGAATGTTAGAAAGGAAACAACGATGCTCAAAATTAGGTGAAAGTTGATTGTAGATGATTTTGGCAAGAGTGGTCTTTCCAACACCACCCATTCCATGGATACCAACAATCCATGTTTCATGTGTCCGAGGGTCAATTGTTCTCATGATTTCACTCACGTGATTGTCGACTTCAACCAAGCAATCTGATAATACCAAAAAACCCTTTTTCAACTCACCGAAAACCTTTTTGACAATTGTTTTCACAAAGTCACCCTCGTGCCTGATATTTTTGGAGTTGAAAACACATGGAATTAGAAAATTTGATCGAACAACAAATGGTCAAGCCAAATCAAATTAGAAAATCTAACACTCCGTTTGGGATTGATTCCTTAATAAAATTATATGAACTACATAATGTTATTCGAAAAGAAAAGGATGAAAATGGACTTATAACATATAGTTAAACTCAGGAAAAGTAGAATTCCGGCGAACCATCTCACTTTTAACATGATTTCTAATTTCTCTGGATATACATTCAATTTCAATACTCGATATACCACAAATTCAGCAAGGACTCAATCAGAACTAAGATTCATTCTAAGGATACAAGCTATTGCTGTGGTCCTAATCTCAGAAAAAATCACCTGTTGGGCATGCTATGGAGGTCCCATCCCTTCAGTGCTCCAACTTCACTAAGAGCGGCCTTCCACTCGCTAATAGTTTCCTCACTGTATCGCCCCTTTCTTTCATGCTCAATGAAGGCCTGTCCATATCCGTTGTTTTGGTACCGAACCTCGGAAGGTTTCACATCATAGAAAATGGGCATGATCTTCTGTCCCATGTTTTTCTTGCACTCCACCATCTGGACCAACTCCTTGAGACACCATTTGCTAGAGGCATATCGTTTTGAGAAGATGGGTATGGAGATTCTTGACTGCTTGATTGCTCGGAGAAGCTCCGGGCCAATCTCTTCCCCGACCCGCAACTCTTCGTCATCTCTGTACGCACGGATTCCCGCATCAATCAGGCTAAGGTAAAGGAAGTCCGTGAAACCTGCTCGAGTATCTGGTCCTCTGAAGCTCAAGAACACCTCGTAGTCGAATCCCGATGGAACCGCCATCTCCTCCATTTTTTTTCTCAAGTGTGAATACAAATAACCGGGTCTGCTATTCCATTGTTCGCAGCTGCATCGTTTATTTGTAGCGCCGTCTTCAGCGATGCCTACTCAAAGCCTTCTCTGGAGGAGATCCTTGAACAGAACAGCAGAAAAGACAGTTGTCAGAGATAACTAATCAGAACGATGGATTGGAGATCAAAATCGAAACGAAATCAAAAGGGAAGAATCTTTAATGGAGAAAGACACGAGCGCAGCTACCGCACCAGGGAAGCTGAAGAACGGTGCGGTCTCGTCGCGGCTGAACGTAGATGAGATCCTCAGGTCTTCGGTGTCCGTCGTCGTTCGCTGGACTTGCCACGACCAGGCCCGGGAGAACCGCGAGGGGTTGGAGAAAAACAGAGGAGGCTGCAGCAGGGAAATAACGGAGAACCCTACGGAGTCGTCCCGGTTGTCGAACCAATGAAAAAAACATATAAGGCAGTCCCGGTTCGATCCTAGGAACCGGCCACTCGGAACCGACGACCGGATTAGAACCGGCAAAATTAATCAGTTTAGTTCCCGGTCTGTCCAAGTTTAGTTCCCGGTCTAACTCGCGGCTGGTGCTCATCCCTAAAAGAAAACACTTGAACTTTATTTAACAAATGGCTTTCTCATTTCTAGTAAGGATTAATATCACAGAAAACCCCACACTAGTACATTTGCGATAAATTTATCCCAAATTAATATTTTGATAACTAGAAACTCACAACTTAATAATGGTAAATTTGTTATAAGTGAATCAATTTGAAGTTTTTGATAGTCAAAAAATTTATTTTAGTGAATTTGTCACAGATGTATTAATTTGAGATTTTTCGTGATATTAATAATTCTAATAAAAGAAAAACGTTTCTATTAGCTAAGTTTTTCATTATTTTGTCTAGAGCTTCAACAAAGCTCGCTCTCTCTCTCTCTCTCTGGGTTCCAATTATCTATTTCTTAATGATAAATTAACAAGTCACGATCTCATTATCATGAAATAATATTTTCAATATGTGATTTTCCCCATG
The DNA here is from genome assembly GCA_017140595.1 of Eucalyptus curtisii. Classification (NCBI taxonomy): domain Eukaryota; kingdom Viridiplantae; phylum Streptophyta; class Magnoliopsida; order Myrtales; family Myrtaceae; genus Eucalyptus; species Eucalyptus curtisii. The sequence continues at coordinate 14,787,371 of CM029501.1, read as the reverse complement.
ATACCTTATTTCGTGGCGTTGAAGTGAAGAGGGCAGGAGATACTTGTTAAAATGTCGAAGTGATTGTACTTACCACTTCGATTCTTTTCAACTCTGACTTCGAATATACAGAAAAAGAATGAAGAAATTGAATACTTTCATGTATGTTAGTGGTTATGATTACTAGATTATATAGCTTCTTTTTGCCATATTTACCCTACTACATTTGAAATTCATCCATCTTTTACTGTTCACTCGATGTTCCCTATACCAATAATTGTAACTTGATAACTTCACATTTCATTTTACAATTATAATTTCTTCATATAATTTAATATCATTGCATCATCTGTCTTATTTTCGGAAGTAATAACCAAAAAGCTTGAAACCACTTCCTCTCTTTTTTATCCTCACAACTGGATAAGGGAAAATCAATCACTTTCTTAGATTACATATGTTGGGTGAAACCATTTCCTTCGACATAAAGTTTTTCATGAAATAAACACATTTAAGATTCGGAAAAAAAAATGACTCTTCTCAAATTTAAGTACGAAAATTGGTTCTTTTTAATTTTGGTTCCGAAAATGTGGCCCCTTACTTTCTATTAAGCTAATTATAAAAAAAGTTATAAACCTATTATAATTGTGCCATATGTAGTCCTAAACCTTTTTAAAACTTCAGTGCTAACTCCAATTTGAATCGTTAGAAATCCGACATGGCTATATTTTCTTAATTTCTCAGTCTTATGTGACTCGTTGGCATGCCCAATCAGTATATAACTCCTAAATGACGTCATCTAAAAGCTGAAATTAATGATTGCTTGAGTGTCTAATTTTTTTAAGTGATCACTTTAGTACTAGTCGTCGTTAAAAAGTAACCATTTTAGTGCCTAGCACGCACCAGCACAAACAAGTGTCAGTGCAATTTTGTGCTTGCATAAGATGCACAAACACGTGCGGGTGCAAGCAAAAACTAGCAGCATCAACCAGCTACACCTCTTTATGTAGCTCGACCAGTAAGTGCAACTGAGAACCCCCCTCGACAAGGTGATTTCATTCCTCTCTTTCCTGCCTTGTTCTGAATAAGTGTCAGACCAATTTCCATCCACAAAAACCATGCGTAAATTACTAAAAGTCTGAGTTATTAGTTGATGATTGGTGACGACATTAACAATTTTGATTTCATGAATAGATCTAGCGATCTCTTTGCATGTAGGTTGTTTATTGAAATGTGTCCATGAAATTGTGAAGCGTACTTGAGAGAGTTGCTTAGATATGTTGACTAAAGTGTTCACCTTACTGTCGCCCAAGCACCGCTGGACCCTATTCACCTTACTATCGCCAAGCACCGCCCCCACAGACCGCAACATCATAATAGCAAACTTGAACGGCTACTAAATCATGGCCGGTTTTACGCCGGCAGTAGCTAAAATTTACAGACTTTGCTTTGTTCATAAGCGGCCAAAACGGAGTCTTAAGAATTTGCCTTAATGAGGAGGAATCCTAATTGTCGACACCCGATTGACCAACATTGAGCACCATATTTGCCTGTCTTAACAGTTTCAGGGGTTCAATGTTATGTCAAATTCGAATCCTACAAGAACAGGCAAAAGCAAAAGGCAAAATTCAACGCAAGGATACTCTTGCAACCGTTTACAAACTTCCAAATGATCCTCTTTATACTACTATATATTTGTTTGGTTAAAATCCTCTCACCTATTTCATCTCCTCCTAGCATAACTTAAAGTGCGGAACAAAATAAATGACTGCTTGATAGCTTCCCAGAAGAATCTTCAAATGCCATTAAAGGTGAATCACTCAACTCATGAAATAGAAAGTATCATAAGGAAACCCAAATCTATGTTGGATATGCAAATCAATTGTCAGAGGAAGCTGTTAAACTAACATGCTACCATATTGCAAGGCAAAATATCACATGTCACTTACACTATTTCAGCAGCACGTAGAGCCCTCACGGCATCAGAAGTACCCATTTGAAAGACTACCCGATATCATTCTTGCTTGCAGGTTCTAAAAACAACATTCTCTGTTCCTTTCTCCACAAGATCTGTCAAACCAATGCGCTCTGACAAAAGAGGGAAAATAAAACTTCAGAAAGAGAAATTTTCTTCACAAGATTTCTGATGCGGCCTACAAAACCATGCAAGATGATATTTGTTCAGATATTCCTTCGAAGTTTTGGTGGAAGATGGACTTCACAAATCAATTAAGAGGCCTAAGGGATTAGGATTCACCTCATACATATATCAGCAGTCCTATATCTTTTAGCATTTGATTCTCATTAGAATTTAGTTAAGTTTCCTATATAACTGGATGCTTCTTACTAGGATTTTTTCTTATTAAGCAGCTGGATGTTCATTCAGGACTCACATCACGGCCCTGCCTGCCCTCAACAATTCTCTAGTTCTCTGCACTTGTCCTTCTTTTTTCTTTAACTTCGGTTTCATTTTAAAGTTGCTCCGCCATAAGTGCTTGAAATGCCAAATACCAAACAACATTTGCCTCCAATATGAACGCTTCAGTCAAGGCAAAGTCCCCAAGTCAAGGCATTTTCAAAGTCACCTTATGCCTTTACATTTATATAAGGAGAGCGAGAAAACTAAGATTAAGATCGAAATGAACAATTGGCTTAGCTAAAATCTTGCCAATATGTGTCACTGTCATCTCCAAGGCCAAGTGCATATCATCTTGGAGCATAAGTAAATGTCAATGAACTTGAGCAATATACAATATACAATGACTTTTGCAATTGTTGTCCACTTATCAACACAAAGCATCAAATACTTATTTGCTAAGGTACTTAAATAGAAGATCTCATGTAAAGTGCTTTAGTTTGCAAACATTGATCAGCAAAGTAGAAAGTCGCTTCTTAGTAAAACTCAAGGATTCCAGATATCAAAACCTATCTGCTCTGAAATTTTATTGATCGACTACCATCCATAAGATAAAAACTGCTACTGGTAGTAAATGTTTGAAGCGGAAATATCAATGTGATATAAAGAAACATCCACGTATTCTCTATTTGAGCATCCACCTGCGAGTCTTACCAATTATACTTATATCCTTAATTTTCATGAAAACCAAAATTTGAAAAATGCAAATGAGGGAAGTAAAAATCCCATTGCCTCTCTCCTCGTTTGAAAGAATGCAGATCGACGGAAAAGAAAATGGGAGAAATTTATATGCCCTTATCTGGAATGGAGAGGACGATGGAATGGATGCGAAAAGTGTAAAGTAATGGGTCTTGGAATTCCCACTTCAGAATATCACCCTCTTCCTAAAAAATCACAGTGAGAAATGATCAACCTTGCCTGCTCATGTAAAGGCAGCTTTTTGCCAAGATTGAAAGTTTCTTAGCTTTAGCTAGCAAACCCACCTTCAAATTTTAACAGCACTTCCAAGACTAGTAGTACCCCGGGCCAACAGCAACTCCAAAGCAGCTGGTTGCAAATGTAAAAGAAACAAATGCATCAGCATCATAGCTTATTCAACTAAAAACCCAAATCAAATTCATGTCAGATTCTCCTGCTCACATTGTAGACATGGACTCAAACCACAGTCTATTCACACAACACATCAACAGCATACTTCTACCAGATTTTCCTTCTAAAGCAGGTGCGCACCGTACCGTTCGTTCTCCGCTCGCATTTGAGAAACTTGTGGTCGATAATCTCCTCCCCGTACGTTATATCCGCACCATACTGAGCAGCGACCAACCTGAGAGGCAGCGTCCCCTGCAAAATCTCGAAATTCGTTACCCAAATTCATTCCGCAACAAATCGAAGCACGATGACGCGAGTCGATCAGAAGGGTTTTGAGGAGGTTTCTTGAACTCACGACTCGAACCATGGGAGCGAGAACGTGCTTGTTCTCGTACTCCATATCCCCGGGAGGGGACGCCGCCGCCGGACCTCGCCGTAGCCGCCGCCGCCTGGCGTCGCCGAGCGCGTGGAGGAGCAGAACGCGCGGCGGACGAAAGAGGGCGAGTAGGCCCAAAAGAGTAAATCCGCTCGTGGTCGAGAGGGAAAAGGAAGCATTTTTATTTACCCGATCAAGCATTTTTAATTATTTCCCTGAATTAAAAAATTTAATTCACCGAATACTCCGCTCTCATCGATTTATTTTCTCTTTTTTTTTTGGTTGATATTAACAATAAAAAAGTGATCCTTATTTCTTCCGATCTCATATCAATTTCACTATATAAATATCACTAAAAATATACGTTTCGATTTTTTTTTTAATAAGACTGGAGTGCATTAACAAAATGTTTAGAGGACCTAATTACAAAATAAATTAGAAAACTGAATACGAACTCACGATAGATCATTGAGACTATATGATCCTCGTGTGGTGACGGTTTTGCTTTATATAAAAATGTAAGGGTTAAAAAGGTTACATGATTGTCAAAATTGATCAGGAGAAAACTTATGGCTGCTCGAGGCAAAGCTCGAGGAAAATCTCCTTTCGATAGGTATTCCATTTATTCCGTTTATGGAACTGCCACTTGTGCCTTGACTTCCTTGGGACAACGTATTTAAAAGGGTGAAACTACTGACAAGGTTGGGCTACGCGGGGGATACGGAAGGGGATCCTTTCTCTTTCCATACGTATAGGACTTAGCTTACGTAACGCAATTATCGTCGATTCTAGCAAGGATAAATGCAATGATGTGTAAGAGCCTATTGATGGCTATTATATCACTTCATTTGTTAAAATCACCATCATCCTTATTTTTCATTTTGTTTTTTTGGCATTCGAAAGTTTTATATTATGTTCCTAACATATTATTTAAATGCATTACGAACCCAATTCATGTATAAAACATAGGATGTCATATCATTTGTATACGGTACAGTCCATGCCTTCTTAAATCTCGTACTACTTGTATAGGGGAAGTGTCTCATTGGTGATTAGGTCATGTCTTGCATGCTCTCAACATTGCATAATATACATGCAAGCCAAACAAGTGAATAATATGACAAAAAAAAAAAGTGAATAATAGTCATGCATATCTCATGGTTCATGTCCACATATCATCATCAAAAAATATAATATATAAATGATAACATTTCACATCCCTATAAGTTTCTTGTAGAATATTATTGATTTCACCGGTGAGTTACTATTTGCACCGTTAGTATTTAAACAGGATATTGTGTACTTGAACATTTATAGTCTTTAGTCCATGTAGCTTGGCAAGTCTATTGTCCAGAACGTCGGGGCTATTCAACCATATGCTCAAAAACTACTGATGATTCAGGATAAATCCCCAATATATCCATTGTTGAAGAGGATGGAGAAATTTCCTCAGATCGAACTGGTGATTCCATCTCCGGGCTTATAGATTCCATTAGTGTTGATATAAAAGGTTTTGGTGTCATAGATGGTCCTAGTGCCATAAGAAATCCCGGTGCCAATGATAAATCTTCATCGGACGGAAAAGGCCAGTTGCTTTCTAATAAAGTGCCCTGTGATGAAGGCAGCATCTCTTCGAAGGGAAACACATCTTCATGAAATATAACATACTTGCTTATAAAGAAATTCCTTGTAAAAATCTCCATAACTTGATATCCCTTCTAAAGAGGAGGATATCTCATAAAAATACATTGGGTTGCGTGGGGACCCATTTTGTCTGAGGACCCACATTTGTTGCATAACATAAACAATCAAATACTCTAAGATGACCATTATCTGGCTCTTTATTGTAAAGCATTTCAAATGGAGTTTTACCATTAAGAATCCGAGTTAGTATGCGATTAATCAAATAGGCTATTATGACCACACAATCTCCCCAAAATTCTTTGGGAACAAAAGCTTGATATTTTAGTGCACGGGCTACTTCTAAAAGATGTCTATGCTTGTGTTCAACAATTCCATTATGTTGTGGAGTGTAAGTGCAAGAACTCTCATAAAATATCCCATGAGTAGACAATAATGTTGTAAAATTAGAAGTGAAGAATTTACGCTCATTATTTGTACGAATTTGGTGTACATATTTACCAAAATGATTCCTAATTAAGGAAAGCAAATTTGATAAATGAGTAAATGTTTGACCCTTGGATTGCATAAGATATAACCAAGTGGCACGAGTATAATCATCAATGATTCTACGAAAGAAGCGGGATTCATCATGATGAGGGTTATGATAGGGACCCTAGATGTCCATGTGAAGCAAAGAAAAGGGATTTTTTGCTCGAGATGTACTCACTAGAAATGGTGCTTGAGACTATTTAGCCAAAGGACATATTGGACATTTTGGGAGAGGAAACCGTGCACCGTGACCCAATTGTTGATAAAAAAAGAAATTTTTATTTCGACTGTTGGCATTACAAAAAATGCTTTTATTTAATAATTCTAAATCTCCTAGGGAGTTGATCCAGAAATAAAGTCTCTGTGCCACATTACCCAAGCCCATCATTTTGCCAGCGAATGGTTTTGAAAGATACAATTTTTCAGAATTGAATATGGCTTGACAAGAATTGTCCATACATACCTTTGAGACAGAGAAAAGATTAAATTCAAAATCTGGAATATATAGGACATTCTTTAGGACAAAGTGCTAACTAAGATGTACGGTATTCATTTTGGTAACATTTGTAATGTTCCCATTTGGAAGACACACCGTACTAGGAGATCGTGTGTTTTTATGGACACGGGAAAACATATATTCATTACATATTATGTGGCCACTAGTGCTTGAATCGATAATCCATGCATCAGCTAATAGCGAATTCTTTTTATAGAGAAAAGTACCTGAGAATCCTGTACCAATGTCACTATTCTTGAGCTGGCTCAAAACTTGCACAATATTCTCATATTGTTCTTAGGTGATGGTCTGATGAGGTGTCCTACCACTTTATGTGTAGAGACTTGATAAACTGTAGATTCCCTCTCTTTTTATTTTTTTTATTATTTTTTTTTTTTATCTTTAACATTAGATCTCCCATGTAATTTCCAACATGTATTAATAGTGTGGTGTGGACGTTTGCAATATTTGCAATATATATTTTTAATTTCGGAATTTTGTTCGTTAACCTTCCCCGCTTATGTAGCATTTGGTAGGCCATAGGATCCCCTATAATTTGGTGCTAACATGGCAGAATAACGCCCGTCCGATTCGGCTAAAGAGATGGTCATTCGTGGACCATCCGATCGCGTGCGTCAATCCCAGCCATCCATTCTAGCGATCTAATCCAGGCCATCCGTTCCAGTGCGCTTCCCTCGACTATCGGATCTTGCGGTTTTTTCCTAGTTGTCCGATCCAGATCTGCGATCCCAACCATCCACCTGTGAAGACCTAGGGTTGTCTTTCTCCTTTCTCGTTGCCGTAGCCATGAAGCCTCTCATTTTTTGCTGTCCTCCTGCAGCTTCGATACCTTCGTCAGCGTTGGTTATCGTCTCCGTCGCAGCAAAGCTAGATGGGAATGATGTGAGGCTCATTCCCTCACCAACCCAAACCTCCTTAGCCGCGGCAACTCATTGATTCTCTTCCTATACCGCTAACTGGAAGATCCGCGTAAGCGGCAGTTAGGGATCCATCACAAGGATTTGCAATCGGAATTTTGAATACGACTCATTAAGGGTAAGTAAAAATCTTATGGCCGTTTCCCTTTCCTTTATGGCATGGTACTGGAGAGTGCCTTCTGGCCCCTCCAATTTTTCTTCAGCTGCTTCGATTTCGTTCCACAAGACCAAGAGCCAATTGAGGCATGTGGTGATCGAAATGTTGCCTTGTTTTAGTTTGGACAAGGCCTAGGAGTGTGAATAATTTTGCTCGATCTGACTTCCTGTACATTTCTCATATATTATCCTAGAATGTCTTCAAATCTTCCGTCGGAGGAGTCCAGCCATGACATCGGGTGTCAAGCAGTTCCCGATCTAGGTGCGTACCAGTTGGTTGCATCGTCGCTAGTGCCTCTATAGTCGCTCGTTCGTCGGGAAGGGCACAACTTTGTCGATGAAACTTTCCTTGTCCTCGGTGACAAGTGTTCTTTAGAGGTCCCATGCCCAAGAGTGGTAGTTTGCTGGTCCGGTAAGTTCCTGGCGTAATTCTGGCCCGTTCGCTGACAATGTGTAAAGTAGATCTCCGAGCTTCCGGTGGCTGCCTCCATTGAACGGAAATACGCAAGGCATGAGTGAGGGTTGAGGCATTGGGGGAGGGTTCCGTGCCCCGACTTGGTATGGATCTGGGTCTGTGACCTGCATTCGTCTGGGCCGACTCACTAGAGTCGGTCCCATATGAAGAGGGATTTGGCCCTCTTCTATTAGGCTGAGTTCTAAAGCTCGCAACATTTTCTTCTTCAGATGGGTATTGGGCCCATGTCTATCCCAGCCCAGTGGCTTAGTGGCTTTGGACGGGATACCAATGGACTAGGGGCCACTGAATTGGCCCAGGGATCTGCACTAAAGTTGTGACATCCTGATTTTCAGATTTTGATTTTGATTGAATAAGTTGGGCCTTTTGTCAGCGCGACTATAGTGCTTTTCTCTGAGATTGCCACTCATGAGATAACTGACCTATCCGATTAAGCCGTTATGGGATTTTAAATGCAATAGACTTGAGAATTCGATCAGAAATTGACTGCTCGACCGTGCTAATCTACAAGGGTCATTACGACACAATTAAAAATCGATCGGAGACCGGAAATAGGTCGATTCGACGAGATGGTGATCAAAGTGTGGGTGATTCCATCTGATTGCAAAATTCTTGTCGATCGGCACTAGATCAATTTTCTTTCATTTTGGGTATCTTGTGTCCGTATTTGAAATCTCGAGATTTGCACGACCACCGAGAGTCGCCAATGTGTCGAAGAGGTACGTGTGGTTCGAAGAAAATCGACCACAGGTCAATTGCACCAAAAATTCCTAAAAGCTATCCGGTAGGCTAGGTCATGCTAAAACCGCGTCTGATTGAAATTAACCGCGAATTTGAATTGGATTTCAGAAATTGAAAGTTCTGTCGTGTTATGAGTTAGGAACGTTGACTCACCTTTCAAGGAATTTCCGGCGAGTTCGGGACTTTTACGGAAAATCAAATTGGGTGATTCGAAAAACGAACGGAAATTTGGATTGGTCAATTTGAAGGGATTTTTGGCATCTGGTGTGAGTGAATTAGTGACGGGGAATTTCGTGGGATTTTTCTGCAACAAATCAGACCTCAATTGGAGAAGTTTGTTCAGAAAATCGGATTCCGATAAAAATGAAATAGAATTCGAAATTGAAGGAAATGGTCATTTTTGTTGCCCGAGACTTATTGTTTGGGGGAAATTTGGTGTAAGAAAGCAAATGAGGATCAAGTACTTTAGCATGGGGATTTTTGGGGACCAAATTGGACTAAACAAGAGCAAGTGGGACCAAGATTTTTGAGTTTTAGGATTTCCTTTTTATTTCCTTTTCTTTCCCCCACTTGGCTGCACATTCCCTTCTCTCTCTCTCTCTCTCTCTCTCTCTCTCTCTCCCTCGTGTGAATCCCTCCCCCCACCGACGTTCCCTCCTTCTCTCTGCCATGTCTCACTTCTCCTCCCTCTTATTTGACTTTTCTTGATTCTATCTTATTCTCTCATCCCTTTCCCTCCTAGACCGACGCGCCCCCATCCCTTTTTCTCCTTTTTTCTCTCGCCCGTTCCCCTGCAATTTCCCTTTCGTTTGTTTCGGTTTTGTGGAAGAACCCTGCAGCTTCGCCGACGCCACCAACTTGCCCTTTTCTGCTCACGGATCCTCCATGCCAGTGTCCCCTCCGATGAATTTTTGTTGGCTGATTGCGACAACCCGTTCCCATCGACCCTCCTTGGCCGCGCCACCAACAACCCGACCAACAAAGTTCAGCCGTGCAACATCAAATCCAGCAGCCCCGTGAGGCTTTGCGGGCCAATTTTTGGGCCCGATCTGTGCTCGAAGGCCATCGCCACTTTGGAGAAGATTGAACCCCGTTGCGTCCCCGTCGATTTGAACCGAGCGGTTTGATAAACAAGTAAGTTTAACTCACTAATCCTCGCTTAGTAGTTTAATCACGCTTAGGGGCTGATTAGATTAAATTAAGCATGGTTAGGTGGATATATTAGATTAGATTAGTTAATTTAATTATTTGCCGTTGCATGTTAGGTGGTTAGTTAGTGCAATTAGTGAGTAAATAAACTCTAGTATTTATTCAACGAGTCTCGGAATTTTTCTGGGCCAATTTCGGTGTCCAAAGGCATTACGGGCCTAAGTTGGATTTATTGTTATTTAATAATTAATTTTCGTAGTTATTTAATTAATTAATTATTTTTCAAAATTAGATTGGGATAGTCGGTGACCGGAATTTTATGCTGATTACTGTGGTGCAATCTGTTTATTTAGTTGAGCATTACTTTGTGCTGAATTGATTTAATTGTGATTTTAGGATTTACTCCAAAATTAATTAATTTTGGTAATTAATTGGAAAATTACCAGGTGTCGGTCTACAGTACCAAAAATCTATTTTGGGACTGTTGAAAATAGTGGGAGGTTCGAAAGTGAAAACCTTGTATTTTGGCTAAGGCCGGCCGTGTACCCACACACGTGTATTTTTACCGAGGATGATAAAAATGGTAAATTGATTGTATGATCGGAATAGTATATTATACCGGCTCGATGGCTCTATGCGTCATCTTGGAGAAAGAACGGTATGTTGATAAAAATGGTAAATTGATTGTATGATTGGAATAGTATACAATATCGGCTTGATGACTCTATATGTCGTCTTGGAGAAAGAACGTTATACTACAATATGCTCGGTGACTCGATATGTCATCTTGGAGAAGGAATATTATACTATATCGGCTTGATGACTCTACATGTCATCTTGGAGAATGTACAATATACTTGATCAGCTCGGTGACTCTATATGTCATCTTGGATAAGGAATATTATACTACATCGGCTTGATGACTCGATAGGTCATCTTAGAGAATGGACGATGTGCGATTACCCTTAAGGCAATCTACTATCTATCTGTTAGCTTAGAGTAAGCTGTCCGCAAGGTGGTCGGATTTTGTAGATAGTATTGATTTGACCAGGTGATGGTTTGATGACATGGAATCGACTGAGTCGATTGATCGATAATTCGATCTAATTGAATGACTTGATGTGGTGAATTGATTCGATGAGATTAGAATTATATTGTCGACGGGAAGGAACGAGGTCAAGGTAAGTCCTCGACTCATGTGTGTGCATAGGCAGCCCTCAAGGCGTATTTTCTTCCTAGTCGAGTCTTAGGGGGTTGAATTTGCTGAGACATCGTTTCACCCCATTGTGGAATAACATTTTCAGGTCCCTAGATGGCAGTTGAGGAGGACCCGAAGCTTCGGAAATTGATGAGGAGGAGATCGAAGAATTGGCGAACGTGTCTGACTAGTGGGTCATAGGACAGTTCCCATTTTGTTGAGCCAATCTTTTGTAAATAGCCTAGCATTATGTAAAAAGGTGTGTTGTGGTTTTCAAGAAAATGTGGTCCTACTTTTCTATTCCATTGAATTGTTGTCTGAGGATTATTTATTTGCTTCCGCATGTGCATTTAAAAATGAATGGGTCGGCGATGCGTCCTGGGACGTTGCTATTTAATCGACCATAGAGGGATGAGCACGTGCTCGGAGGATCGGGGCGTGACAAGAGTAGGGGTAGAAACAAAGTTGGCATCTTTAACTTGCCCTTCTTGACTAATCGACTCAATCTGGTCAGATGGTGTGGGCGTTTGGTTTTAGGGTGAGGAATCCTCTACTGTCAACACTCTTATCCTTTGCCATGTTATTAAAAAAAAAGGAATTCCTAATCGCTTTGTTGATTTGTTCTGCAGGAAGAGATTTGCAACAACAGATCAGGAAAAAAAAAAGATGGCAATTCTAGGGTTGCGGAAACTAGGCCAGGAAGATGAGGCTCTAATACCATGGCAGAAAGAGAAATGGAATTGGGGAAAATGTTTTCTTGTATTCTATTTTGTATACAAGTACATTGAGCAATTTATAATGTAAGAATGAAAGAATAAAATAGGAAAAATAATATACATGAATCACTATTTCCTATTTACAGTACTAATCGATGATTGACTAGAATCAATCACAATCGGAATTAGCTTCAGGATCTTCAATCTTATCTCTAACAAATACTTCCAAAATTGAATCGCTTTGTATGTCTTTCGTGAGATGATAACTTCTAGAGTCGTGGAATTTGAACTTTTTAAGAGTCATGATATCTACGTCTCCAAAAATCTTGGAAGCCATGATCTCAAAAAATCTATGTATCGTCCATGATGAAGTGTGCCCTCTCACAAACTTTGATGCCAATCTTAGATTTGAGAATCCTAGCATGGATTGCAATTTTGTCAAACAATCTTTCAAATTCCCCTACGCAAAAGATCTCTTCAAGTGTCATAGCTTGGCACAAAGGGACATTTAAGTGTCATAACTTAACGAAAGTACACTTAAGTGCCACATTTTAAGAAAAGTGGGACATCTAAGTGCAACCTCCGGCGAAGCCGGCCGGAATTCATATGTGGCAATTAAATATTAATATTTCTCACCGAGGTAGCTCGCCGGAGAGCTGAGTCAGCTCTAATTCACCCCAAACGACGTCGTTTCGGGTGTTGGCCAAAATAGAGCCCTTAAATCGGCCAAAACGACATCGTTTTGGCATAATTTGAATTTTAATATAATATAAAAATTAATTAAATTAAATTTAAAACAAAATAATAATATAATTTATATTTATTAAAAAAAAAAACGGAGGAGGAGGAAGGCGGTCGGTGGCCGAGGGCTGAGCCCTTGCCACCGCTACCTCCCCGCCGTCGCCGGAAGGTGGGGGAGGGTCGATCGGGGCCGTCGAGCCTTGGTCAAGGGCCGGTGGCCCCAGCCGACCGTATGACGTCCCAGATTTTCAGTCTTGTTTTCTATTGAATAAATTTGGCATTTCATTGATGCGCCTATAGGGTTTGTTCTCGGCCGATCGCTCTCAAGATAACTAGACTATTTGGGGAAGCCATTAAGAATTTTAAGGTAAATAGACTTGAGAATTCGACTAGGAATTGGCTGTTCGACCGTGCTCATCTGCTGAGATCATTACGGCACATATATAAATCGATTAGAGATCAGAGATAGGTCGGTTCGATTGAGATGTGTGGCTAATCGTGGATGACACCACTAAATTAGAAAATTCTCGTCGATCGGCACTAGATTGATTTTCTTATTGTTTTGGTACTCTGTGTTCGTATTTGAATTTTCGAGATTTTCACGACAACTGAGAGTCGCCAATAAGTCGAGTGGGTTCATAGTGGCTCGAAGAAAATCGACTACGGGTCATTTGCACTTAAAAATTTCTGAAAGTTACCCGGTTGCCTGGATTACACTAAAAACGCGCCAAGTGAAATTAATTGTGAATTCAAGTCCGATTTCAGAAATTGAAGTTTCTGTCATGTCACAATAAATTCTAGGAGTGTCCACTCAGTCGCAGAAGATTTTTCTGACACCCGAAACTTTTTGGGAAAAAGTAGTCGTAGAACCGTTTTTGTGTAGAAAAAGCCGATGATGGATCTATAAGTGAGGAAAAATATCAATGGAAGCATTGAGGGGTTGATTGAATTATTAAAGGGCATATGGGATTGAGTTGAGTAACGAACTAAGTTCAATTGAAACCAATTGTTTGGAAATTCGTGTGCCCCCCAATGCCTAGCCAAATGGACCATTTCAAGAGTGGTAAAAGGGTGTTTTGGTGACTCATTTGCAGCCATGGGATATTGGCTTGATGGATAAACCTTAGGGGGACAATTTGGTGAAAAAAAATGGCCATGGTGGCCCACCCTCTCTCTTATCTCTTCCCTCATCTCTATCTTCTCACTCTCTCTCTCTTATACAACTCTCTCTCTCACCCACAAGCTGCTGTCCAAAGCTTCTTCCTCCCTCTCTCTTGCTGCCCTTCGACCACCACAGCAATCGAAGGAGCAGCCAGCAAGCTGCCGGACCATTTTCCTCCTTTATTTTCACTTCTGCCGGATTTTGCTCCAGCAGACCTTTCGCCAAAGATCCAAGTAAAAAGTCAACTTCTCAGATGAATCAACAAACGAGCCACCCATCACTGCGAAGAGAACATCTAGATCGTTCCATCAAGCCCGACCTTGTCCCGAACGGAGCCGCCGGCTGTCTCGTACGGCCGCCGCAAGCCGCCGGTCGCCGGTCCGTCGGTCCCCTGCCCGCCTGCACTGTTTCATGATTTTCTTTGTTTTTCTTCCGTTCCGACCATTCCTTTGGCCATTCCATCCATCTACAAGGCCCCCTTGACCCCTGGGAGCCATTGGTTGCCGACCACCCACTCGCCGAAGCTCCGATCAGCCCATTTCTTCCCCGTTCGGCCAACCGATTCTCCTCTAGTTCCATCGCAGCCCACCTTCGGCGTTGGAATTTAGCCCAACGAAATTCTCAAGTCAGCAGCCCAAGAAGCCCATGAGCTCGGCCCAAGCAGAATTCAGCCCATCTTTAGTCAAGCCCAGCAAGTGTCGCAAGCCTAGCTCGCATTTGTTCAGCCCAACTTCAGTTTTGGATTAGGCCCATTCGAAGCCCAAGTTTCAGCTCATCTTCAAAGTTCAGCCCACAGGTTCAGCAAGCCCAGTTTCGAGCCCAAGCCCGCGAAGCAAGTCGGCCCAAGCCTAGCTTTTTCTGTGGGCCTGCAAGGCTTGTAGGCCCGGCCCGAGTATCTGCCGACACCGCCGAAAATTTGGATTTCGGCCTCCGTCGCGCCATCGTCGCGGAGAAGCGGTCTTCGCAAATCAAGTGAGTTTTACTCACTAAACCCCTCTTAGTAGGCTAATGATGCTTAGAGGTTATTTATATTTAATTAAGTGCAATTAGGTGGATAGATCAGATTAGAATAATTAAATTAGAAATTTACCTATGCATGTTAGGCAAATGGTTAGTGTACTTAGCAAGTAGACATACTCTATTATTTATTGAACGAGTCTTGGTAATTTTTCGGGCTCGTCTCAGCTTCCAATTAGGCATTACAGACCTAAATTGGATTTATTTCATTTATTCAATATTTTCCATAATTAATTAATTAATTATTTATTTATTTTCCGAAAAATTAGACCGGAATGGTTGATGACCGGAATTTTATGCTGATTGTCGTGGTGCAGTCTATTTATTTAATTAAGGTTTATTTTGTGCTGAATTGAATTAATAATGATTGTAGGAATTTATTCCTAAATTATTTAATTTTGGTAATTAAGGGAAAAATTACCGGGCGTCGATTTACAGTGCCAAAAAGATGTTATGGGCTGTTGAAATTGGTGAGATATTCAAAAAGTGAAATTATAATATTTTGGCTAAGGCCGACCGTGTCCCCACACACGGCTATTTTATCGAGAATGATAAAAGATGGAATGGATTGAATGGTCAGGATAGTATACTAGATCATCCTATGGGCTCTGATATGTCAGCTTAGCGAGAGCAGTATATTGGTGTACTATATCAGCCTGCGGGCGATATGTCAACTTAGCGCGAGCAGTACACTTTATTAGCTTAGAGTGAGCATCGAGGGTATACTATATCAGCTTGCGGGCAATATGTTAGCTTAGCGAGAGCAGTATACCGGTATACTATATCAGCCTATGGGCGATATGTTAGCTTAGCGAGAGTAGTATACCTTAACCCTATCAGTTTAGTGTGCGCCATATTATCTATCTATCAGCTTAAAGTGAGCAGTCCTGGACTATGGTCGGACTTATAGATGGTATTGAATGTGCCGACCAAGCATGGGTTGTGATAACATGTAATCGATTAGGTCGATTGATCAATGATTTGATCTGGCGTGGTGAATTGATTGATTGTTGTGATATGAGGCATATGTGAATAATGTTGATTTGCAGGATGGAACTAAGGCCAATGTATGTCATCTGATCCGTGTTGTGCTTAGTCAGCCTAAGGCATATTTCCCTCCTAATCGGGTCTTAAGGAGTAGAACTTGCTGAGACATTGTCTCATTGGTTATTGTATAACCATTTCAGGTTCTTAGATGGCGTTGGTAAAGGACCAGAGGCCCGAGGAGTAGAAGGTGAAGCCTGAAGAAATGACAGTCTTGTCTGACTAGCTAGTCATAGGACGAGCCTCTTTTGATGGAAGCTGATTCCTTTCTCCAGACTTTGTTTTGGGAACTCGTGGTTTAGAACCTGACTTAATAAATCGACTTGTATATAGTTGCACTATGATTTGCAATGCATATAAGAGTGGTTGTTTTCAAAGTAGAAATTTGAAATCCTACTTTCCTATCCCATTACTTTATTGTCTGGGGATTTTATATGCTTCCACATGTGTATATTAAAATGAATGAGTTAGTGATGCGTCCTAAGACGTCGCTATTATATCGACCAGGTAAGGGATGAGCGCGTGCTCGAGGATCGGGGCGTGACAGACCGGTCGGCTGGGGCCACCGGCCCTCGGCCAGGGCTTGGCGGCCCCAGCCCTCGCCGCCGGCCGCCTCCCTCCTCCTCCTTCCTCCCCCTTTTTTTCTTCCTCCTCCTCCTTCCTTCTCCTCGGCCGTCGGCCGCTTCCCTCCTCCTCCCCGCCCCCCCTCCCCACTAAATTGACGACCCTCGCCCGGCCGGGCCAAGGGCGCCGCCCACCGGGGTCGCCTCGGGCGGCGGCCCTTGGCCCGGCCGGGTCGGGGCCGTGACCCTCGCCCCCGGATCGAGGCGAGGGCTCGCGGGCCCTCGCCGCCGGCGACCCTAGCCGGGGCCAGCGACCCCCGCCGACCCTTCCCCCTCCGTCGGCGGCCCTTGCCGGCGGCGGCGGGGGAGGCAGTGGCTCATGGCTCGGCCCTCGGCCGCCACCTTTTTTTTTTTTTTTTAAATAAATTTTTTAAATTTTTAAATATTTTTAATATTTATATTTTTTTTTATAAATTTTTAAATAAATTTAATTTTAAATTTAATTTAATTAATTTTTATATTAATTTTTACCACGTTGGTACCAAAACGACGCCGTTTTGCACATGGTTCGTCGGAAAATTGACACGTCAGCGTTTTGGCCGGATTGGCACTCAACTGATCCATTTTACTTCGATTTTGGCACTTAAGTGTACCTTTCATAAGTTGTGGTACTTAAGTGTCCCTTTTTGCCAAGTTATGGCACTCTAGGGGTCCGCATCTCAATTCCCCTATGTTTGATCTTCCCATTTGGGTTAGTGAAAGAGCTAGTATAAACACTTAGAGGAGGGTGAATAGGTGTAAAAACAATTTTTCTTAAGACGGAGTGGAAATATTTTTCTTTCAAACTAAGTCTATTTAACAATAGACTTTGACTATAGCAAATAAAACAAAATTCAGATAAGTATCACATCAAATAAATTAAAGGAGTTTAGGGAAGAGAGAATGAACACAAGATTTATAGTGATTCGGCTTAGGTTAAGCCTACGTCCACTCTCCCACGTTGATAGCCTTCTAGTTGGATTTCATTAAGAATCGAAAGAGAATTACAGCAATATATCATTGACTACTTAGTAAAGAGTTTCTATTTCTCTCGCTAAGTCACTCTTCAGTGTTTTTCTCTCTCTTTCAATTACACATTTTGAAATAGCTAGTATAAACACCTAAGGGGGGTGAATAGGTGTAAAGAAAATTATTCACAAATTGCAGTAAATATATTTTTCTTTTAAACTGAGTATGTTAAACTAGAGACTTTGAATAAAGATTCAGACAAATGTATCACAGCAGATAAATTAAAGGAGTTCAGGGAAGAGAAAATGAACACAAGATTTATAGTGGTTCGGCTTAGATTAAGCCTACGTTCACTTTCTCACGCTGACCGCCTTCTGGCTGGATTTCACTATAAATCGAAAGAGAATTATAGCAGTATATTTCTGACTACTTAGTAGAGAGTTTCTATTTCTCTCACTAAGTCACTCTTTCGCGTTTCTCTCTCTTTCGAATACACATTTGAGCACTAATGAGGAAGAACAAGTGATTTGAAAAACTTCAGACTTTGGAATTCTAGCTTTCACGCTCTATCTTGAATGACTTGAAAAACCTCCTTAAATACTCCTTCATGCCTTTGTGACCGTTGGCACTTCCCAGAGGAATTCTTCCAATCAACCCGTTGGACATAATCAATCAAGGAGATCTTGAGTCGAATGAAGATCAAGATGAATGTCCGATGATCCTGGTCGCCCATACAATCAGGATTTAGGTTTCCCTAAGTAGATTCTTTTCAAATAAACTTGTCTTCCAAATTGATGTTACTGTTCTTGATTGATTTCAACAATAATATCCAAAAAGGTAAGTAAGATTTCCATTCAGAAAGCCATATATATATATATATATATATATATATATGAATCCTTGAAGAAAGAATAATAATTCTGATTCTGATTATATCTTCGACCTTCACTTGAGTTCAGTCTTGATCTTCGTCAGAGTGGGGCAGACTTTTGATATAGGATAGACTTTGAGAGAATTCCACAGAAGTCTAGTATACCTCAAAATGAAAATAGAAAAGTTTTGTTAACTTAAAAATCAAATAGGAGTTTTCTCAACACGTTTGAGCACTAATGAGGAAGAACATGTGATTTGAAAAGCTTTAGACTTTGGAATCCTAGCTTTCACCCACTCTTTAAATGATTGAAAAACCTCCTTAAGTACTCTTCCATGCCTTTGTGACCATTGGCACTTCCTAGAGGAATTCTTCCAATCAACCCATTGGACAAAATCAATTAAGGAGATCTTGAGCCGTTTGAAGATTGAGATGAAAGTCTGATGATCCTAGTCGCTCATACAATCAGAATCTTGGTTTCCATAAATAGATTCTTTCCAAATAAGCTTCCCCTTCAAAAAGATTTTACCGTTCCGTGATTGATTTCTCCAATAATATCAAAAAGGTAAGTGAGATTTTCAATCAGAAAGCCAGATATATCTTGTTCGTACTGAATCCTTGTAGAAAGAATAATAATTCCGAGTCTGATTATTTCTTCGTTCTTCACGTGAGTTCAGTCTGGGTCTTCGTCAGAGTGGGGTAGACTTCTGATATAAGATAGACTTTGAGAGAAATCTATAGAAGTCTTGTATACCTCAGAATGAGAATAAGAATAGAAATAAAAAAGTTTTGTCAACTTCAAAATTTACTAGGAGTTTTCTCAACAGTTAGTACTTCTCCTACCGAGGCATATTGCACGTAAGATTTTGTGAGACCACTGTCGATTATTCTAAAAGTTTAAGTTGTTAAATGAATGCGTGAATTATTATTTAAATATTCTAACACCGCATAATTATACAAGATGATTCCTTGGTTCGTGCACTTTATTTTCATGTGACCCGTGGATCCTTTCCTTTGAAATTGAGAGTTCCTTGAAAAAGTTGCAAACCTTCATCTTAATCTAGAGGATGCATTCACATATGATGTGATAAGAGGCCAAACTACTTTGGGCCATCATATATGGAGTTCCTCTTAGTATCGCGTACTCTCTTTCCGCACACGTATCACACAATTCTTATAAACTCTGGTGGATTATCCTATAGATATGTAATACTTTTTATATACATATGCGGTCTCCTTTCGAATATTAATTGAACCTTTAGAGTTGAATATTCTCTCATCGTATCTTCTGCCCCTTTGAGTGTGCGTCTTCCCCTGTTAGTCAAATTCCACGTGCCACTCATCATCTGTTGCATGTGAAAGGGGGAATTAAGTATCACGCATCACTTCACAATGAGGTCATGTACATAAGTCTCCCTCCACCTATCAGCTTTTTGGGTTGATCATTCTAATTGGGAGGAATAGATATTCCTGATGAGTTGAAGAAAGAGAAGTCCTTGCCAAGGATGGTGGTGTATGACACTCTGAATTGAATGCAAATCAAGCCTTCTGCTGAGGGAATATTGTCTCTATGGACAAGAGTATGAATGATGAAGTTAAGAAACTGCTGAAGGAGAAGTATAGAGGGAAGGAGTAGAAAAAGGGGCCTGCAGAAGAAGTTGGAGGAGTTATGAGGAGTAAGCAAGAAGAGGAAACCTCTATCTATAGAGAAAAGAAAATTCAGCGAGAGCTATCTATGCCTACTGAAGCAAGTCAGGAAATCAAACTTCTACTACAGCAGATTCTAACTAAAGTAAAGGAGGTTAAGGAGGGTCACCTTCAGAGGAAACAGTGCTTACAATATGAGAGCATGTGCTTGCAAGTTGCAAATACATGTCTTGTTGCTCAAATGATTGCAGAAGAAAGATTGTGTATAAAGCTTATTTCTAATTTTTCAGTAGACAAAAAATTACTAAGAAACTAGTACTTACACAGATTCATCTATATTTTAATAATTATTATTCTAATATTTGCTGTAATTCTTGTAGAGAAAGCATTTTTATTGTAATATGATGCTTAAGATTTGCTGAAACCATCATGTCTAGATGGACTGCATAGTAGAGGAAGTTCACACCATAGACGAAGTGGACAATACTCCATGTTTTTGAAAACAAAGACCCAGCCCAAATCGATTCGATTTGAAGTTCAATTGGTGCTTTGAGGGAGAAGGACACTATTAGTGCCATAAGTTGTGTACGACGCTCACTTTGGTGCCAAAAGTTTTCGTCGGATCATTTAAGTGCCAAATCGGAGGAAAAACGATCACTTTGGTGCCACCAGTTAAAGATTCCGGCCAAAATGATTATGTGGCTTTTACAAAAAAAAAATTTCGACAAGGCCTTTAAACGACGTCGTTTTCGGTCCTCCTTAAGAAAACGACGTCGTTTTGTCGTCCTACATGGATGACCGCACAAAAACAACGCCGTTTAACTCATTTGGGGATTTTTTTTTTTTATTTGGGGATTGAAATTAGGGTTTTTCCGACCTAGCTCGCTCGGCTGTTGTCGCTCGGCCTCCGTCGTCGCTGGGCTGCTGTCGCTCGCTTAGCCGCCATTGGTTGGAGCTGTTCGGACGCCCTCGATGGCAGACGAGGGAGCACCAGCCCCGGTCATCGGAGCCTAGGTACTGGAAGACGCGGGCCAAGCACTCGTCGGGGAGATCGGAGATGGAGAGGGAGACATTAATGGCGGCGCACTCGTCGGCGGCACACTTGTCGGCGGCCTCCCTAAGCACCGGCTAGATCACGGCCTTCGACTTGGCCACCGAGTGGTCGTTGTCGGGGTTGGGGTCGAGTTGGGGTTGGGGTCGAGGTCGGAGCCGCGGCCCGCCGAGTGGCCATCGTTGGGGTCGGGGTTGGGGTCGGGGTTGGAGTCGCGGCCGCCGAGTGGCCATCGTTGCGGTCGGCGTCGGGGTCGGAGCCGTGGCCGCTGAATGGCCATCGTCGAGGACGGGGTCGGGGTTGGAGCTGCGGCCGCCGAGTGGCCATCGTTGGGGTCGGGGTCGGGGTCGGGGTTGGGGTCGGAGCCGCGGCTGCCGAGCGCGGGGGCCGTTGAGGATGGCGACTGGCCGGAGATTTAGGTTTTTGAATTGGGGGAGACACCAAACGGCGTCGTTTTGGTGTTAGGATGCTGACTGTACTCTCCGGTGAGCCACATCACTTTCAAAAATTAATAAAAAAGTGCCACGTCAGATTTCCGGCCAACCGGATCGGAGTTGGCACCAAAGTGAGCACTTTTTGGCAGTTAAGTGATTCGACAGAAACTTTTGGCACTAAAGTGAGCGCTGTACACAACTTATGGCACTGATAGTGTACTTCTCCCGTGCTTTGAAGCCAATTTCAAGCCTTGAAATCCGCATAGAGACATTATGCAAAAGTCAGACCCAATTTGCCATTTTTGGCTAAATAGAGGAAGCGTTGAGCAAGTTCACAGAGACAATTTTGCTATTTCGGGCAAGATTGATTAATTAGCTCTAGATAAACGTTTTGAGCTAAGCATAGCATTTTATAGCAGTTGTTTTGACCTATTTGAAGTCTCCAGCACGTCGAGGAAGTTTCGAACTATAAATATGTGTCAAAGTGAGAGCTGAAGGTAGCCGGGGGATCAAAACGTTCTCAAAGTTATTTTTACTTCTTTTACAAGAAGAACCTTGTCAATTTTGATTATGTTTTCTGAGTGAATGGTGCTGTAATCATTATAAAAGAGTGCTATGACTGAAGTGTCTATACTCGTCGAATGAGCTACAGTCGCTCGTGGAGAGGGAGCTTTATCTGTAAATGTTGTCAAAGGTTTCAAAGATTGCACTAGTGAATTCCAATCTTGCTAAAAAGCTTTCAAAGTTGAGAGAGTAGAGTAGGCTGAAACGAAAGACCAGACCACTGTAAATCATCTTGCCACCTTTTCTATATACACACTATTTACATTTATGTTAATAGAAGATATTTGCTCTGCATAGCACATTTCATCTACGAATTTAATATCAATATTACATATCTACCATCCAGGAAACAATTTTCGGTGTTCAGCAAACGGAATTTCAAACGTCCCGGAAACTGTGAAAGAACGCAACACAAAGACAAACATGATACATCAATATTAATCTTCTTCATTCTCTCTGTGCTATCTGTTTTTCATAATATAAGCTAAAGATGCTGTCCCTAGCATGGGCTCGAACTCATATTGTCTTGCAATCGTGTGCCAACGATAAGGAGCTCTTTCAAAGACTTTAGCTTATGAATCTCATTTGGCAAGTCACGAAGTTGCCAGCAATACCTGACATCTAATAAAATCAAGCGCTGTAACTGACCGATGGATTTATCAACTCTAACCAAGCTTCCACAGCTATGCATGATCAGTCGTTCTAAATTTGCAAGTCCTGAGAAGTCGGGAGTTTCAACCAAGTGCCAGCAAGACGTCAAATCCAGCTTTCAAGCTCTTTGCCATCTGCAACAACAAAAAGATTAAAAAAAAAATCATTAAAGGATCAAGCTCTGGAGTCAACAAATAGACGTTCCTAGCATATGTCACACCTTTATATGGCTCCAACCGTCCCAACGATGGGTAATGGTGCTCAGTGCTAGACTGAGAACAACTAGATTCCTCATGGATAATTTGGCTATGTCAAAGTCTGGAGGAATATGATGCCAAGCAAGCCATCGCAGTTTCGGAAGTAGATGCGACTTCTTCGGGGAAAAGTTGGTCGGGAAATGAAAATTCTGCCGTGAAGTCTGCTCTTCTATTCCAAATATGATTTGAACATGTAACGATACATAAACCACTTCCCTAAAGTCCCGCTATTAACTACAAGGAGCCTTAGATTTGGAAATCTCATGAAGTCCTCATCCGCAAAACGTTGTCCTGCCGGACGGCGAAACTCGAGACGGAAAGCTTCAACTTTTTCCTTTTCCTGCCAAAAAGGAAACGCATTATTAACCCCTCGTGTTTAAGGCCGTCATAAAAGAGGAAGTAGTCAAAATGTCGCGTAGCCAGGAGCTTTTACCTGTTTTGTCATCAGCAAATTTAATGCTTCATCAACATTTCACACCCTAGTCTGCTTCTCTGTTACCATATTACTGTCCTGGCGGCTGATTTCTCGCCCCATGTCCCTTATTAGATCATGCATCCACAATGTATTATTTTCGTCAATCTTTATCAAGGACATATGCTGCAGAATTTCCAAAGCTTCTTCTGGAAAAAATTCAGTCTCATCCCACATGTGGATGGCAATTTCTTTGTCATATCCAATGAAAAAACAAGCCATATCAAGAAAGATGTGCTTTTGGCGATCATCTAATGCCTCATAACTTATCTTGAGTTTACTGCTAACTTCCTCATGAGGAACTTTTTCCAACTTTTTCAATATGACATCCCACATTTCTTTCCTGTTACATGATAAAAGCGAACCTATAACCTTGAGAGCTAGAGGAAGACCTCCAGCAATACCTACTGCCTTTCTGGATATGTCAAGATAATCATCCAAAGGATGATCACTTCTGAAGGCATGTTTACTGAGAAGTTGAAGAGATTTGTTGGGATCCATGCATTTCAGTTCATAGGTCCAATCCACTTGAGGAACATTGAGAACCTCTTTATTTCTACTAGTGATGATAACCTTACTTCCTTCACCGAACCAATTGCGCTTGCCCATAAGTACATTCAATTGATTCTTTTTGTCAACATCATCAAGGAGAAGGAGAAGCCTTTTACCACATAGCCTATCTTTAATCATCTCAATCCCTTCGTCTATATTCCTTATGCTTATATCTTTCCGTTCCCTTTTGAGAATGTCTAAGATCAGCTGATTCTGCAAGTACTCAACACCATTTACCTCCGAAGTTTCTCGAATGTTAGAAAGGAAACAACGATGCTCAAAATTAGGTGAAAGTTGATTGTAGATGATTTTGGCAAGAGTGGTCTTTCCAACACCACCCATTCCATGGATACCAACAATCCATGTTTCATGTGTTCGAGGGCCAATTGTTCTCATGATTTCACTCACGTGATTGTCGACTTCAACCAAGCAATCTGATAATACCAAAAAACCCTTTTTCAACTCACCGAAAACATTTTTGACAATTGTTTTCACAAAGTCACCCTCGTGCCTGATATTTTTGGAGTTGAAAACACATGAAATTAGAAAATTTGGTCGAGCAACAAATGGTCAAGCCAAATCAAATTAGAAAATCTAACACTCCGTTTGGGATTGATTCCTTAATAAAATTATATGAACTACATAATGTTATTCGAAAAGAAAAGGATGAAAATGGACTTATAACATATAGTTAAACTCAGGAAAAGTAGAATTCCAGCGAACCATCTCACTTTTAGCATGATTTCTAATTTCTCTGGAAATACATTCAATTTCAATACTCGATATTCTACAAATTCAGCAAGGACTCAATCAGAACTAGGATTCATTCTAAGGCTACAAGCTATTGCTGTGGTCCTAATCTCAGAAAAAATCACCTGTTGGGCATGCTATGGAGGTCCCATCCCTTCAGTGCTCCAACTTCACTAAGAGCGGCCTTCCACTCGCTAATAGTTTCATCACTGTATCGCCCCTTGCTTTCATGCTCAATGAAGGCCTGTCCATATCCGTTGGTTTGGTACCGAACCTCGGAAGGTTTCACATCATAAAAAAATGGGCATGATCTTCTGTCCCATGTTTTTCTTGCACTCCCATCATCTGGACCAACTCCTTGAGACACCATTTGCTAGAGGCATATCGTTTTGAGAAGATGGGTATGGAGATTCTTGACTGCTTGACTGCTTGGAGAAGCTCCGGACCAATCTCTTCCCCGACCCGCAACTCTTCATCATCTCTGTACGCACGGATTCCTGCATCAATCAGGCTAACATAAAGGAAGTCGGTGAAACCTGCTTGAGTATCTGATCCTCTGAAGCTCCAGAACACCTCGTAGTCAAATCTCGATGAAACCACCATCTCCTCCATTTTTTTTCTCAAGTGTGAACACAAATAACCGGGTCTGCTATTCCATTGTTCGCAGCTGCATCGTTTATTTGTAGCGCCGTCTTCAGCGATGCCTACTCAAAGCCTTCTCTGGAAGAGATCCTTGAACAGAACAGCAGAAAAGACAGTTGTCAGAGATAACTAATCAGAACGATGGATTGGAGATCAAAATCGAAACAAAATCAAAAGGGAAGAATCTTCAAAGGAGAAAAACACGAGCGCAGCTGCCGCACCAGGGAAGCTGAAGAACGGTGCGGTCTCGTCGCAGCTGAACGTAGATGATATCCTCAGGTGTTTGTTGTCCGTCGTCGTTCGCTGGACTTGCCACGACCAGGCCCGGGAGAGCCGCGAGGGGGTGGAGAAAAACAGAGGAGGCTGCAGCAGGGAAATCACGGAGAACCCTACGGATTCCTGGTTGTCGAACCAATGAAAAAAACACATAAGGCAGTCCCGGTTCGGTCCTAGGAACCGGCCACTCAGAGCCGACAACTAGATTTGAACAGGTAAAATTAATCAGTTTAGTTCCCGGTCTGTCCAACTTTAGTTCCCGGTCTAACTCGTGGCTGGTGCTCATCCCTAAAAGAAAATACTTGAACTTTATTTAACAAATCACTTTCTCATTTCTAATAAGAATTAATACCACGAAAAATCATATACTAATAAACATATAATAATATATCCAAAACTAATTTTTCGATAACTAAAAACTCAAAACTTTGCATTTTGACAGCAAAATATAATAGAAATTAACAGAGGATAAATTTGTCATAATCGTACTCTCCTAAATATGGTAAGGTATATGATGAGTAGGACTAACTTGCCTGACTTTTTATAAGGCGAGGCTTTAAAAACAGCCCTTTATTCATTGAATCATGTTCCTACCAAAGCTGTTGCATCGACTCCTTTTGAGTTATGGACTGGACACAAACCAAGTTTGAATCATTTCAAAGTCTGGGGATGTCCTGCAGAAGTGAGGTTGTATAATCCAACATTAGGTAAGTTAGAGTCTAAAACCACTTGGTGCTACTTTGTATCTTACTCAGAATATTCGAAGGGATATCAGTTTTATAATCCCAGTGGAGGTACAAGGATTGTGGAATCACAAACGGCGAAGTTTTTGGAATTTGATGTAGCCAAAGAGCATGACTGCTCAAAAATTAGTGAAGATAACAACATGATGAGACCTACTATGTCTTTCTCCTTACCTTTGCGGACAATTATGGAGCATACTGTGCCACAAACTGAACCTATTCACACTGAGAATCCTACTGAAACAGCCCCAGATGAAGTCATTTAAGTTCCTCAGACTCAGAATGAGGTTGCAGTAGCTCCACTTAGGAGGTTTGCTAGGGAAAAGCGTTCAGCTATACCATCGGACTATATAATCTATTTGGGAGAACATGACGATATCAGCTGCATTGTAGATCCAGTAACTTATACAAATGTTATTTCTTGTCCTCAATCAAATTTGTGGTTGGATGCAATGAGAGACGAGATGCAATCTATGAAATCTAATGGTGTTTGAGAGCTTGTCGAATTACCGGAAGGCTGTAAACCCATAGGTTGCAAGTGGGTTTATAAGACTAAAAGAGATTCAAAAGGAAAGATTGAGAAATTTAAAGCCAGACTTGTGGCCAAGGGTTTCACTTAAAGAGAAGGGATAGACTATGAAGCAACTTTTTCTCCAGTTTCTTCTAAAGACTCCTTCAGAGTAATCATGGTGTTAGTAGCTCATTTTGACATGGAGTTACACCAGATGGACATTAAAACTGTTTTTTTAAATGGAGACCTTGATGGGGAAGTCTATATGGTGCAACCCGAAGGTTTTGCAGCTAATGATTCGAGTAAGTTTGTATGTAAACTGAAGAAGGCTATTTATGATCTCAAACAAGCTTCCAAACAATGGTACTTGAAGTTTCACAATGTCATTACTTCTTTTGGTTTTGCTGAGAACAAAGTGGATCAGTGCATATACTACAAGGTCAATGGGAGGAAATTTATTTTTCTTATACTTTATGTCGATGACATTTTGCTTGTAAGTAGCGATATTGGATTGTTGCGTGAGACAAAACGAATGTTGTCGAAGAATTTTGACATGAAAGACCTGGGTGAGGCATCCTTCGTTCTTGGCATTGAAATCCATAGGGATTGTTTTTGTCGCTTGTTAGGTTTATCTCAAAGGGCATATGTTGATCATATTCTGGAGAGATTCAACATGCAGGATTGCAAGCGAGGAACTATTCCTGTTGTTAAGGGTGACAAGTTGAGTCTCTCACAATGTCCTCAATGAAATTTTGAGAAAGGCCAAATGAAGGACATACCTTATGCCAATACATTTGAAAGTATCATGTATGCTCAAGTTTGCACCAGACCATATATTGCCTTTGTAACAGGACTTTTAGGCAGATATCAGTCGAATCCAAGACACGATCATTGGGTTGCCGCCAAGAAGGTCTTGAAATACTTAAAAAGAACAAGACATCATATGTTGATTTACAGATATGTCCATGATTTGTGATTGTTGGCATATTCAGATGTAGACTTTGCTAGTTGTGAGGATGATAGGAAGTTGACAACAGGATATATCTTCATGTTAGCAGGAAGTGCAGTATCGTGGAAAAGTGAGAAACAGAAATCTATATCTTCCTCTACCATGCAAGCAGAGTTTATGGCATGTTTTTCAGCTGCTACTCAAGCTGTTTGGCTCTGGAACCTCATTAAGGAATTGACCGTATTTGATTTTGTGGATAGACCCATACAGTTATATTGTGATAATAATTCTGCTATGTTATTTATCAATAACAACAAAAGTTTCAAAGGGTCTAAACATATGGAGGTCAAGTTTTTTACCATAAAGGAAATGATACTGAATGGTGACATTATAGTAGAGCATATTCCCACAGACGATATGTTGGCCGATCCATTGACTAAAGGCCTACGCCCTTGTGTATTTGAGCAACATGTCATGAACATGGGCTTGGGAGAATCGCTGGATACTGTCGTTTAGTGGGAGCTGTTTTAGGTTTGCTCTAATAAAGTTTACGTCTATATTTTGTTACCTTTTGTAATATTTTGATATATGCCAACTCCTTATGTATAAATTGTTATTGAGTTGTGTACATATATCTAAGGAAAATCTCAAGATATTGTGTAAATCTTGAGTAAAGGCTAGGGCCATCTAGTTGTTAGCCTTGTACATATGTCTCAATTATACATAAAGAAAGGTTAACCATAAATATAAGACATATGTGGGTTTCTTAGAATCATAAAGATATTCTCTAGTGCCATATCCGGCTTTCTGTGACACTTAAGGTAAGAGAATAGTGACTGACAAAAGGGATAACACATAAGGTAAAACTCTTTATAAAGTGTTATCGATTTGCCACACAACCATATTAAATTCATATCAGTAAAGTTGAGAGCACTTATGACCATGGAAGACTCTGTGTATATATATGCAGTTACCGCCATGATTCGGTGTTTGAGATTTTATGAGATCGGATTGACTGTTGAGAATTATCTCTAGATCAACATAAAGGTGCGCATATACAATACACTCTCAATTAATATAGCCCAAGTTGGAGCATATAAGAATTTTCCTAATGTGGGCTACATTAATTAAGATTGTAATTCACCATTTTTATGGAGTTGATCTAATAAGGTAAGATATAAAGTTTCTTAATAATCGAATATGGCCCTGACTTGTGTGGGCCGAGTTGGGCCCAGCCCATGATGAGAGGGCCCGTCCAAAACTTTATAAATAGGCTAAGGTCCCTTCTCTAGCCCTCACTTTTGTGATTCTCACGCATACACACCCACTTTCTTGCATAAGGAACACTCGTGAGAGGCGGTCTCATCAAGCCAGGGTACCGAGGGTCATAGAGGAGAAGATCTTCAGCGTCAAAAGCTCGGATTGCTGTCGTTTTGCTCCATGTACCATGGATTCAAAATCAGGTATGCAAATCTTCGTCTTCTCCTTTTAAGACGTTCGAGTTTCTAGCTATGTCAATCTTGGGAAGTCGTTTCATCGGCCTACAGCAATTTCTATACTAGTAGTACCCCAGGCCAACAGCAACTCGAAAGCAGTTGGGTGCAATGAAAAAGAAACAAAGGCATCAGCATCAGGAAAAATCCTGCCCAACATATCTGCTGCCACATAGCTTATTTAACTAAAAGACCAAATCAAATTTATGTCGGATTCTCCTGTTTACACTGTGTACATGGAATCAAACCACAATCTATTCACACGACACATCAACAGCATACTTCTAAAGCAGGGGCCCACCGTACCGTTTATTCTCCGCTCGCATTCGAGCAGTTTGTGGTCGATAGTCTCCTCCCCGTACGTTATGTCCGCGCCATACCGAGCAGCAAGTAACCTCAAAGGCAGCGTCTCCTGCAAAATCTCGAAATTCGTTACCCAAATTCATTCCGAAATAAATCGAAGCACGATGTCGGGAGTCGATCAGAAAGGTTTTGAGGAGGTTTCTTGAACTCACGACTCGAACCATGGGAGCGAGAACGTGCTTGTTCTCGTACTCCATATTCGCGGGAGGAGGCACGACTGGATCAATTCCTACTCCTGGAATTTTTATCGTCAGACAATTTCAATTCCGTGATCGGAATCATCTCCTCACATCCCTCCACCTCCATTGACGTGTTATCTTGATACATTAACTTCACAATAGACAACAATAATAGAATATAATTAGAAATTTCAAAATAAAGATCAAACATTTATAAAATAGCAAAACCAACTACTACTCGTGCATTTGAATTTGGAATAATATACCGACCAAAAAAAAAATGGAATAATATGTCAAATTCCAATTTGGAATGATATGTCAAACATTAATAAGAAGGTATAGTGGTTTAAAGCCTTGAACTAAGCAAGATGCAAGAGCAATCTATGTGCCATTAAGGGTGGATTTTTCTTCTACTTTTTCTATGTACTTGTTCATCTAAATTAACATAAAAAGAAAGGCACAAAAGGCATTATCTGGCACTGTTATATATGAAAACATTTGTGCCCAAATCGAGGACCCTAGTGAAAAACAAGTGACTGCGATCGTGGGACAATAATAGTCAAAGTGCAAAACCATCCAACTCTCCATCCCAATACCTAGGGCTATCGCTTCTGCTCCTTTAAAGCCTCATTTTTCCACTATAAATAGCACCCGCCCATTATCACTTCCAATTCATGCAAAGCCTTCAACACCCACAAGCAAACTTCTCCCAAGAAAAAAAAATTCTTCACCTTTCCTCTAAATCTAGTTCTTTTTCAGTTGATTCCGTGATAAGGCGAAAAATGTAGGTTAGTCTACCCTCGAGATATCATTTGGGCACTTTAAACTTCTCTACATTTTAGCCCAAAAAGCATGCCCGATTGCTTGGGCCATCACCATGAATTGAACAAACTAGTCCAAGAAAGAATAGTCATGCTCAAATCAAATATGAGCTTTCTCTATATTTTCCCCCCCTAAATGAGCAAATAGACGATTTCATCACTAATCCTATCAACACAAGCTTTGGATCCACAACCAGAAAATATGGAAAATCAAGAAATGCATATTCGACATTGAACCGGCATCATCTATCATCTGGGCGTGGACATTATCCCCAGTATTGCTCTGTTCCTTCTTTGCTTGCCCAACCTTCAAAATATTCTGTAGAGCTTCTAAGCAAATGGTTGCAATCCATGGATCATGGTACACAAGCATGACACTCCCACGTCTCAGAAATCGACCAAATAAAGTAGCTAAAACGTAAATCTAACAGTGAAGAGCAAAAACGACAAGATGGTGTAGAGATTGGACTTGTGATTGAGGCGATGGTGGAGGAGGCAAGTTTTTTCGAGGTCAAGGGTGGTGAGTTGTGTCAAGGGGGGTCAAGCGACGTCGAGGGGGGTGAGCGGCCTCGAGGGCATTGAGGGGCGTTGAGGGCGTCGAGGGGGCGAGCGGCGTCGAGGCGTCGAGCGGCGTTGAGGGCGACAAGGGGGTGAGCGATGTCGGGGGCGTCGAGTGGCATTTGAAGGCGTCGAGGGGGTGAGCGGCGTCGGGGCGTCAAGCGGCGTTGAGGGCGTCGAGGGGGCGAGCGGTGTCGGGGGTGTCGAACGGCATCGAGGGCGTCCGGGGGTTGGCGGGGTGAGCGATGTCGAGCGCGCGTCAAGGGGCGTCGGCGGGTGTTGAGGGCGTTGAGGGGGCAAGCGGTGTTAGGGGCATCAAGGGGCGTGAAGTGGCATTGAGGGCGTCGACGGGCATCGGGGGCATCGAGGGGGCTAAG
Organism: Eucalyptus curtisii; assembly: GCA_017140595.1. Taxonomy (NCBI): domain Eukaryota; kingdom Viridiplantae; phylum Streptophyta; class Magnoliopsida; order Myrtales; family Myrtaceae; genus Eucalyptus; species Eucalyptus curtisii. The sequence goes on along the minus strand of CM029501.1, from coordinate 14,755,777 downwards.
CGGCGTCGATGGAGTCAAGCGGCGTCAAGGGTGTCAAGGGGCATTGAGCAGGTGTTGGGAGCGTTGAGGGGGGCGAATGGTGTCTAGGGCATCAAGCAGCATCAAGCGGCGTCGAGGGGCATTGATGGCAGCGAGCGGCGTGGAGTCGTCAAGAGGAGAGAGTCGAATAATCGTCAGAGATTTCAGAGTGAAAGAAAGGGGAGTCGGGGGCACTGGACAGGGAGAAGAGGGTAAAAGAAAAACTTTGAAACAGAGAGGGGAGTTGGGGACAGGGAGAAGAGGGAGAAGAAGAAACAAATTGAAAATTAGGGTTTTTACTTTTTAGGGGAGGTTCCGGTTCCAATTCCGAAAAAGTAGAACCGGAAACCAGAACCTCCCTCCTTGGAACTGGGAACCAAATTGGACCCATCAGTTTGGTTCTCCGGTTCCCGATTCTACTCGGGAACCTTGCTCGCCCCTACTTTCAACCATGTAGAGATCCATCTCTCGACGGTAGAGCCCTTGCCTTTTTAAATCTCATACTACTTGTATAAGGAAGGTGTTTCATCTGCAATTAGATCCTGTTGTACATGCTCTCAACATGGCGCAACACATGTGCAATCCGAACAAGTGAATAATAGTCATGTGTAACGGGCCGATCGACCTAGCGTTCCCTTACCCGTGCGGCCTTAGGATTTTCTCCCAAGTCAGCTTTTCTCACACTCAACTCACAAGAATCATAAAGAGAGAAACTCTAGAGAGAGAAGCTCTGGATTGTATTTACTTGTGAATGAGATGAGTACAATGAGGGGGAGGAGACCCCTATATATACAAATACAAGGCAAACCATATCCATAGATCTCTCCTCGATCTAACGGTGGAGATTACATCTCCCCAACTACCAACTACCCGCATTTATTACATATGAATACAATTACCGTATCGCCCGCCCCCAAGAGTATTCTAAAAGACTCGAGAAAACCCTAGGACTCGAGGATACAAGTCGAGGGTCACTTGATCCACAGATGTGTCGTGGCCGTCCCGTAGGAACCTCTTGGATCGGCTTTCTTTCGGACCGTGACATTCTCCCCCACCTAATCAGGTGATGCCCTCGTTGCGTCTTCGGCATGGAAAGCATAAATCTGCTTCTTGAACTCCCAAAGACCTTCAGTGGGTTCCCAACTAGCTTCACTCTCCGGAAGACCCTTCCATCGGACCAAGTATTCACGCTTTGGCGCATAGTACCGCTTCCGTATGACTCGATCCGCCATGATGCTCTCGACTTCTCGATTATTGGAGGTTTTTGCTCCAAGTGGCGCCCGTTGTGACGTCCCTCGATCCAGATCTTCCTCATCAACCTGGAAAGGTTTAAGCATACTCACATGGAAAACCGGATGTACCTTGAGTTTCGGTGGCAACTCCAGCTTGTATTCAACCTTCCCGACCCATTGCAGCACACGAAATGGCCCCTCGTAACGACAGATCAACCCCTTGTGCACGTCCTTGTATCGAAGAACATCATGCAGCTTGGCCAACACTTGGTCCCTAACTTGGACCTCCACGTGCCGTCGCTTCTTGTCGGCCCATTTCTTCATGCGCTTGGAGGCTTTGTGTAGACACGCCCATGCCAAATCAGCCTGCTCCTACCAATCTTTGGTGAACTTATACGCGGGCGGACTACTCCCCCGATAACCCGATGCAATTGCCCTCGAGTTATTTGGTTGCTGCCTAGTCGCAATCTCGAACGGGCTCTGACCGGTCGACTCGCTCCGTTGCAAGTTATAGGAGAACTGGGCTACATCGATCAACTTTGCCCAGTTCACTTGCGTTATGCTCACATAATGTCGGAGATAGACTTCCAAGAGTGCATTGACCCGCTCCGTTTGACCGTCGGTTTGGGGATGTAAACTTGTAGACATATTCAGCTCTGACACTAGCAACTTGAACAACTCGGACCAGAAACGTCCCGTGAAGCGAGGATCACGATCGCTCACGATCGTCTATGGGACTTCCCAGTACTTGACCACGTGCTTCATGAACAGCTTGGCCGCCTCCTCGGCCGGGCAATCCTTCGTCGCAGGCACGAAAGTCGCGTACTTGGAGAACTTGTCCACCACAACCATGAGAGTCCGACGCCCTTCGGATTTCGGCAGGTTGACGATGAAGTCCATGGAAACACTTTCCCATGGACGAGTTGGAACGGGAAGCGGCTCCAACAGGCCCGGTGACGAACGTTGCTCCAGCTTGTCTTGTTGGCACACCAAACAAGTCTTCACATAAGCTTCCACGTCATCCCGCATTTGAGGCCAGTGGTACCGATCTTCAACGGGGGCCAACGTGCGGTGGATCCCTGGATGACCCGCCCACTTTGAGTCGTGGCACTCGCGCAAGATCTCCTTCCTCAACTTCCCATGGAAGGGCACGTACAGTCGCCTTCCTTTCGTGTAGAGGAGATCATCCTCACACCAAAACTGTCGAGTCTTGCCTTCCTTCGCATACTCGATGAAAGCTTGAGCTCTTGGATCGCGCTTCAACCCTTTCTTGATGTAGTCGATCCAAGGACAACTCGGTCGACTCACCGTGCTGCTCATCGGCTCCATCTTCAGACTCAGTGTGTCCGCCACGGAGTTAGCCTTCCCCAGCTTGTACTCCAACACATAGTCGAACTCTGCAAGAAAATCCTGCCATCAAGCTTGCTTCGAACTCAGCTTCTTTTGGGTCTGGAAGTAGCTCGTGACCACGTTGTCCGTCCTCACGACGAACTTTGATCCCAGGAGATAATGCCTCCACGTCCGAAGGCAGTGGACCACCGTGGTCATCTCATTCTCTTGAACGGTATACCGACGCTCGGTATCATTCAACTTTCGAGACTCGTACGCCACCGGATGCCCATCCTGCATAAGAACGCCACCAATAGTGAAATCCGATGCGTCAGTCTCTACCTCGTAAGGCTTCGTGTGGTCAGGTAACACCAACACTGGCTCCTCGGTCATAGCTAGCTTCAATCGATCGAATGCTCTTTGACATCGATCCGTCCACTCCCATGACTTCTCCTTCTTCAGCAGGTCCGTGAGTGGCGCGGTGATGCTTGAGTAGCTCTGAATGAATCGCCTATAATAGTTGGTGAGGCCAAGGAATGACCTCAATCCCGTCACCTTCGTCGGTGGCTCCCATTCAACGATCGATTGAATCTTCGCCTTGTCCATTCGCACTCGCCCACCCCCGACGATGTGCCCCAAGAACGGAACTTCCTCTTGGGCAAATGCACACTTCTCGCGCTTAACATACAATTCGCTCTCATGCAAGACTTGGAAGACCTGCCTTAAGTGCTCGACATGCTCTTTGAGCGTCCGACTATATACTACAATATCATCAAGATAAACCACTACAAACCGATCTAGGAATGAATGGAATACCTTGTTCATGAGCGTACAAAATGTAGCCGGAGCATTGGTCAGACCGAATGGCATCACGAGGAACTTGTAGGATCCATACCGCGTTACACATGCAGTCTTCGGCTCGTCCCCTTCGGCGATCCGAACTTGGTAGTAGCCCGATCGAAGATCCAACTTAGTGAACCATTGATCTCCACCGAGTTGATCGAAGAGATCCGCGATGAGCGGGATCGGGTACTTGTTCTTCACAGTCAGTCTGTTCAGCGCCTGGTAGTCAATGAACATTCGGAGTGGCCCATCGTGCTTCTTTTGGAACAGGACTGGCGCACCGAAACGGAGCCTTGGACGGTCGAATATACCTCGCATCGAACAGCTCCTTTAGTTGCTTCCTCAACTCTTCCAATTCGGGGGGTGCCATGCGATAAGGTGCCATCGCAGGTGATCGAGCGTCAGGCATCAGCTCGATCCGATGATCCACCTCCCTCTTAGGTGGTAGCTTCTTCAGCAACTCAGGGGGCATCACCACCTTGAATGCGTTGAGGACATGTGTCACTTCCGTCGGGACTTCGCTCCCTTCACCCTTCTCCTCCTCCGCCTTCAAGGCTGCAAAGATTGTTACCTCACTCTTCCTTACTCCCTTGGAGAGTTGCATATAGAGATCATCCTTAGATCACAGTCCGATTCACGGTGGACCGGGATCACACATTGACAATGCTTGTCCAACACGCATATACACTCGGCGAAAGGCAACATAACAACATGGTTTTTATCTAGGAATTTTATCCCAATGACAAAGTCGTAATCGTCAAGGGGAATTACCTCTAGAGTCTCCTTGCTCTTCCATGGCCCGAGTTGTAGCTCCACGTCCCTCGCGACACCAATTGTAGGGACCTCCTTGGAGTTCACCGTCTTGAGCCACCCGGCTCCCTTCTCAACCCGTAGGTTAAGTTTCTTCGCAGCCTCCTCCGATATAAATAGATCGAATGCTCCCGTGTCCACGAGCGCATTCATCGTGGTTGTCCGATCTTCAAGTCCGCAAACATCAAGCCTTTAGGCTCCTTCGCCTTCTTGTACTTGATCGTGCTAAGGAGTCGCAACAAACCCAACTGCAACTCTTCCTTAGGCTCTTCTTCTTTGCAAAGAGCGGCCAGTTTGGCCTTGTTCGGGCAATCTCGTGCCATTGGACCGTCACAAAAGAAAACACTTATAAGAGCGTATCTTCTTTTGTCCTCCTCCGCTCGACTCCGCATAAGCCTTGTGAGGACCAGCCGGTGGTCTACCTCCGGTCGGGCGGTTGTATCTCCCCCGATCTCCCCCACCAGTGGCTTTGTCCCTCGGACGAGAGTCCGATCGGGATGTGGAAGGTGCCTTGTACTCCACGAGCGATTCGGCTACGGTCATGGCCGTTGTGAGATCCCCCACATTAAACCGCTTCAACTCCTGCTTGGTCCATGGCTTGAGACCACTCATGAACTGGTAATATGCTTCGGTTTCGTTCATCGAAGGAATTTGGAGTAGCAATTCCGAAAATCGCTTGATGTAGTTGCGCACACCACCCTTTTGCTCGAGACGCTTCAACTCATCACGAGCTTCTTCCTCCGCATAAGTGTGATAGTAGTTCCGTCAGAACTCCTCGACGAATCTACCCTAGGTCGAGATAGGATCCCCACACCTATCATCCGACCGACGTCGCCACCACAACAATACATTATTAGCAAAGTACATAGATGCAATGTTTACCCATGATTGCTCGTCGTTAATCCCCATGGCTTGGAAGTATCGCTCCATATACCAGAGGAAATTGTCCATGTCTTTGGCCACCCGCGAGCCCCGGAATTCCTTCGGCTTGGGTGCGTCCGTTCGTGGACTTGTATGCACGGTGATCACCCCGTTCACGCGTGCTGCTTCTGATTCAGCGAGCTTACCCTTGAGCTCCGCTATATCCACGCGATGGCCGCCATCGTGGCCTCCAAGGGTTCATACCGTTGTGCGAGTTTTTCCCTTAAGGTCCCCAGCAACTCGTGTCGGAGTTCTCCCATGCCGGTGTTGAACTCTTACACCTCGGCTACAAGCTCCTCCCTTCCGGCATCTACTCCATCCATGGTTTGGGTGTCATCGACCGATCCTTGGACATCGGTGACGAACAATTCTAGCTTCGTCATCCAGTGTGCAAGATCTCCTGTTGAATCCCTTGAACTTGAACCACCACGGCTCTTCTTTCCCTTGGCAATGCCCTTCTCGACGTTCCTCCCACGATCAACGCAGTCACCACCCATGGCGAGCGCCTCATCAGATTGTGGATCAACCATTGCGCTTGACTTGCTCTGATGCCACTTGTCACGAGCCAATTGATCTAGCGTTCCCTTGCCCGTGCGGCCTTAGGATTTTCTCCCAAGTCAGCCTTTCTCACACTCAACTCACAAGGATCGTAGAGAGAGACTCTAGAGAGAGAAGCTCTGGATTGTATTTACTTGTGAATTAGATGAGTACAATGAGGGGGAGGAGACCCCTATATATACAAATACAAGGCAAACCATATCCGTAAATCTCTCCTCGATATAACGGTGGAGATTACATCTCCCCAACTACCAACTACCCGTATTTATTACATACGAATACAATTACCGTATCGTCCGCTCCCAAAAGTATTCTAGAAGACTCGAGAAAACCCTAGAACTCGAGGATACAAGCTGAGGGTCGCTTGATCCATAGATGTGTCACGGCCGTCCCGTAGGAACCTCTTGGATCGGCTTTCTTTCGGACCGTGACACATGCATATCTCATAGTTCACGTCCACATATCAACATCAAATAATATAATATATGAATGATAACTTTTCATATCCCTATAAGTTCCTTGCAAACACTACTGATTTCTCAGTGAGTAACTATTTGCACTGCTAATATTTAATCATGGATCAGTGAATTTATGAAAAATTTAATAAGTTATTATTACATAGATGGTCGTAAGTCCCTAATGCCCTTGGTGAATTACCAACGGTAGCCTGATTAGTAGTATACCAATGGGACGAATTTCAACAACGTAGAATTCACCATCAACGTTACATATCTACCATCCACAAAACGAATTTCCGTAGTCAGCCAGCGAAATTTTACAAGCGTTCTAGAAACTATGGAAGAATGCATCACAAAGAGCGACAAGCATGATATGACAGCATTAATTTTCTTCGTTCTCTTTGCCCTGTCTGTTTCACATATTATAAGCTAAAGATGCCTTTCATCGGACGGGCTAAAAGTCAGTCTGTCTTGTAATGGTGTGTCACTGATAAGGAGCTCTTTCAAAAACCGTAACCTAAAAATCTCATATGGCAAGTCACGAAGTTGCCAGCACCCATTCACATCAAAGCAAACCAAGAGTTCCAACTGACCGATGGATTCATCGACTCTGACCAACCTCATACAGTGTCGCATGATCAGTCGTTCTAAATTTTCAAGTCCTAAGAAGTCGGGAGTTTCAACCAATAACGGGCTATTCGATATATTCAGGACTTTTAAGCTCTTTGCCATCTGCAACAACCAAAAGAGAAAAAGTCATGAGACGATCAAGTTCTGAATTTAACAGATAGACGTTCCTAACATATATGTCACACCTTTATATGGCTCCAACCATGCCAACGATGGGTAATGTTCCTCCCTGTTAAATTGAGAATGACTAGATTCTTCATGGATAGTTTGGTTATGTCAAAGTAACGAGGAATATTATTCCAAGTAAGCCATCGCAATTTCGGAAGTAGATGTGGCTTCTTCCCGAAAAAGTTGGTCAGAAGATGAAAATTCTGCTGTAATTTCCTCATTACTGATCCAAACATGATTTCAAGGCCTTTTTTCTGATCTTCGTCTCTTAGAAACCAGCTCGGGTCAATCTCGCGATTAACGACAAGGAACCTTAGATTCGGAAGTCTCATGAAAGCCTTATCTGCAAGACGGTGTCCTGCCAGATAGCGAAACTCGAGACAAAGAGCTTCAATTTTTTCCTTTTCCTGCTAAAAAGGAAACGCGTTATTAACCCCTCGTGTTTTAGGTCATCATAAAAGAGGAAGTAGCCAAATTGTAGTGGCATGGCAGGGAGCTTATACCTGGTTTGTCATCAGCAAATTTGACGCTTCATCAGCACACCACACCCTAGTCTGCTTCTCTATTACCATATTACTATCTTGACGGATGATTTCTCGCCCCATGTCCCTTAATAGATCATGCATCCACAATGTATTAAATATGCTGATCTTTATCAAGGACATATGCTGCAGAACTTCCAAAGCTTCTTGTGGAAAATATTCAGTCTCATCCCACATGTGGATTGCAATTTCTTTGTCCCATCCAATTAATAAAAAAGCTATATCAAGAAAGATGTGCTTTTGCCGATCATCTAATTCCTCATAACTTATCTTCAGCTTACTGCTGACTTCCTTAGGAGGAATTTTTTCCAACTTGTTCAGTATGGCATCCCACTTTTCTCTACTGTTGCACGATAAAAGCGAACCTATAACCTCGAGAGCTAGAGGAAGACCTCCAGCAATGTCTACTGCCTTTTTGGAGTGGGCGAGATAATCATCCAAAGGATGATCTCTTCTGAACGCATGTTTGCTGAAAAGTTGAAGAGATTTGTTGGGATCCATGCATTTAAGTTCGTAGGTCCAATCCACTTCAGGAATGTTGAGAACTTGTTTGTTTCTAGTAGTGATGATAACCTTACTTCCTTCAACCAACCAATCGCGCTTGCCCATAAGTGCATTCAATTGATTGTTTTGGTCAACATCATCAAGGAGAAGGAGAAGCCTTTTGGCACGCAACCTTTGTTTAATCATCTCAATCCCTTCGTCTGTGTTGCTTACACTTTTATCTTTACAATTTCCTTTGAGGATGTCGCAGATCAGCTGATTCTGCAAGTGCTGAGCACCATTTACCTTCCAAGTTTCTCGAATGTTAGAAAGGAAACAATGATGCTCAAAATCATGTGAAAGTTGATTGTAGATGATTTTGGCAAGAGTGGTCTTTCCAACACCACCCATTCCATAAATACCAATAACCCGAGTTTCATGTGTCTGAGGACCAATCATTCTCATGATTTTACTCACGTGATTGTCGACTTCCACCAAGCAATCCGATAATGCCAAACAACCCTTTTTCAACTCCCTGAAAACCTTCTTGACCAGTGTTTTCACAAAGTCACCTTCACGCCTGATATTTTTGGTGTTGACAACACATGGAATCATGAAATTGGGTTGAACAACAAATGGTCAAGCCAAATCAAATTAGAAAATTTAACACCCCATTAGGATAGATTCCTCATTAAAATTATATGAACTACATAATGTCATTTGAATGATTTCTAATTTTTCTGGAAATACGTTCAACTTCAATACTCGATATAAAACAAATTCAGCAAGGACTCAATCAGAACTAAGCTACATTCTAAGAATGCAAGCTATTGCTGTGATCCTAATCTTAGAAATAATCACCTGTTGGGCAAGCTATGGAGGTCCCAACCCTTCAGTGCTCCGACTTCACAAAGAGCAGCCTTCCACTCGCTAATAGTTTCATCACTGTATCGCCCCTTGCTTTCATGCTCAATGAAGGCCTGTTCATACCCACCAGTTTGGTGCCGAACTTGGGAAGGTTCCACATCATAGAAAATGGGCATGATCTTCTGTCCCATGTTTTTCTTGCACTCCACCATCTGGACCAACTCCTTGAGACACCATTTGCTAGAGGCATATCGTTTTGAGAAGATGGGTATGGAGATTCTTGACTGCTTGATTGCTCGGAGAAGCTCCGGGCCAATCTCTTCCCCGACCCGCAACTCTTCGTCATCTCTGTACGCACGGATTCCCGCATCAATCAGGCTAACGTAAAGGAAGTCGGTGAAACCTGCTCGAGTATCTGGTCCTCTGAAGCTCAAGAACACCTCGTAGTCGAATCCCGATGGAACCGCCATCTCCTCCATTTTTTTTTTCTCAAGTGTGAATACAAATAACCGGGTCTGCCATTCCATTGTTCGCAGCTGCATCGTTTATTTGTAGCGCCGTCTTCAGCGATGCCTACTCAAAGCCTTCTCTGGAGGAGATCCTTGAACAGAACAGCAGAAAAGACAGTTGTCAGAGATAACTAATCAGAACGATGGATTGGAGATCAAAATCGAAACGAAATCAAAAGGGAAGAATCTTTAATGGAGAAAGACACGAGCGCAGCTACCGCACCAGGGAAGCTGAAGAACGGTGCGGTCTCGTCGCGGCTGAACGTAGATGAGATCCTCAGTTCTTCGTTGTCCGTCGTCGTTCGCTGGACTTGCCACGACCAGGCCCGGGAGAACCGCGAGGGGGTGGAGAAAAACAGAGGAGGCTGCAGCAGGGAAATAACGGAGAACCCTACGGAGTCGTCCCGGTTGTCGAACCAATGAAAAAAACATATAAGGCAGTCCCGGTTCGGTCCTAGGAACCGGCCACTCGGAACCGACGACCGGATTAGAACCGGCAAAATTAATCAGTTTAGTTCCCGGTCTAACTCGCGGCTGGTGCTCATCCCTAAGGATTAATATCATGAAAAACCCCACACTAGTACATTTGCGATAAATTTATCCCAAATTAATATTTTGATAACTAGAAACTCACAACTTAATAATGGTAAATTTGTTATAAGTGAATCAATTTGAGGTTTTTGACAGTCAAAAAATTTATTTTAGTGAATTTGTCATAGATATATTAATTTGAGATTTTTCGTGATATTAATAATTCTAATAAAAGAAAAACGTTTCTGTTAGCTAAGTTTTTCATTATTTTGTCTAGAGCTTCAACAAAGCTCTCTCTCTCTCTCTCTCTCTCTGGGTTCCAATTATCTATTTCTTAATGATAAATTAACAAGTCACGATCTCATTATCATGAAATAATATTTTCAATATGTGATTTTCCCCGATACCTTATTTCGTGGCGTTGAAGTGAAGAGGGCAGGAGATACTTGTTAAAATGTCGAAGTGATTGTACTTACCACTTCAATTCTTTTCAACTCTGACTTCGAATATACAGAAAAAGAATGAAGAAATTGAATACTTTCATGTATGTTAGTGGTTATGATTACTAGATTATATAGCTTCTTTTTGCCATATTTACCCTACTACATTTGAAATTCATCCATCTTTTACTGTTCACTCGATGTTCCCTATACCAATAATTGTAACTTGATAACTTCACATTTCATTTTACAATTATAATTTCTTCATATAATTTAATATCATTGCATCATCTGTCTTATTTTCGGAAGTAATAACCAAAAAGCTTGAAACCACTTCCTCTCTTTTTTATCCTCACAACTGGATAAGGGAAAATCAATCACTTTCTTAGATTACATATGTTGGGTGAAACCATTTCCTTCGACATAAAGTTTTTCATGAAATAAACACATTTAAGATTCGGAAAAAAAAAATGACTCTTCTCAAATTTAAGTACGAAAATTGGTTCTTTTTAATTTTGGTTCCGAAAATGTGGCCCCTTACTTTCTATTAAGCTAATTATAAAAAAAGTTATAAACCTATTATAATTGTGCCATATGTAGTCCTAAACCTTTTTAAAACAGCCACTTCAGTGCTAACTCCAATTTGAATCGTTAGAAATCCGACATGGCTATATTTTCTTAATTTCTCAGTCTTATGTGACTCGTTGGCATGCCCAATCAGTATATAACTCCTAAATGACGTCATCTAAAAGCTGAAATTAGTGATTGCTTGAGTGTCTAATTTTTTTAAGTGATCACTTTAGTACTAGTCGTCGTTAAAAAGTAACCATTTTAGTGCCTAGCACGCACCAGCACAAACAAGTGTCAGTGCAATTTTGTGCTTGCATAAGATGCACAAACACGTGCTGGTGCAAGCAAAAACTAGCAGCATCAACCAGCTACACCTCTTTATGTAGCTCGACCAGTAAGTGCAACTGAGAACCCCCCTCGACAAGGTGATTTCATTCCTCTCTTTCCTGCCTTGTTCTGAATAAGTGTGAGACCAATTTCCATCCACAAAAACCATGCGTAAATTACTAAAAGTCTTGAGTTATTAGTTGATGATTGGTGACGACATTAACAATTTTGATTTCATGAATAGATCTAGCGATCTCTTTGCATGTAGGTTGTTTATTGAAATGTGTCCATAAAATTGTGAAGCGTACTTGAGAGAGTTGCTTAGATATGTTGACTAAAGTGTTCACCTTACTGTCGCCCAAGCACCGCTGGACCCTATTCACCTTACTATCGCCAAGCACCGCCCCCACAGACCGCAACATCATAATAGCAAACTTGAACGGCTACTAAATCATGGCCGGTTTTCACGCCGGCAGTAGCTAAAATTTACAGACTTTGCTTTGTTCATAAGCGGCCAAAACGGAGTCTTAAGAATTTGCCTTAATGAGGAGGAATCCTAATTGTCGACACCCGATTGACCAACATTGAGCACCATATTTGCCTGTCTTAACAGTTTCAGGGGTTCAATGTTATGTCAAATTCGAATCCTACAAGAACAGGCAAAAGCAAAAGGCAAAATTCAACGCAAGGATACTTTTGCAACCGTTTACAAACTTCCAAATGATCCTCTTTATACTACTATATATTTGTTTGGTTAAAATTCTCTCACCTATTTCATCTCCTCCTAGCATAACTTAAAGTGCGGAACAAAATAAATGACTGCTTGATAGCTTCCCAGAAGAATCTTCAAATGCCATTAAAGGTGAATCACTCAACTCATGAAATAGAAAGTATCATAAGGAAACCCAAATCTATGTTGGATATGCAAATCAATTGTCAGAGGAAGCTGTTAAACTAACATGCTACCATATTGCAAGGCAAAATATCACATGTCACTTACACTATTTCAGCAGCACGTAGAGCCCTCACGGCATCAGAAGTACCCATTTGAAAGACTACCCGATATCATTCTTGCTTGCAGGTTCTAAAAACAACATTCTCTGTTCCTTTCTCCACAAGATCTGTCAAACCAATGCGCTCTGACAAAAGAGGGAAAATAAAACTTCAGAAAGAGAAATTTTCTTCACAAGATTTCTGATGCGGCCTACAAAACCATGCAAGATGATATTTGTTCAGATATTCCTTCGAAGTTTTGGTGGAAGATGGACTTCACAAATCAATTAAGAGGCTTAAGGGATTAGGATTCACCTCATACATATATCAGCAGTCCTATATCTTTTAGCATTTGATTCTCATTAGAATTTAGTTAAGTTTCCTATATAACTGGATGCTTCTTACTAGGATTTTTTTCTTATTAAGCAGCTGGATGTTCATTCAGGACTCACATCACGGCCCTGCCTGCCCTCAACAATTCTCTAGTTCTCTGCACTTGTCCTTCTTTTTTCTTTAGCTTCGGTTTCATTTTAAAGTTGCTCCGCCATAAGTGCTTGAAATGCCAAATACCAAACAACATTTGCCTCCAATATGAACGCTTCAGTCAAGGCAAAGTCCCAAAGTCAAGGCATTTTCAAAGTCACCTTATGCCTTTACATTTATATAAGGAGAGCGAGAAAACTAAGATTAAGATCGAAATGAACAATTGGCTTAGCTAAAATCTTGCCAATATGTGTCACTGTCATCTCCAAGGCCAAGTGCATATCATCTTGGAGCATAAGTAAATGTCAATGAACTTGAGCAATATACAATATACAATGACTTTTGCAATTGTTGTCCACTTATCAACACAAAGCATCAAATACTTATTTGCTAAGGTACTTAAATAGAAGATCTCATGTAAAGTGCTTTAGTTTGCAAACATTGATCAGCAAAGTAGAAAGTCGCTTCTTAGTAAAACTCAAGGATTCCAGATATCAAAACCTATCTGCTCTGAAATTTTATTGATCGACTACCATCCATAAGATAAAAACTGCTACTGGTAGTAAATGTTTGAAGCGGAAATATCAATGTGATATAAAGAAACATCCACGTATTCTCTATTTGAGCATCCACCTGCGAGTCTTACCAATTATACTTATATCCTTAATTTTCATGAAAACCAAAATTTGAAAAATGCAAATGAGGGAAGTAAAAATCCCATTGCCTCTCTCCTCGTTTGAAAGAATGCAGATCGACGGAAAAGAAAATGGGAGAAATTTATATGCCCTTATCTGGAATGGAGAGGACGATGGAATGGATGCGAAAAGTGTAAAGTAATGGGTCTTGGAATTCCCACTTCAGAATATCACCCTCTTCCTAAAAAATCACAGTGAGAAATGATCAACCTTGCCTGCTCATGTAAAGGCAGCTTTTTGCCAAGATTGAAAGTTTCTTAGCTTTAGCTAGCAAACCCACCTTCAAATTTTAACAGCACTTCCAAGACTAGTAGTACCCCGGGCCAACAGCAACTCCAAAGCAGCTGGTTGCAAATGTAAAAGAAACAAATGCATCAGCATCATAGCTTATTCAACTAAAAACCCAAATCAAATTCATGTCAGATTCTCCTGCTCACATTGTAGACATGGACTCAAACCACAGTCTATTCACACAACACATCAACAGCATACTTCTACCAGATTTTCCTTCTAAAGCAGGTGCGCACCGTACCGTTCGTTCTCCGCTCGCATTTGAGAAACTTGTGGTCGATAATCTCCTCCCCGTACGTTATATCCGCACCATACTGAGCAGCGACCAACCTGAGAGGCAGCGTCCCCTGCAAAATCTCGAAATTCGTTACCCAAATTCATTCCGCAACAAATCGAAGCACGATGACGCGAGTCGATCAGAAGGGTTTTGAGGAGGTTTCTTGAACTCACGACTCGAACCATGGGAGCGAGAACGTGCTTGTTCTCGTACTCCATATCCCCGGGAGGGGACGCCGCCGCCGCCGGCCGGACCTCGCCGTAGCCGCCGCCGCCTGGCGTCGCCGAGCGCGTGGAGGAGCAGAACGCGCGGCGGACGAAAGAGGGCGAGTAGGCCCAAAAGAGTAAATCCGCTCGTGGTCGAGAGGGAAAAGGAAGCATTTTTATTTACGCGATCAAGCATTTTTAATTATTTCCCTGAATTAAAAAATTTAATTCACCGAATACTCCGCTCTCATCGATTTATTTTCTCTGTTTTTTTGGTTGATATTAACAATAAAAAAGTGATCCTTATTTCTTCCGATCTCATATCAATTTCATTATATAAATATCACTAAAAATATACGTTTCGATTTTTTTTTAATAAGACTTGAGTGCATTAACGAAATGTTTAGAGGACCTAATTACAAAATAAATTAGAAAACTGAATACGAACTCACGATAGATCATTGAGACTATATGATCCTCGTGTGGTGACGGTTTTGCTTTATATAAAAATGTAAGGGTTAAAAAGGTTACATGATTGCCAAAATTGATCAGGAGAAAACTTATGGCTGCTCGAGGCAAAGCTCGAGGAAAATTTCCTTTCGATAGGTATTCCATTTATTCCGTTTATGGAACTGCCACTTGTGCCTTGACTTCCTTGGGACAACGTATTTAAAAGGGTGAAACTACTGACAAGGTCGGGCTACGCGGGGGATACGGAAGGGGATCCTTTCTCTTTCCATACGTATAGGACTTAGCTTACGTAACGCAATTATCGTCAATTCTAGCAAGGATAAATGCAATGAATCTCCTTTCGATAGGTATTCCATTTATTCCGTTTATGGGACAGCCACTTGTGCCTTGACTTCCTTGGGACAACGTATTTAAAAGGGTGAAACTACTGACAAGGTTGGCCTACGCGGGGGATACGGAAGGAGATCCTTTCTCTTTCCATACGTATAGGACTTAGCTTACGTAACGCAATTATCGTCGATTCTAGCAAGGATAAATGCAATGATGTGTAAGAGCCTATTGATGGCTATTATATCACTTCATTTGTTAAAATCACCATCATCCTTATTTTTCATTTTTTTTTTAGGCATTCGAAAGTTTTATATTATGTTCCTAACATATTATTTAAATGCATTACGAACCCAATTCATGTATAAAACATAGGATGTCATATAATTTGTATACGGTACAGCCCATGCCTTCTTAAATCTCGTACTACTTGTATAGGGGAAGTGTCTCATTGGTGATTAGGTCATGTCTTGCATGCTCTTAACATTGCATAATATACATGCAAGCCAAACAAGTGAATAATATGACAAAAAAAAAAAAAAACAAGTGAATAATAGTCATGCATATCTCATAGTTCATGTCCACATATCATCATCAAAAAATATAATATATGAATGATAACATTTCACATCCCTATAAGTTTCTTGTAGAATATTATTGATTTCACCGGTGACTTACTATTTGCACCGCTAGTATTTAAACAGGATATTGTGTACTTGAACATTTACAGTCTTTAGTCCATGTAGCTTGGCAAGTCTATTGTCCAGAACGTCGGGGCTATTCAACCATATGCTCAAAAACTACTGATGATTCAAGATAAATCCCCAATATATCCATTGTTGAAGAGGATGGAGAAATTTCCTCAAATCGAACTGGTGATTCCATCTCTGGGCTTATAGATTCCATTAGTGTTGATATAAAAGGTTTTGGTGTCATAGATGGTCCTAGTGTCATAAGAAATCCCGGTGCCAATGATAAATCTTCATCGGACGGAAAAAGCCAGTTGCTTTCTAATAAAGTGCCTTGTGATGAAGGCAGCATCTCTTTGAAGGGAAACACATCTTCATGAAATATAACATACTTGCTTATAAAGAAATTCCTTGTAGAAATCTCCATAACTTGATATCCCTTCTGAAGAGGAGGATATCTCATAAAAATACATTGGGTTGCATGGGGACCCATTTTGTCCGAGGACCCACATTTGTTGCATAACATAAACAATCAAATACTCTAAGATGACCATTATCTGGCTCTTTATTGTAAAGCATTTTAAATGGAGTTTTACCATTAAGAATCCGAGTTAGTATGCGATTAATCAAATAGGCTATTATGACCACACAGTCTCCCCAAAATTCTTTGGGAACAAAAGCTTGGTATTTTAGTGCACGGGCTACTTCTAAAAGATGTCTATGCTTGTGTTCAACAATTCCATTATGTTGTGGAGTGTAAGTGAAAGAACTCTCATAAAATATCCCATGAGTAGACAATAATGTTGTGCAATTAGAAGTGAAGAATTTATGCCCATTATTTGTACGAATTTGGTGTACATATTTACCAAACTGATTCCTAATTAAGGAAAGCAAATTTGATAAATGAGTAAATGTTTGACCCTTGGATTGCATAAGATATAACCAAGTGGCAGGAGTATAATCATCAATGATTCTAAGAAAGAAGCGGGATTCATCATGATGAGGGTTATGATAGAGACCCTAGATGTCCATGTGAAGCAAAGAAAAGGGATTTTTTGCTCAAGATGTACTCACTAGAAATGGTGCTTGAGACTATTTAGCCAAAGGACATATTGGACATTTTGGGAGAGGAAACCGTGCACCGTGACCCAATTGTTGATAAAAAAAGAGATTTTTATTTCGACTATTGGCATTACAAAAAATGCTTTTATTTAATAATTCTAAATCTCCTAGGGAGTTGATCCAGAAATAAAGTCTCTGTGCCACATTACCCAAGCCCATCATTTTGCCAGCGAATGGTTTCGAAAGATACAATTTTTCAGAATTGAATATGGCTTGACAAGAATTGTCCATACATACCTTTGAGACAGAGAAAAGATTAAATTCAAAATCTGGAATATATAGGACATTCTTTAGGACAAAGTGCTAACTAAGATGTACGGTATTCATTTTGGTAACATATGTAATGTTGCCATTTGGAAGACGCACCGTAATAGGAGATTGTGTGTTTTTATGGACACGGGAAAATATATATTCATTACATACTATGTGGCCACTAGTGCTTGAATCGATAATCCATGCATCAGCTAATAGCGAATTCTTTTTATAGAGAAAAGTACCTGAGAATCCTGTACCAATGTCACTATTCTTGAGCTGGCTCAAAACTTGCACAATATTCTCATATTGTTCTTAGGTGATGGTTTGATGAGGTGTCCTACCACTTTATGTGTAGAGACTTGATAAACTGTAGATTCCCTCTCTTTTTTTATCTTTAACATTAGGTCTCCCATGTAATTTCCAACATGTATTAATAGTGTGGTGTGGACGTTTGCAATATTTGCAATATATATTTTTAATTTTGGAATTTTGTTCGTTAACCTTCCCCGCTTATGTAGCATTTTGTAGGCCATAGGATCCCCTATAATTTGGTGCTAACATGGCATAATAACGCCCGTCCGATTCGGCTAAAGAGATGGTCATTCGTGGACCATCCGATCGCGCGCGTCAATCCCGGCCATCCATTCTAGTGATCTAATCCAGGCCATCCGTTCCAGTGCGCTTCCCTCGACTATCGGATCTTGCGGTTTTTTCCTAGTCGTCCGATCCAGATCTGCGATCCCAACCATCCACCTGTGAAGACCTAGGGTTGTCTTTCTCCTTTCTCGTTGCCGTAGCCATGAAGCCTCTCATTTTTTACTGTCCTCCCGCAGCTTCGATACCTTCGTCAGCGTTGGTCATCGTCTCTGTCGCAGCAAAGCTAGATGGGAACGATGTGAGGCTCATTCCCTCACCAACCCAAGCCTCCTTAGCCGCGGCAACTCATTGATTCTCTTCCTATACCGCTAACTGAAAGATCCGCGTAAGTGGCAGTTGGGGATCCATCACAAGGATTTGCAATCGGAATTTTGAATACGACTCATTAAGGGTAAGTAAAAATCTTATGGCCGTTTCCCTTTCCTTTATGACACGGTACTGGAGAGTGCCTTCCGGCCCCTCCAATTTTTCTTCAGCTGCTTTGATTTCGTTCCACAAGACCAAGAGCCAATTGAGGCATGTGGTGATCGAAATGTTGCCTTGTTTTAGTTTGGACAAGGCCTGGGAGTGTGAATAATTTTGCTCGATCTGACTTCCCGTACATTTCTCATATATTATCCTAGAATGTCTTCGAATCTTCCGTCGGAGGAAGGCCAGCCATGACATTGGGTGTCAAGCAGTTCTCGATCCAGGTGCGTCCTAGTTGGTTGCATAGTCGCTAGTGCCTCTATAGTCGCTCGTTCGTCAGGAAGGGCACAACTTTGTCGATGAAACCCTCCTTGTCCTCGGTGACAAGTGTTCTCTAGAGGTCCCATGCCCAAGAGTGGTAGTTTGCTGGTCCGGTAAGTTCCTGATTGATTAGGCGTAATTCTGGCCCGTTCGCTGATAATGTGTAAAGCAGATCTCCGAGCTTCGGGTGGCCGCCTCCATTGAACGGAAATAGGCAAGGCATGAGTGAGGGTTGAGGCATTGGGGAGGGTTCCGTGCCCCGACTTGGTATGGATCCGGGTCTGTGACTTGCATTCGTCTGGGTCGACTCACCAGTCGGGTCAGTCCCATATGAAGAGGGATTTGGCCCTCTTCTATTAGGCTGAGTTCTAAAGCTCGCAACATTTTCTTCTTCAGATTGGTATTGGGCCCATGTCTATCCCAGCCCAGTGGCTTAGTGGCTTTGGACGGGATACCAATGGACTAGGGGCCACTGAATTGGCCCAGAGATCTGCACTAAAGTTGTGACATCCTGATTTTCAGATTTTGATTTTGATTGAATAAGTTGGGCCTTTTGTCAGCGCGACTATAGTGCTTTTCTCTGAGATGGCCACTCATGAGATAACTGACCTATCCGATTAAGCCGTTAAGGGATTTTAAATGCAATAGACTTGAGAATTCGATCAGAAATTGACTGCTCGACCATGCTAGTCTACAAGGGTCATTACGACACAATTAAAAATCGATTGGAGACCAGAAATAGGTCGATTCGACTGAGATGGTGATCAAAGTGTGGATGATTCCATATGATTGCAAAATTCTTGTCGATCGGCACTAGATCAATTTTCTTTCATTTTGGGTATCTTGTGTCCGTATTTGAAATATGAGATTTGCACGACCACCGAGAGTCGCCAATGTGTCGAAGAGGTACGTGTGGTTCGAAGAAAATCGACCACGGGTCAATTGCACCAAAAATTCCTAAAAGCTACCCGGTAGGCTAGGTCATGCTAAAACTGCGTCTGATTGAAATTAACCGCGAATTTGAATTCGATTTCAGAAATTGAAAGTTCTGTCGTGTCATGAGTCATTCTAGGAACGTTGACTCACCTTTCGAGGAATTTCCGGCGAGTTCGGGACTTTTACGGAAAATCAAATTGGGCGATTCGAAAAACAAACGGAAATTTGGATTGGCCAATTTGAAGGGATTTTTGGCATTTGGTGTGAGTGAATTAGTGACGGGAATTTCGTGGACTTTTTCTGCAACAAATTGGACCTCAATTGGAGAGTTTGTTCAGAAAATCGGATTCCGATAAAAATGAAATAGAATTCGAAATTGAAGGAAATGGCCATTTTTGTTGCCCGAGACTTATTGTTTGGGGGAAATTTGGTGCAAGAAAGCAAGTGAGGATCAAGTACTTTAGCATGGGGATTTTTGGGGACCAAATTGGACTAAACAAGAGCAAGTGGGACCAAGATTTTTGAGTTTTAGGATTTCCTTTTTATTTCCTTTTCTTTCCCCCACTTGGCTGCACATTCCCTTCTCTCTCTCTCTCTCTCTCTCCCTGGTGTGAATCCCTCCCCCCACCGACGTTCCCTCCTTCTCTCTGCCGTGTCTCACTTCTCCTCCCTCTTATTTGACTTTTCTTGATTCTATCTTATTCTCTCATCCCTTTCCCCCCTTAACCGACGCGCCCCCATCCCTTTTTCTTTTTTTTTTTTCTCTCGCCCGTTCCCCTGCAATTTCCCTTTCGTTTGTTTCGGTTCTGTGGAAGAACCCTGCAGCTTCGCCGACGCCACCAACTTGCCCTTTTCTGCTCGCGGATCCTCCATGCCGGTGTCCCCTCCGATGAATTTTTGTTGGCTGATTGCGACAACCCGTTCCCATCGACCCTCCTTGGCCGCGCCACCAACAACCCGACCAACAAAGTTCAGCCGTGCAACATCAAATCCAGCAGCCCCGTGAGGCTTTGCGGGCCAATTTTTAGGCCCGATTTGTGCTCGAAGACCATCGCCACTTTGGAGAAGATTGAACCCCGTTGCGTCCCCGTCGATTTGAACCGAGCGGTTCGATAAACAAGTGAGTTTAACACACTAATCCTCGCTTAGTAGTTTAATCACGCTTAGGGGCTGATTAGATTAAATTAAGCATGGTTAGGTGGATATATTAGATTAGATTAGTTAATTTAATTATCTGCCGTTGCATGTTAGGTGTTTAGTTATTGCAATTAGTGAGTAAATAAACTCTAGTATTTATTCAACGAGTCTCGGAATTTTTCCGAGCTAGTTTCGGTGTCCAAAGGTATTACGGGCCTAAGTTGGATTTATTGTTATTTAATAATTAATTTTCGTAATTATTTAATTAATTAATTATTTTTCGAAAATTAGACTGGGATAGTCGGTGATCGGAATTTTATGCTGATTACTGTGGTGCAATCTGTTTATTTAGTTGAGCGTTACTTTGTGCTGAATTGATTTAATTGTGATTTTAGGATTTACTCCTAAATTAATTAATTTTGGTAAATAATTGAAAAATTACCAGGTGTCGGTCTACAGTACCAAAAATCTATTTTGGGATTGTTGAAACTAATGGGAGGTTCGAAAGTGAAAACCTTGTATTTTGGCTAAGGCCGGCCGTGTACCCACACACGTGTATTTTTACTGAGGATGATAAAAATGGTAAATTGATTGTATGATCGGAATAGTATATTATACCGGCTCGATGGCTCTATGCGTCATCTTGGAGAAAGAACGGTATGTTGATAAAAATGGTAAATCGATTGTACGATTGGAATAGTATACAATATCGACTCGATGACTCTATATGTTGTCTTGGAGAAAGAACGGTATGATATAACGACTCAACGGCTCTATATGTCGTCTTGGAGAAAGAATGTTATACTACAATATGCTCGGTGACTCGATATGTCATCTTATAGAAGGAATATTATCCTATATCGGCTTGATGACTCTACATGTCATCTTGGAGAATGTACGATATACTTGATCAGCTCGGTGACTCTATATGTCATCTTGGATAAGGAATATTATACTACATCGGCTTGATGACTCTATAGGTCATCTTAGAGAATGGATGATGTGCGATTATTTAGCCCTTAAGGCAATCTACTATCTATCTGTTAGCTTAGAGTAAGCTGTCCGCAAGGTGGTCGGATTTTGTAGATAGTATTGATTTGACCAGGTGATGGTCTGATGACATGGAATCGACTGAGTCGATTGATCGATAATTCGATCTAATTGAATGACTTGATGTGGTGAATTGATTCGATGAGATTAGAATTATATTGTCTGACAGGAAGGAACTGAGGTCAAGGTAAGTCCTCCGACTCATGTGTGTGCATAGGCAGCCCTCAAGGCGTATTTTCTTCCTAGTCGAGTC
This sequence comes from Eucalyptus curtisii, assembly GCA_017140595.1. Classification (NCBI taxonomy): domain Eukaryota; kingdom Viridiplantae; phylum Streptophyta; class Magnoliopsida; order Myrtales; family Myrtaceae; genus Eucalyptus; species Eucalyptus curtisii. The sequence continues at coordinate 14,733,970 of CM029501.1, read as the reverse complement.
TTAGGGGGTTGAACTTGCTGAGACATCGTTTCACCCCGTTGTGGAATAACATTTTCAGGTCCCTAGATGGCAGTTGAGGAGGACTCGAAGCTTCGGAGATTGATGAGGAGGAGATCGAAGAATTGACGAACGTGTCTGACTAGTGGGCCATAGGACAGTTCCCATTTTGTTGAGCCAATGTTTTGTAAACAGCCTAGCATTATGTAAAAAGATGTGTTGTGGTTTTCAAAAAAATGTGGTCCTACTTTTCTATTCCATTGAATTGTTGTCTGGGGATTATTTATTTGCTTCCGCATGTGCATTTAAAAATGAATGGGTCGGCGATGCGTCCTGGGACATTGCTATTCAATCGACCATAGAGGGATGAGCACGTGCTCGGAGGATCGGGGCGTGACAAGAGTAGGGGTAGAAACAAAGTTGGCATCTTTAACTTGCCCTTCTTGACTAATCGACTCAAGATGGTGTGGGCGTTTGGTTTTAGGGTGAGGAATCCTCTACTGTCAACACTTATCCTTTGCCATGTTATTAGGAAAAAAAAAAGGAATTCCTAATCGCTTTGTTGATTTGTTCTGCAGGAAGAGATTTGCAACAACAGACCAGGAAAAAAAAAGATGGCAATTCTAGGGTTGCGGAAACTAGGCCAGGAAGATGAGGCTCTAATACCATGGCAGAAAGAGAAATGGAATTGGGGAAAATGTTTTCTTGTATTCTATTTTGTATACAAGTACATTGAGCAATTTATAATGTAAGAATGAAAGAATAAAATAGGAAAAATAATATACATGAATCACTATTTCCTATTTACAGTACTAATCAATGATCGACTAGAATTAATCACAATCGGAATTAGCTTCAGGATCTTCAATCTTATCTCTAACAAATACTTCCAAAATTGAATCGCTTTGTATGTCTTTCGTGAGATGATAACTTCTAGAGTCGTGGAATTTGAACTTTTTAAGAGTCATGATATCTACGTCTCCAAAAATCTTGCAAGCCATGATCTCAAAAAATCTATGTATCGTCCACATTGAAGTGTGCCCTCTCACAAACTTTGATGCCAATCTTAGATTTGAGAATCCTAGCATGGATTGCAATTTTGTCAAACAATCTTTCAAATTCCCCTACGCAAAAGATCTCTTCAAGTGTCATAACTTGGCACAAAGGGACATTTAAGTGCCATAACTTATGAAAAGTACACTTAAGTGCCACATTTTAAGAAAAGTGGGACATCTGAGTGCAACCTCCGGCGAAGCCGGCCGGAAATCATACGTGGCAATTAAATATTAATATTTCTCACCGAGGTGGCTCGCCGGAGAGCTGAGTCAGCTCTAATTCACCCCAAACGACGTCGTTTCCGGTGTTGGCCAAAGTAGAGCCCTTAAATCGGCCAAAACGACATCGTTTTGGCATAATTTGAATTAATATAATATAAAAATTAATTAAATTAAATTTAAAACAAAATAATAATATAATTTATATTTATTAAAAAAAAACGGAGGAGGAGGAAGGTAGCCGGTGGCCGAGGGCCGAGCCCTTGCCACCGCCGCCTCCCGCCGTCGCCGGAAGGTGGGGGAGGGTCGATCGGGGCCGTCGAGCCCTGGTCGAGGGCCGGCCGCCCCAGCCGACCGTGTGACGTCCCAGATTTTCAGTCTTGTTTTCTATTGAATAAATCAGGCATTTCATTGACGCGCCTATAGGGCTATTCTCAAAGCTGATCACTCTCAAGATAACTAGACTATTTGGGGAAGCAATTAAGAATTTTAAGGTAAATAGACTTGAGAATTTGACTAGGAATTGGCTGTTCAACCGTGCTCATCTGCTGAGATCATTACGGCACATATATAAATAAATTAGAGATCAGAGATAGGTCGGTTCGATTGAGATGTGTGGCTAATCGTGGGTGACACCACTAAATTAGAAAATTCTCGTCGATCGGCACTAGATTGATTTTCTTATTGTTTTGGTACCCTGTGTTCGTATTTGAATTTTCGAGATTTTCACGACAACCGAGAGTCACCAATAAGTCGAGTGGGTTCATAGTGGCTCGAAGAAAATCGACTACGGGTCATTTGCACTTAAAAATTTCTGAAAGTTACCCGGTAGCCTAGATTACGCTAAAAACGCGCCAAGTGAAATTAACTGTGAATTCAAGTCCGATGTCAAAAATTGAAGTTTCTGTCATGTCACAATAAATTCTAGGAGTGTCCACTCAGTCTCAGAAGATTTTTCTGACACCCGAGACTTTTTGGGAAAAAGTAGTCGTAGAACCGTTTTTGTGTAGAAAAAGCCGATGATGGATGTATAAGTGAGGAAAAATATCAATGGAAGCATTGAGGGGTTGATTGAATTATTAAAGGGCATATGGGATTGAGTTGAGCAACGAACTAAGTCCAATTGAAACCAATTGTTTGGAAATTCGTGTGCCTCCCAATGCCTAGCCAAATGGACCATTTCAAGAGTGGTAAAAGGGTGTTTTGGCGACTCATTTGCAGCCATGGGATATGGGCTTGGTGGATAAGCCTTAGGGGGACAATTTGGTGGAAAAAAAATGGCCATGGTGGCCCACCCTCTTTCTTATCTCTTCTCTCATATCTATCTTCTCACTCTCTCTCTCTTATCCAACTCTCTCTCTCACCCACAAGCTGCTGTCCAAAGCTTCTTCCTCCCCCTCTCTTGCTGCCCTTCGACCACCACAGCAGTCGAAGGAGCAGCCAGCAAGTGCCGGACCATTTTCCTCCTTTATTTTCACTTCTGCCGGATTCTGCTCCAGCTGACCTTTCGCCAAAGATCCGAGTAAAAAGTCAACTTCTTAGATGAATCAGCAAACAAGCCACCCATCGCTGCGAAGAGAACATCTAGAACGTTCCATCAAGCCCGACCTTGTCCCGAACGGAGCTGCCGGCTGTCCCGTACGGCCGCCGCAAGCCGCCAGTCGCCGGTCCGTCGGTCCCCTGCCCGCCTGCACTGTTTCGCGATTTTCTTCGTTTTTCTTCCGTTCCGACCATTCCTTTGGCAATTCCATCCATCTACAAGACCCCCTTGACCCCTGGGAGCGATTGGTTGCTGACCACCCACTTGCCGAAGCTCCGATCAGCCCATTTCTTCCCCGTTCGGCCAACCGATTCTCCTCTAGTTCCATCGCAGCCCACCTTCGGCGTTGGAATTTAGCCCAACGAAATTCTCAAGTCAGCAGCCCAAGAAGCCCGCGAGCTCGGCCCAAGCAGAATTCAGCCCATCTTCAGTCAAGCCTAGCAAGTGTCGCAAGCCTAGCTCACATTTGTTCAGCCCAACTTCAGTTTTGGATTAGGCCCATTCGAAGCCCAAGTTTCAGCTCATCTTCAAAGTTCAGCCCACAGGTTCAGCAAGCCCAGTTCCGAGCCCAAGCCCGCGAAGCAAGTTGGCCCAAGTTCGGCCCAAGCTCAGCTTTTTCTGTGGGCCTGCAAGGCTTGTAGGCCTAGCCCGAGTATTTGCCGACATCGCCGAAAATTTGGATTTCGGCCGCCGTCGCGCCGTCGTCGCGGAGAAGCGGTCTTCGCAAATCAAGTGAGTTTTACTCACTAAACCCCTCTTAGTAGGCTAATGATGCCTAGGGGTTATTTAGATTTAATTAAGTGCAATTAGGTGGATATATTAGATTAGAATAATTAAATTAGAAATTTACCTATGCATGTTAGGCAAATGGTTAGTGTATTTAGCAAGTAGACATACTCTATTATTTATTGAACGAGTCTTGGTAATTTTTCGGGCTCGTCTCGGCTTCCAATTAGGCATTACAGACCTAAATTGGATTTATTTCATTTATTCAATATTTCCATAATTAATTAATTAATTAATTATTTTCCGAAAAATTAGATCAAAATGGTCGATGACCAGAATTTTATGCTGATTGTCGTGGTGCAGTCCCTTTATTTAATTGAGTTTTATTTTGCGCTGAATTGAATTAATAATGATTGTAGGAATTTATTCCTAAATTATTTAATTTTGGTAATTAAGGAAAAAATTACCGGGCGTCGGTTTACAGTGCCAAAAAGATGTTATGGGCTGTTGAAACTGGTGGGATATTCAAAAAGTGAAATTATAATATTTTGGCTAAGGCCGACCGTGTCCCCACACAAGGCTATTTTATCGAGAATGATAAAAGATGGAATGGATTGAATGGTCAGGATAGTATACTATATCATCCTATGGGCTCTGATATGTCAGCTTAGCGAGAGCAGTATACTGGTGTACTATATCAGCCTGCGGGCGATATGTCAGCTTAGCGCGAGCAGTACACTTTATTAGCTTAGAGTGAGCATCGGGGGTATACTATATCAGCCTGCGGGCGATATGTTAGCTTAGCGAGAGTAGTATACCGGTATACTATATCAGCCTATGGGCGATATGTTAGCTTAGCGAGAGTAGTATACCTTAACCCTATCAGTTTAGTGCGCGCTATATTATCTATCTATCAGCTTAGAGTGAGCAGTCCTGGACTATGGTCGGACTTATAGATGGTATTGAATGTGCCGACCAAGCATGGGTTGTGATGACATGTAATCGACTAGGTCGATTGATCAATGATTTGATCTGGCGTGGTGAATTGATTGATTGTTGTGATATGAGGCATATGTGAATAATGTTGATTTGTAGGATGGAACTAAGGCCAATGTATGTCATCTGATCTGTGTTGTGCTTAGTCAGCCTAAGGCATATTTCCCTCCTAATCGGGTCTTAGGGAGTAGAATTTGCTGAGACATTGTCTCATTGGTTATTGTATAACCATTTCAGGTCCTTAGATGGCGTTGGTAAAGGACCAGAGGCCCGAGGAGTAGAAGGTGAAGCCTGAAGAAATGACAGTCTTGTCTGACTAGCTAGTCATAGGACGAGCCTCTTTTGATGGAAGCTGATTCCTTTCTCCAGACTTTGTTTTAGGAACTCGTGGTTTAGAACCTGACTTAATAAATCGACTTATATATAGTTGCACTATGATTTGCAATGTATATAAGAGTGGTTGTTTTCAAAGTTGAAATTTGAAATCC